>PYHW01010846.1:1503158-1527383 GCA_013186435.1 Turdus rufiventris
TTTTAATATATTTTTCTTCTTTTTAATTTTTTTTTTATATTACTGTGATGATTCTTACCTCTCGGTGCTTATTCAGGAAAAGCAAACAAACAAAAATCTGGTCCTTGATGCTTCACTTCTGAATGTGAAATATTACCTCCCAGCTCGTAAAGTTGTGAGGCACAGCATTTTTTTTTTTTTGCTTTTTTCTTTTATTTTTTCTTTAAGCAAGGACGAAAAAAAACCTAAACAATCAAACAAAAAAAAGGACTTCTGATCCGTGTGCCAAAGTAGGGGGAGATATGTTATTGACCGAATTATACTGGCTGAGATGATACTTGCTTTCTACTTCTTGATCACTTGCTGTTTAAGTAAAATGAGGCACAGAGTTGTTGCTGAGACGAGTGGGAACAGCATTTTGATTTGCTGGTTTAATTAAAAATGATAAAGGATTAAAGGTAAGCATTATGCATATATATATATATAAATATTTCGGCAGTCGACTGTAAAAGGGAGAGATCCCTTTAAAAATCGTTTTAACTAAGCTTTGTCAAACACACACTCATTTGCGGTCACTGAGGCCACCTTGGTGCAGATCACTTAAAGTGTATGTCTTAATCAGTTTCCTGTACAGTCAGTAATATTATATTTAACAGACCTAACAATTGTGTGACCTAGGAATACATTAGAGCTGCTTTTAGAACTGTTATCTTAAGGATTTTTTTTTTTTTTTAAGAAAAGAGAATTTTTATATCTTCTCATTTAAAAAAAAATTAACCTACGGACTTTTAATATTTTCCAGTAAACATGCGAGTTTGTAGGTTGTTGTTTTTAGCATAAGGTGTATTGTGGTAGGGAAAATGAAGTTTCCCACTTCCCTTAGCACTCTCCTCCCCCACCTCCCCAAGAGATTAAGTGGAAGGGGGAGTAAAAGATAATACAGAAGAGTCCCAAAACTTCAAGGATCTGGTTTAAAGCCACAAAATCCATGGAATGCAGTGAAGAGTGAATCCGTGTCCTTCCTTTTCTCCTTTTCGTGCCTAGGTGGTGGTCCAAGGGCTTAGATTACAACATGTGCTCCAACAGCTAGGCACCACTTCTATGACTGTATTTCCTGAACTTTGTGGATTTAAATAATATAGATAAATTTTTTTCTTCATTTTTTTTCTTTTCTTTTTTTATTTTTTTTCCTTTTCTTCTTTTTTATGGACATGGCTTTGTGGATGTTGCTATACAACTAGATTAAAAATGCTCGTTACAAAAACACCACAGCCACTGCCTCTGGCTTAACAAATTCAAGAATGTGGCAATGGTGAATGTTTTTGCTCCCCCTTACCTTGCCCCCTCTTTATTGAGTGACGTTGTATTGTGGTAACACCCAGACAAGAAATACTTGACTATTTCCCTCCTCACAGGACAACGTGGATGTGGACTGCAGGTTGTGAGCCTAGACACACCTAGGGGAGGAAGACAAGAAGAGTTGAACTTAAGAGAGAGCCCAACGGAGATAAACGAATGTCCCCACATCTCCAAAGGAAAGTTCATCGGATTTTTACTCTAGAGATCTTATCTTCAGGATGTCATTGAACACTTCCACTGCAGGAAAAGGTGTGGATCCAAATGCAGTTGACACTTATGACAGTGGCGATGATTGGGAAATCGGTGTTGGGAATTTAATAATCGATTTGGACGCCGATTTAGAGAAGGACAGACAGAAATTTGAGATGAATAATTCTAATACCACCAGCAGCAGCAACACCAGCTCCAAGGATTGCGGGGGTCTGGCTTCCAGTGGGGCTAATGCTACCTCAGCCTTAGCTGATGGCCTAAAATTCGCTTCTGTTCAGCCCTCTGCTCCCCAGGGGAATTCCTCTCACAAAGAGACTAGCAAATCAAAAGTGAAAAGGAGTAAAACTTCTAAGGATGCTAATAAATCTCTGCCTTCTGCTGCCTTGTATGGGATTCCTGAGATCAGCAGTGCTGGCAAAAGGCAGGAAGTCCAAGGGCGCCCTGGAGAGGCAACTGGCATGAATTCAGCACTGGGTCAAAGTGTGAGCAGTAACCCAAACGGCAATAATAACAACACCAGCAACACCACCACCGTTGCCTCCTGTGGCAAAAACAAAGAGGAGAAACCAGGTAAAGCCCCGGGCAGCAGAGGCTCCAAGCGGGATAAGGATGCAGGAAAATCCAGGAAGGACAAGCAGCATGACCTGCAGCAGGGCCACCCCAATGGCAGTGGGGGTGGCAATAGCCAAATTCCCTCTGGGCACCTCTATGGCTTCGGGGCCAAGGGAAGCGGTGGTGGAAGCAGCAGCCCCTTCCACTGCACATCCTCTGCTGTGGGGGAGGTGAGCAAAACCACCCCGGATTCAGGGTTAATGGGGAACTCAGTTTTGGTAAAGAAGGAAGAGGAGGAGGAGGAGAGCCACAGGCGAATCAAGAAATTGAAAACAGAAAAGGTAGGACAAAGCTCCCCTCCACCTCTTCTGTATTTCCCCATGTCTGTAAGTGTCCCATGAGTGTCCCATGACTGTATGTCTGGCTCCTCTGTCCTCTTTGCTGTGTATTTGTGACATGCGTATGTCCTTCCTCCTTCCCTTACCAAAAAAAAAGACCCAGACACCTCTTCCCTATATGGAAGATACCATGTTTCCAGTGTGCTGCTCTTCCTTGTGATTTCCTCTCCCCGGAGAACGTTTTTGTTTTGTGTGCTCCTTTTAATGCACTCGCCCAGAAGGAGAAACGCAGAGATGGCCTTGACGGAGCTGTGCCCAGTTTTAGGAGAGGGCAGCAGTACCAGTGGGGATGGCATGTGTTCGCAGGCTGGGGGTGCATAGCTCAGGCTCCAGGCACAGCAGGTCTTGTATGTGCTGATTCTTCCAGACCTTCAGCAGGCATTCCTCTCCCAAAGTCTAAAAGAGCCCCTCTCCCTTGTGTGACCTGCTGCCCAGAGCTGAGGTTGTGCTTGGGGGAGGAAAGATGCTACGGGCAGAGAGCGGGGCTCCACCGTCGCGCTTCATGGAGACGCAGGATGCTCCTTGTGCTGGGGGCTCCCATGGCACTGCAGCCCAGAGGGCCCAGAAGCTGGGGCAGCGACGGGGAGGAAGGAGCCAGCAAACAGGCAGTGCTGTTGTCTTCCTGGAAGGAGGATGCTGGGAGGAGGGAAATGCACCTTGTGCTGGGAATCGTGTGTGCAAAACAGCTTTTGGAAGAGAGTGGAGCAGTTTGTCTCCTATCTGGGGGAGTTTTCCTCTCTGAGCCATGCTGGCTCGTGGATTTGAGCTGCTTGTTTGTTGAGCAGTTGAAATGTGTGAAAGAAATCAGATGGGAGTGTGTGGTTTTATTCCTTTCTATTACAAGGATGCTTTCTGTATGAATAGATGACCGCTACCCTGTTCTTCGGGAAAGGTGGAGGGAGACCTTGTTGTCTTTTGTCAGCTGCTGGTTCAAGGATGTTCTGGTGTTGGTGGGAGTTCTGTCCCTAGGGCAGAAGCCGTCTTCTGGGGGTCCAGAGGGCGAGTTTGGCCCAGGATTACAAGTATGGCAAATTCTACAGGTTGTTAAACAAAGAGAACCTGCTCTGCCTGAAAAATAAAGCAAAACAACACCCTCCAAATTAACAGTCTCAGGGTGTTAGATTGTGATCGTATTGGCAGCTGTTGGTCCTAAATTACCTGCTTTTACAACTTCCCCGAGTGAATGTTCAGCAATGGGGAAACTTTCGGGTTGGTCGGTGTTAACTGCGTGGTCTGCAAGCGTCTGAGAGGGCTGAAGGTCTCCGGAAAGGGGGAGTTATGTCTTCTTATGACTGGCTTCCAGCGTTTTGTATTTCAGTCGTGAAGTTTTTGTAATACTAAGTCGACTGGAGGATTAGATTTGGGTGTTTGTGATACCAGATATTTGTTACTACTGGAAGATAATTCCAAGGGATTCTGTTCAAAGCAAATTAAATTTCATATTGTATGCATATTATTGCTTTTAAGATAGCATATCTATGGATGAATTTGAATGAGCCTTATGACCTTGTCTAAATGCAGATGAGAAAACCAGATTGCTGTGTAATTCATGTGTATATGTTTGCATTTTGATTTATGAAAAGTGCTGTTCACGGCAGAAAGGTGTCCAAAAATCTCATGGTCTCTTTATTAACTTAGTACAGTAGGCATTTACTTCTGTTGCCAATAGTCTTCAAATTGCAGTTCTCTAATCTGTTTTAACTATCTAGATAAATTGCCCTAATCTGGTCTTCACAATGGCTGTGGTTAAAGAGTCAGAGCCATTTGATTGGATTCAGTGGCTGCCTGGAATGTGGGAGGTACTGCCCTTTTGCAACCCCCTTAGCCTTTTAATCTCTCAGCCAAATGTTCACATTCAACAATTTTGTTTAGCTGGCAATCTGAACATTTCAGTATCTCAAAGGCTGCTGCCATGGCAACGGAGATTAGAGGGTGGTGTGGTTTCTCCCGTTGTTGTGTTCTTTCAACTCTCTAGTCACACAGGAAATTGTATGAAGAATCTGTATACGTACGAGCAATCTTATGTGCAATGCAAATGGGACGGCATGCAAATGCAGAGCAAACACGTATGGAGGAGTTCAGCGCCAGTGGCACATTCTGTGTGTTGTAGATGTCGCTCCAGGAGGAGGTCTGGAGCTTGCATTTCCAGCAGCAGCCGCTGCTGCTGGCACACAGCGACTTTAACAGGCTCTGCACATCACACTCATGCAGCCTTGGCCATTGTCTGCCACAATGGTGGGCTTGCTTGCTATCTCAAGTAATGTCCCTCAGCGTTTTTCTTAGCCAAGAATGTCCATACTAATAATAATACTAATGCTAATACTACTACTAATAATAATGTAGCTTGTTGCTGATAATGGTTGATACTTTAATCCCAGCCATTGGAAATATTAGTAACATTCGAGTGTTTTATGTTTGTTTTTCTGCTTTTTTCCCACCCTCCCTAAATGATTAATTGCTATTGGAAAGAGTTCTTTAAAGGTTTCAGATTGCTGAAGTGTTATTGCTTTGACTGTTTATGTGCTAGAAACATGTATGCCATACTTGCACAAAGCAACTTGTATCTGTAGATAAATATATCATTTTCAGCCTGCATATGTTGAATTTAATGTTCAGTTATCTTACTGCTGTGCAAGACATGCCACATGAATTTGGACGTTTCCTTTTAGAATCAAATGAGTTCATGACTGCTGATTCAAAATCTACGTGTTTTTATGTGTAGTGTGGAATATAATACTGCATTTGTTTACTATTTGTGAAAAGCTTGGAGCAGATTCCCAGGAGTTGTAGTCACTGTTTAGCTTTCACGGCATGCTTCAATTCTATTTTTAGTCTATTTATTATGTTTCCTTGCTGCAGAGAGTCATGTAAAACATGATAAATTGGATCTTATGAAGCCTAATTAAATCAATGACTGTGTTCTGCTGGCTCTTTTATGCAGAAACCGCAAGTATGTTGTAAAAGTCGCCACTCCCCTAATATGTGGATAAAGTCAAAGTGTGCTGAAATTCTAAGATGTTTGAGCTATATTTGTGCAGTCCATTTTGTGGCTAAGCCACCAGTGACATGTCTGAATAAGTAGCTTTGACAGGTAGGCTAACCACTCCTAAGATTTTTGGTGTTAAAACCTGTCTCCATTTTCCATTTCTCATCCATACTGTTTTTAGCACAGTTACTGACTGTTTGTCAGCATGAACTCTTCATCTGTTCCAGCTAAGGGGTTTTTTTTTGCGTTTTTAACAGCTGTTACATTGAAAAGTGTTCAGAATAGCTACAAAATTTGCTTTGTGTGCATTGTGAGGAGATTTTGGAATTCATTCAGTCGTAATTTACTCTGAGATATGGGAAAACTTTATTTGGTATGTGAAAATCAGTATGTTTACATGAAATTAATGCAGAAGACACAAAGCTGTAATCAGAGAGGTTTCGTTACAGTTCCAAATGTATCAGTCTAGTGATACACCACGATGGATTTTTTTTCTTTTTTTTTTTTTTTTTTTTTTTTTTTTTTTTAGCTTAGTGCTTCTCATTAAGACTGCATTTCACATTTGAAGGGTGTCTTTAGCGAATTAACGTGTTGCTAGTATTTATTTTACCTTCACTTTTTTTGTTGCGTTTTAGCATTAGGATTTGAAAGAGTTTTGTACACCATCAGGAATCTCTGGGTGAATTTTACCTATTGATGTAAATAATTTAAGTACATGCTTTGATTAATGATGTTATGGAGATATGCTACTTCATGTACTTTTCTTGCCGGCCTTGTGTGTAGTTTATTCACTGTGAAATAAAAGGGCAGGGAGGTCACTTGCTGTAATTAAAGAACAAAGTCTATTGTTGTTTGACAGCAAACTGTTTTGAAAGCTACATAAGGGATTTAGCTGTTAAAAACATTGATAAGTATGGGTGTCTAACAATAAGCACAGCTCAGGGTTCTTAAAGTTCTGTAGTGCTGTCTAGTAGTGTGACGGTGCTTTTTGAGCTGGGTGAAGAGGTGTTGCCCTTTGGCCGAGGAAAGCTTTCCGTGTGAACCTGCTGACCTCTGCCAATATGTATGACCAGATCTTCTATTGAATTCCTGTGCAAAGCAAGAGTTAGTGTAGCACAATGGAGGCTGGTCTAGAACATCTATCAAACAAAGTAGGGAAGCTGATAACCATATTCGGAACTACTGGAAAAATATTTCACTTTGGGCATTAGTAATTTTACAATTTTAATAACTTCATAAATGCCCAGTAAAGAGGAAAGGATTGATTGTCCAGATGTCATGAGGTTAACCGTGTTCTCCATGTTAGAGGGCTTTCCTGCAAGACTGTTTTAATTATAGCTATATAAAGACTTGTTTTTCCAAAGTAGCATTTTATAGTCCAATAAATGAAATGTATGTTAAAAGTGCTAAGCAAAATCTCCCGTAACCATAGAGGTGTTCAATAACCAGATTCAACTAACATGGAAAGTACCATCTGTTTCTAGTTTTCAGCATAAGCTCAGGAATTGAAAAGCTGAGATTTGCTCGTATTTTTCTGACTCTCTTTTTTTTTTTAATTATTATTATCATTATTCTAAAAAAGTTCACCTGGCACTTTATAGAAGCTTTCTGAAATGCAATAATACAGGAGAGACTGTGAAAACACATGTTCGTACATACAGTTAGCCAGTTCCACTTTCATTTAAAGAGATTTCCAGAAGCTCAGTCATTGAAGAATTTATAATAGTGAATCACCTCCTGCAGGCAAACACAATAAGGATCAGTTCTTCAAAGATCTTACTATTGAGGTAGGACCTGATTTACTCTGTCTTTCCTTAAGAAGTAAATCCAAGTGGCAAAAACCCCCACAACCCCCCTCCCACAACAACAACCAAAAAAACCCACCCCAGCCTCTCAAAGGATAACTTTAGCAAGCTCTTATCAGACACCTAATTGCATATGATAAAACCATTGACTAAATTTTTCCATGCAGACTTTACTGCTGTTCAGAGAAGTGTTCTAGAATTGTTGATAGGGAGAAAATCACTCTTTTAAAGATAAGTTGTTCTAAACTGTTAGGCAATGAGATTCTTGGCTGCAGCCTATGAGCCCTGGATAAAACGCCATCCGGCCTTTGTTTGAGGTCTTTTACTGAAGCTAATGACTGGTCTTGTGCCGCCCTGAGATAAATGACATTATCTCTGAGTGGTCTGACAGGAAACAGACATGTTAATGGTGAAGCTGCGGGGAGGATCTGCTGTAGTTCTGACAAAAGAGTAAAGCTTGGACCCCTGGTTGTGATCATTAACACAGAATGCATTCCTTCATAATTGGAAAACTATTTTATCGACAGCAGTGTAAATCACAAATCTGAAATCTGCAGGGCTTTTTTTGCGTGCTAAACCCTGCGCCTTTTTTTTCTCCACCGTGTAAGAAATGGGTTATCTCCATAGTACTGACATTACTGGGAGAGCCTAGGGTCTGCTTTCTGTTAACTGGACACATCCTTTGCACGTTGAATGCAGGTTCCCCTTTATGTGCCCTGTGTTATCCATGCGATTTGCATTTCTAAAAGAATAAAAAAACCCCTGTGTTTCTTCACATCTTACACTCTAATTGATACAAGTGATATTGAGCCTATTTTACATCAGGTGTATCATTACAGAAGTACTAACATTTCAGCTATCCTTCACCTTTAGTTCCATTTTTGGATAAGGACATACATATATTTTGGATTTCTGTCACCTACCCTTGAAAAAGGTTAGATTTTTCAAATTTCTCAAATACAGAATTCACTTTTTGCATGGTATGTTCCAGATTTTTTCCATGGTATACCGTTGGAATTGCTGAATGTAGCCAGGTTTTGCAGTCTACTGTGGCCTGACCTAAGATACTTTGTACAAATGATCCAACAACCAGGTTATTATTTTTATAGTATTCTTTCTTAACCTACCAGCTTTATATTGTACCTATATGATGTTCTAATGCACGTGGTGATATATTGCTATGTTCCCTGAATTGGCTGGAGATTCTCTGACTTCTTAACTATGCTTCATGTTTTACACCAGAAATCTTGATGGAGTCCTCAGATAGACTTTGTGGATTGACTTCAGCTGAAGGGTTGGCCATATTTTTTGCTAAAAACTAGCAGGTTTTATAACATGTTTGCATATCAAGGAGTTATTTTTATTTCTTAACAATTACAGAATACGTATGTGTATTTAAAAAAAAAAAATGGTCCAGCACATAACATTTCCTGTTAGGTGAAAGACAGCAGAACAGTCTTTCATGAAGATTTCTGATGATGTCAAAATTGCAAAAAGTAAATACCTTTCTAAAAAATCAGAAAAGTTCATAAATATATCTATATATGTTCTGTTTCATAAACATTTGTCTTTTTCTCTCATTGTACCATTATTTCTGCCCGGTGCAGCTCTTTTTCAGTGCAGCCTTTCACCAAAGTGAGCAGTAACACAATATATAATTTTTGGATTTGCTTAAAAATAGTTTGAAATGCGATCATTTTAATAAATATAATTGCCAGTTGTTATAGCGGGATTTGAGGGGTTTTCTTAAATGAGATTTTAAATCATGATTTAAATTATTATTATGTTCTTCATTTAATACCGCAATTTACTAAAGGCAATGAGTAGCCATTTGGGGAAAGAGGAAGGTCAGAGAATGACTTTTGGTTGTGCTGTAGGATTTCAGTAAGCACTCTGTTGTACTTTCTCTTTTAACTCTTACAAAATGTTCTTGGCAATTGGAACAAAGCCTTTACATTTGAATGAAAGGTTGTAAAACTATTCAGAGTGACTTGACTGACAGGCAGGTCCTTTGTAATTTATTTTTATCTTTTTTGAAAAAGCTGAGAGAAACGTCAAGGAAGTGGAATAGGTAACTTGCTCTGACGCCCCATGTACATATATGCTTCCATAATATATAAGCTTATATATGTATAACACTGCTTGAATAAACAGTTCAAGTGAGTGTTCAGGGCAAGTTTCATGCAATGAATTAGGAGTCACATCTGTGTAGATAGGTTTTCCAGCTCTAGGGTCACTATGGCATTGATTAAACTTTCAGAAATCTTACGCCAACGCTGCGAATAAGAAAGTTGCATTTAGTAACAGAGATTTGTAATATGTCTGCTTTTACAGTAAGCTGACAAATTCTGCTAAATCTCGAGGTGAAAGAATCAACTTCTCTAGGTTCTGCATGTAATGCCTATTAGGAGTTCAATGTGAAGCTCTTTGTTTCACTAATTCTGAAGTGAAAATGTGCTACATTCAATTGTATGTCCTTTATAATAAATTGTCAACCAGTCTTCAGAAAAAAAAATACCAAACATTTGGTTCCCTTATCTTCTCACAGCTTCTGATACTTCCTAGCCTAAATCTTTTGTGCACAAACGCAGCTTGGCTGAGGTGTTTGTTTCCAGAGAAACTCCACCAAATAACACTGGAAGGAAAATGACCTCATGAGGATGTTTGAAGCATATGCCAATAGTGGCATGTGAATGCAGTTTTTGCAGTCAAAAAAGCAAACTAAAATCTATTGATTGTGGTTACGTGGTGTTTTCAAAACACTAGCATTCTAGTTGTTGAGTTGTCTTGTCATGTTAACCAAGAAGCAGATGGCATAACACCACAGAAGTGTATTTTTACTTAAAGAAACTTTAGAGGTTTTGATGTGTTTTCTTTTCCTCTTATTTCCCCGATGGCTTCTTTTTATTGAAGAGTAACATGAGGAGACCTGGTAGCAATTTTATTGCATTCCCATAACAGTTTGAAATAATAGGTTGGTCTTTGGTTGCCAGTCAGATTTCTACCAGTCAGCTTGATTCTGTTTTTTATCATGTGGCAGTGGAATATAAAAAGTGTATGTTTGTAGTTTGCCCTCAGAAACTGGCTTTTTTTTTTTTTTTCCATACTTCAATTAGCAACAGAAGACTAAGCTCCAATTGGTCACACTTTTGTAAACTCTGAGAGCTTGCTTTCTTCATTCTGATGAAAGAAAGAACCAAGTTTAGGCCGTGTTTCCCAGGAAATTTGGAGGCACATCTGGCCTCTTTAACTGTGTTCACTAGACAGTTTGATTTTGCACACATTTAGTCATTTGCATTATCCATTGAATTAATTCAGGGGTTTTGTTAAGCCTATCCCCCCTGCAACACAAGTTCATGCTATTCAAATGCCACTTTTATTGATGAATTTCAGTGATGCTGTGCTGAACTCTGGTAGAAATAGGTCTGTGGGTACCATAGCTGCTTGTTACGTAAGCATAGCTTTCATAGTTTTCACCACTTCCCTCAACCAGTAAGAAAAGTGAAAAGCAAACTGTAATCTCCTTTCTCATAGCGCACAGGGCCAAACCAAATTATTTTTGGATTTCCTGTCACCTTCTTGGCTGATTTCTGTGGATGGCTTATGTTAAAAGCAACAATAATGTTTGAATTGGAAGGGTTTGGTCTTTGGGTTTTCATTCTTCATGGAGAACTGTTTATTTGAGTGTGGTTCGCCACACTACACGGATAGTACTATCAAATCTGTGCTTTATTATAGGCTTGTAGCAGTGAAGTAATGGCAGTATTTGCATGTTTCAAGGTTTCATGTTCTTGCCAATTCTTTCTTTCTGAAGGAGGGAAATGAAATTAGATCTGTATCTCTTCAACAAAAGGTAATAGTTAGAAGCAAATACAATTAGAAATGGACCATGTTACTTCACTGAACTTTGTTTTGTTGGTAGGAATTTTATATCCGATTTAGTAAATGTTGAGGTATTTGTTTAATTAGCTTGCACTGGCTACAAGGATACAATATTCCAGGAGTATTTACGGATACAATGACCATATTTGACACAAAGTTTGATGGTTAATTTTTGCTCTGGGTTTGATGTTGGGCGCTATATGTTGTATTGCACTGGAGTTCTGGAGTTTGAAGGAGAAACACTGCTGCATTTTGAGAGCAATGAAGGTTGTTGGTCCACACTCAGTTTTACTGAAAAAATAAATTGATGTTCTTGCCCACTTCAGCCAATAATAAGGTGCAATATTATGTACTAGTGTTACTAGTTGCTGTTTTAGGAGAGGGTTATGCAAACATATATGTGTGTACATATATCAGTATAAATATTCACATATATGCTGGAGGTGTGTGCGTGTGTATATATATATGTATATATACACAGAGACACACATTTTATGTACATACACAAGAAAAAAGAGCTGCTACTGTTTTATAAATACAGCAGCTGAGTTTTGGCTAATAGTTGTATTTACATTTCATGTCCAGGTCTTTTAACAGTCTTTCCTGTGATACTGCAATGGATGCCAAGCACTGAAGGAGAAAGCTAGCAGCTGTTTCCATTACATTACAGCATTGGTACATTAGCCTCTGCACTTTATTTTCATTTTATGATCTCCTCCAACCTTTCCTAATCACCCCCTAAAAAGGCTTTTCCCCTTCTGCCTCTGATTTATCTGTCTGCAGGGTTCTGTGTTTTTCTTAGCTTTAAAAATGTAAAATCTGTGTGGATTTTTTTTTTTCTAAGAGCTTAATGCTTTGACTCTTACACTGAGCAAGGGCTCACTGTCCTTTTTCAACTCAAGTAAGTAGTTCCTTGTGTTATGTCTCTGTAATCCCTTACTTGAGATGAGTCCAGGGTGCAGAACAGGACCTACTTTGACCAATTATATTATTCTTGTGACAACTTGAGCCACTGTATGATTTACAGGGTTTTGCACGCCGCCTGAATGGTGTTTTTTTCGTTCTTACTCTTTCCTTCGCCATCTCTCTGAAAAGAATTTTTTCATGGCTGTATGCTCTTATTGCTGAGATATGACTGAAAACTGCATGCAGTACAGTGAAGCACATTCATTTTCATCTAGTACCCGTTTATTGCCTTGAGCACTGTAAATCTGTCAGCTCTTCACGATGCTTTCACCTCTTTCTTCATTTGCTCCAGCTTCTAGTTTGACAATGTTCCCCTGAGGCAGAATTCTAATCTGCTTCCAATTAGTTGCAAAATGTGACTCAAATTTCCACATTATGGCTGCTGTTTTACTTGCACGCACACATCTAGAAACAAATTAATGCTCTTGAATATTTATTTTTGAGCCTTCAGATTTACTCTAGGTGGAAAAGTTGCCAACTACATTCAAACTACATCCAAGATTTATATTTTTTCTCAAACTGAAATACTTCTTAAAGGTTTCAAATGTCTCTTACTGTAAATTGTCACAAACCCTTTTAGCTGATAATTATTGAGGGTACATTGTATTGTGATAAATTAAACAAGTTAACAATACACATAATTAGCATTTAAATATGGATGTGATTGCTGTGTCAGTTCAGGATAAGAGGCATTTCTTTTCTGCAGAGTTAGCGCAATTTTTTTTGTAACCTATAAGTAATTTTTCAGGATGAGCATACATACCTGACACCTGTCTGACTGCCACCTATTATTTGCAACTTCAGAAGTTGTCATTTGTCTGGGGGGAGGGACGGACACTCATTTGATCTCTGGTGAGTCTTAATAGATACATCTAATTAAAATTTTATTGTCTGTCCTTTTGTATGGACATGTGCTTGTGTACACATCCATATGCATGAGTGCATGGGTGTACATTTAAAATATGATACCTTAAATTAAGAGGGTTTTCCTGCATGTTCCTTCCCCTATGAGTAGCTACTGTAGGAATATATGGTATTCAGTAGGGAAGAAGTGAGATTTTTAGTGGAAAGTGTGGAAATCAGGACTACAGCCCTGAGGAGAGGACTGGAATCTGATGGGAGTCAGAACTTCATTCCTTATTCAGGCAAAATTAGCATTAGGTGCTCGGTGACAATTTTGCTCTATTGCCCATCCACCTCTAATGTCTTATGTCTGTAGTTGCCTATACAGAGAAACACAGAGTGTTTAATTCAAATATACCAGTAGCTAAACTTGTAGGTGAAAATCTTCAGTGGAGATTAGCACTCTAAAGCCTGGCAGATTGATGTCAGCAGCCGTAATAGACTTTAAATAGGCTTGCAGAATTTCCTTGGAAGTATATTGCTGAAATTGAAATGGCTAAGCACCTGTCATTCCTAAATGAGATTTACACCTGTAAATTTATCTATCCGCTTACAATACTTTACTTATTTAAAGTATTAAGCATTAAAAACATACAGACATGTTTTTTTTAAAAAAAATACTTAATTGTCTTTACTGTCTCGCATTGAGGTAGTAGCTGTGTTGTATGTAGAAAATTCTCTGATATATATTAATGTTGTGTTCTGGGTTTAATCCCTGAGAATTTATTTTCCAGAAAGAACAAAAGCTTAAAAATAGAGATAAAGTAAAATTTATCTCGATGTTATTTTCTCTTGAGTCATCAATGACTTTTAACTGCAGAGATGAAAAAGCTAATGTTATTTATTTCTCTGAAGGTTTCACTTACTCTAGTAGACTCCTGTGATTCACAACATCATTCTATAAAGAAACAATATTTGCAAACATTGTGAAATGCTGCAGTAGCATGGCTTTTTTTTCTCATACAACATCAAAGTATTTGAGGTTCAGCTTTGTAGCTATGGTGAATCACAGTTCCTGTGATTGTCAGTTGTTGATAAAAAAGTACCCAGTCAATTAAAATTCATTATTTGTAGCTTACAATAACTGGCTTTTTAAAAACATGCAGAATGATCAACCAGGCCAGTACACAGAAAAAACACCCCCAAACATCATCCACATGTATGTGTACAGACACATAAACACGCAACCACACATTATTAATTTTTCAGGCAAAAATCACAGTGCTTCAGAGAAGCGTTAAATGCTTTTGTTGATAGCTTATAGTTTTATAAACTCTAAATGAGCTTATTGCCTTTTAACCAGCACTAAATAATAGAAGAACCTATGAGCCTCCACGCTGGATAGCAGCCAACCAGCCAAAGAAAGAGAGGGAGGAAAAAAAAAAGAAGTGAATAGCTTAATTGTAGAGCAAATCATTTGTTTACAGATTAAGACCTATTTGGTAGCTAAATCCTATGGACAAGGAGGTGAAAGAATGAGGCACTAAGGTACAGGAAATGAGCTTTATATTTTGTGCCTAAGTCGTGCTATTTTTGCCTCCTCCTAAAGCGGAGGAGGCAAGGAAAAAATGAATTGTTTAACAGCAAAGGCTGCTGAACAAACCGCACATATTAAGTAGGAACAAAAGAGTGGGAGAAGGGAAGTGTTGGTGCACTTACATGCTGACAGGAACCTGACAACTGGAGCTGCTTCCAGCTAAGGGGCACCAGTCTTTGGCAAGAAGAGCTGCCCTGTTTTGTTTTCATTTTGAATGGGGTGGGGGAGAAATGCTTCTGTTAATTTGAGCAAACATAATACATTTTCTTGAACCTCTCTCCCCAATATGCTGTTTGGTTTGCTTACTAGAACTGCCTACCCCCTTTTTTCTCTCTCTTGCCTTTTCTCCCCTTTTTTAAGAGCAAGCTTTTTTAAATAGGCCTTTGTTTCAGTATCATAATTAATTAGTTGACAGTTCAAATGGTTAAGAAGTGCTCGTGATTCGTGCTTTATTGTTGTACAACATTTTTTTAAAGACCCACTTACTGGTGGCCTGTAAATTTGAAGATATCATTTTCATGAGTCATTGGTTTAAAGATCAAAGCTAAGAAAGCATTATAGCAGAAATGGAGTAACCTCTGTAGTAAATGTTGTTTAAGCTCCTTCAGTTAAAACTCACTTTTTCAACAATTTAAAGCCTTTCAAAATACTTACCTTCTGAGTTGAATTTTCTATGACCTCTTCATCACTGCTGTGAAAATGAATTTACGAAGTCTGAATAGGAAATAGGTCCACAGGTCATGGAAAACAAAACATTTTATTTTACAGAACATCCCTGCTGTTGGTATCTTGGTAGGCAAAGCCTTCTGAGAAAACAAGTCATGATTATTTTGATTTGATGAGATTATAAACTGTCTGAAGAATATGTTTGGCTATGTAAAACAGCTATTCCATTTTCCGTTTTCAGTGGCTATAATAATTTACATGGGAAAAAGAGTAGATACAGCTGAGTTTGATAAATTGTGTCTCTAGTCATAAAATACATTTTTAGTTTGATCTTCTTAACTTACAATAAAATGGACATTTTTTTCCCTTTGGCGAGTGGCAAGTTTGTGTAAAGAAAAAACAAAAGATTTGTTAAAGAAAAACAAAACAAAAACTTGTCAGTTGTTCTTATTTGAAATCCAGTACAAGAACAGGAAAGTTTTTAGTGTGTAATTATACTCTGTAATTTTTGTAAGGAGACAAGAAAAAAGTTAATAAGCTTCAGGTGTGACCTTTTAAGTGCTTGGCAATGCTGTGCCTTGTTTCTTTACATGTTGCCCGATTGAAATTTACTGATGTGATATAAAATGTTGCTCTCTGGTTATGTATAAACAAATGCAGAATGTGTTGCCAGTAGGTTGTGCTATTAAGAATGTATCTCCTTCAAACTAGAGTCTACTAAGCAGCTACCTCCAGAAAAGTATTCTTAATAGCATTTCTTGCTTCAGATTTAGTTTGTTCTGCATTTCCTGATGACAAGAATGAGAGAGTGCCTGGAGAAGTGCTCCTAGCTCATTCCCTAGTATAGGCCACTTCACTCATCCCATTGAGGCACAGAAGCCAATTGCTTCAAAATGAGCAGCAGCATGAGCACTGGCATCTGCAAGAAGAAAGCTGAAGTGGAAGTTATGTAAGAATTGTGTCTTTTATGTGCAGACTAATTATAAACATATATGTGTATGTTTACACCCCTTTGTATTCTCCCTAGGCTCTGAAATGACTGTCTATAGGCACATTAAACCAGGCTGTTATCTGATATCTGTTTGGTAAAATGAGCATTGACATATTTGAAGTGACTGAAAGCAGTGTTCTTTGTGACTAGTAAAGAACTTTACATTATGTACATGGTATTGTGATTTTGTTCACACTGCACTTTAAAACTTGTATAATGTAACTGGCAGAACTATAAAACCAGTTTTTAATAAGAAATTTGCAGTAGGAAAATGTAAGGCAAAACGGTTGTAATTTTTGCATCTGTGTTCTAATAGATCCACAGTTGGTCTTCAAACTACAATAATTACACCATTGAACTAACAAGTGATGTTTCTTAAATTTGCAAACAAAATTACTTTTTTGTAATGTACTTTTTTGCGTAAACTACTTTTTTTGTGTATGTACGTGAGGCTTAACTGCCAGTAGACAAATACACTCCAGGGTAAGTCTTTCATTTTTGATCAATACAGTGAAGTAGGACCATATTTTTCTTTTTCAGTCGTACCTTACCAAGTGCTTGATGGGCTTAATAAACTTGTTTGTATCCTTGGCAGAGTAAAAACCAGTGATTAAGCAATGTCACCCTGAATGGGGTCTCAGTAAAGTCAAAAGGAAATTTGCATTCTAAATCAACAATTAGACAAAGAGAAATTTGATAGAAATTCATATTACTTTATTGTTATTGTTGTTCTTGTACTAATAGCCAAGGGGCTGGTACAAAGGAGTTGCTGACACTTCAGCTCATTAGGGTAACAATAGCTCTGGATAATATTTATGGTGTCACAAAAGCTTATCTTTCTTATAATTGTGTTTATCAACTTTTAATTCTTTCCAGAAGAGCCATGCTAATACAATATTTATTTCAAAATTGCATGGGAAGCGAGTGGTGTAACTTGCACTAATGGATTTCAGTATTTTGTAGGGAGCAAGCCTTTGATAAGTTTAAGTATAGAGGTCAGAGCACAGTTTTCTCTGTCCTGTTTGGTTTGCCATTGTTGCACAGTAAGTCACTGTTTTTGCTTTTGTGTATAAAAATCACCTCCATGGATGAGGGGTATGACTGTTTGGTGGTCCATTCCTGTAGTTTCAGTATTTTCAGTGTTTCAGCATTGATCTGGAAGCCTCAAGTCAGTATACCAGGTCTGTCAAGTAATTAGGCTAATTTCTTTCAGTTGTTACTAAATTTGTAAAGCTTTTGCTAACAGACCAGGCTAAGAGGAGAGAGGAAATATTACTTAGAGGTCAAATGAATCTCCTTTTAAATTGTGGCTTTACTTAAAATCAAACTTTTAAGCCTCAAACTTAAGAGTTGAATTACTGTATTGGGGTGAGAACAAATCATCATCACATGTCTTTAGAGTAGGACAACGTATTTCCTTTGGTTTGGTTTAAGTTCCGCTGCTCTTAGAGGAACCAGTGCAAGTTCTGTATCCAAGACCAACTCCTCTTACAGCACTACGGAAGTTCTTCATTCTGGCTTTTCTGCTGTGGAAGTCAGCTATGGTAAATCTTGTTTTCTTCAGTTCTCGACACAAAAAGTCATGATTTTGGTCAGCTGGGATCAGTTTTCCCACAAAAGGTTTTGCCCAATGCTCATGCAAGAGTGTCTGCGCAGGTCTTAGTTGTACCTTAGTCTTTGCATCTGGAAAAGCAGTGAAGCTGTATCTGTGATGTGTGAAGGAATGGAGTAGTGCCAGGACAAGACTGGAAGCTGATCACCAGAGCATGCCTCAGCCTGCAGGTATCAGTGGAAAAGTTTTGTTAGGTTTCTAGAAATGAAATTTTGCTGTAATCCCATGTGGGGGTTCTTAAGGCATCTACCTTGAATACTATCAATACGTATCACTGAGGAGTATTTCTACAAGGTGGGACATTCCCTAGCCTGCTTCAAAGAAAGGTTCAGGTGGTCCACAATAGTGTGCTTTTTCTAACCTAGTATCCAAGCTGACTGGGGTGAAAGGGGAGGGTACACAGACAATGTGAAGGGAAAGCAGTGTTCTCCAGAATAGGTGTGGTGGGGTTGGTGATAAGTACCTAGCTTTGATACCCTCATTTCTATTTATCTCAACTGTAAAAGGATATGTGGCTGCAACCTAAATTTGTTCAGTTTATTTGGGCATTTAGAGGTTTGGCATCTCCTGGATAAACAGAGCGATGTATTTTAAAAAGTAAGCATTACATTGCATGCTTTCTTCATGAAGACCATCACTACTTTATGTATAATTATTTCTCCTCTTTCCCATGAGATGAATGATTATTCAGACTTATTCTTGAATTTGTGAGCTACTTTTGTTCCTTGCACGCTGTAATGCCTTTTAATGTTTTTCCCACCTTATTCCACATTCAGTGTTAGTAGAAGAGGTGGAATATAAGAAGTAACGTTTCCTCAGGACTCCCCTGTTCATTTGACAGGTTGTATATGAAGTCAGGTCTCTGGTTCCATGGTACGTGCACTGTGTCTCCCCTGTTGTTTCTGTGAACTTATCAGCTGGTTACTGAGAAAAGTATTTCCAAATTAATAGGAAAATGTGTTGTGAAACCGCAAAAATGTACAGAAGTCTCGAGGGTAAGCTGTGTATCTGGAACACTTTGTCAGGGCTTTCCTTTTTCAAAAGCTTTCATTAACCTACGGGGACAGTGTTTGTAGAAACCTAACTGCTTAAATCCCTGTCTCTGCTGTTTGGAACTCTCCATCTCTTTAGCAACATTTGAAATTCTTATCTGGCTGTCTGATGGCTAGGTGTTCTGAATGTAACTTGGAAGAATATCACAGATGGCGAGAAGGACAGATTTCTTGGGCATAATGGTCGGGGTTGGAACTGAGTCACTTGATATAAATGAAACTCAGATGAAAATTCACATTTAAGCATTTAAGTTCTTCAGGGGAAGCTTTTTTTTTTTGTTTTGTTTTTTGGAGTGAGGTTGGGGCAGGGGTGGAGATAGAACAACATCTGCTACTTGGTTATAAGGAGTTTGGGGTTTTTTTGTTTGTTTTGTTTTTCTTTGGTTGTTCTTTGTTTGTTGTTGTTTGGTGTTTTGTTATGGTTGTTTGGGTTTTGTTTTTGTTGTTGTATTGTTTTTGTTTTCTGGCCACTGTTTTCACACCACCAGACTCTGGAAAGCATTTGCTGTAGCTGGCTTGAGATAAGAACAGCCTTGTCTTTGTTTAAGAGTCTTTTGCTCCTTCATTGGTCTGTCGATTGTCTTGTGTACCCAATTAATTAATTTATGATAACCTATGGAAATAGGTAAGCATACAATTCCTAATGCAAGTGATACAATTTGACAGATTTTGTATTTAAGTGCAAATCTTTGCTGTTAAGGGAGCCATGTGTGACATTCTTTTCCTCTGCATTTAATACGTGTTAGGTACCTTTCCATAAGATATTCAATGATGAAGAAATTAAAAATCACCTGTGTGTAAAGGAATAGGAAGCAAGTGAGTGTAAGCCTTAGGCAAGAGAAAGACAGTCTTTCCACCCACTGTGTTGCCCATATTGTAGCTCAAAAGTGACTTGGCTTCTTTCTCTCTGTGGCCTAGGCCAGATACTATTGATGGTGCTGTGTTTAATGCTGAAATGTAGCTTCTCAGTAACCATTATAAATCAACAAAAATTTCTAAGTTCCTTCCTGTTAGATGCACTGTTTTCACGGTGCAGAAAAGGCAATGGCACTAATTGCTGAAGAGATATTTTTTCTTCATATGCGAGCATTTCCATATAGATGCTTATGTGTGCAGTTACTTGGATTTCCAGCTACTTTCATCAAGAGAAGCCTAAGAAACACAAGAGATGTATATGGACTGAGGGCTGAAATCAAAACACTCTCTTTCTTTGCCGGTTACAGTTAACCTCTGGTTGAACTCTTAACTGCTCAAACTGGCTCCAGCCCCGTTTCTTCCAGAGCTTCCTCATCCAAATCTGTACACACAGATATGTGGGAGTTACTAGGATGATGACAGATGCCATTTACAGGGCAGTGGAGAGCTAGCTTGATTGACCTGATCTGAGAAATGCGCTTTAAGTGTTGTAGAGACAAAGGTATTTAGCGTGTGAGACAAACAAGCCTAGTAATGACAGTAGCTTCCAGACTGTTCTCCTTTGTCTGGCCTAATTAAGGATCCAGAGAGTTGTTTTGTAAGCTGTGTATTGTGCAGAAAGCCACAGTTACTTCCATAAAACGAAGCTTAAAGAAGTGCGCATAATAGGAGGAAAGATTTTGGTGGGATGGGTGTGGCTGCAGATTTTGAGCATAGAGGAAGGGAGCCTGGCTGTTGTGGCTTGCCCGCAAAATCTGTGGTTAATCTAGGGGAAAATAATACAGCCTTTGATTATAAGTTTCAAAGTACAGTGACATACTGTTTGTTCCCAAGCTGTTAAGTTTCTGAAAAGTCACTGTATCTCAGTTAATTAATGATGTTTATAGGATCAGCATGTTGTTCAATAAGCAAATCCTTCACATTAATTAAAATGTGAGTGTTATAATCTTAGAATGCAGTTATCTGACCTTTTAAAAGAACGGCTTGTGTGCTACTCTGTGCCACTGTTATATTGAATTAGAAATAAAAATCTAATAATGAGTATGTGTTCTCTAGTGAAACTAAATGTGGAGCTCTTTTCCCTATGTGTCACTGCTGTTGCAGCCAAGGGTGTTGTCAGTATTGAAATTTAAATACCATCTCTTCCTCCTCAGTGTGATGACCCACCTTCAGGGGGAAGGTGGGTCATCATCGCATTCACTCATCACCGCTGAATAAAGTTGTTTTTGATTGTAACTTTACAGATTAGCAGTTCTGAGTTCCCATACTGCTTTCCAAAGCACAGGGTAGCCTAAAATGGCTGCAGATTATGATGTATGACTGCTCTTGTGAAGCTGCAGCTGTGAATCTCAAAGAGGATGTAACCATGCAGAATCGCTCTTTTAGATGGTCATTAGCGCTGCATAAGTACAAGCCTCTTTTTCAGACAGCATTTATTCTTCACGGTTCTTCTACTAGTATGTGATGGCAATGTCATTTGCCAAGCATTGAATAACAATGAATGTTTTATTGAAGTACAGTATTCTGAACCAGTGCTTTTTTTAAGCTGTTTAAGTGCTTAATTTTCGTTTGACTGCTCCTTTTCATGCAAATGTGAGTGAGGCAGAAAAATCCAATGCATCCTCCTCCCTTGTGCTTGTGTGATGTATTGGACTAAGCTGAAGGCTTGTGTGTGGCTGAAGAAAACACAGCATAATTTATCAGTTTTCTACTGGCATCCTATCCTATTCCAGTTTTAGCCATGTTTTCTTCATTTTGTTTAGAACAAACACGTGCAAAAAACCAAACCAAAGAAAAAACATTTTCCTGTGTGATACTAAGGAAAAAAACAAGTCAAGAAACAGTCTCTTCCTTGCCCCTAAAATTGCCCTCAGAGGAAAAACTAAGCACAAGTTCATTTTCTGTGAATGAAAAGTGGAATTTGTTCTAAATATTTCAATGCTTGGTTATTTCACTCATCTTCCAAGGCCCAAATGCACTTGGAAGCATTATGACTTCGTTTATGAAGGGAGGCTTTTAATGTGGTTAACACCTACAACTTTGGCGAGATTTTTTTGAACAGGCTAGCACCTCCTTTTGCCATTATGAGGATCAGAGAGAAAGCTCATGTGCCCAATGTGCTTTGTCCTTTTGAACATCTGGCCTCTTGTTTTGATTTGTGAGCTATCTTGAAAATCTGGCATCAGTTCTGGGGTTTAAGTTCTAATTAAATAAAGTACACCGTCTGGCCATAAGCTTTGCAATACACTGAGGAAAGGAAGGGGGGTTGAAAGCTATCTTCATTTTATGGTCAGGGAAACTGAGATGTCAAGACCATGGAGTTATTGAAAATGGTCAATATATTTTTGATACTGCAAATTTTCTTCAGAAGTGGCTTTTAGTGCTTACATACAGGCCCAATGTGTTGGTGATCTTAGAATTCCTAGGTTTTAAGAACACAAAGCAAGTTCTGACATTAAGGCATGAAAATTAGCCAGGCCATGCCATACTGCAGTACATGATTGTATCCGTTCCTGTATTATCATCAGACTCTTTACCATGATTTGGGAATACAAAATAATTTTCAGTTATTTGGGGGGCAGAACAACAGATACTATGTGTGTTCTGTGGAGCAGTAAACAAAAAACTCATCAGAATTCAAGTACTGTGACACTAATTTTAATCAAACACATGATCGTTCTCTTCTAATTAGGAGCAATATCAAAAACAAGTGGTCAGTCTTTAGGAGATACTCAAATTAATCCAGTCTAGATAGCTTAAATATGTATTTCTTTGCTATGTAAGAGAGGAGATCTTTCTATATCATGCCTATTGAGATCGGAGAAGGTGGTGTTTATCCGATTCTTTTTGCCAATTTTTCCTCTATAGAAAAGTTAGGTTGAAATGTAAGAATGTGTATGAAGTTCTTTGCTTGCATTCAAAGATCGACTAATTCTACCTCTGTATCTTGGGTATATGATTTTTCCAATGTTTGTGTGTGTATTCCTTCTTTCTCTATGCTCAAACAAGCAAAGCACCTTCAGATCTTTGATCCAGTCTTTTCTGGCTGGCCATTAGTCATATTGATTCTCCAGTGGTAAAGGAAGCTTTGTTCTCAATGCAGTTTTGACAGTTCAGTGTCAAGGTCTGTCACATAAACACTGTTCTCATCAGAGAATTCGCAAAAACATGTAATTTTGCAAAAACACAAACTCTGTTATATTTTTCCTTTTGTATTTGAGATAAGGAAAGGAAAAGCTCCCTCAAAACTGAAAAAAAAAACATGTCCTCAATTTCAGTATCTGAAAGTAGTATTTGAATTACTTTGTTCGTCGGTAGGCTTTGAACCAAAATACTGTTTACATACATTCTGAGAACTGTTGTCAACTGGTGCACTTTTTATATTCCTACTTTAATCCATTTAATCCATCCAAGAGTCAGTGCAATGAGAAGGAAAGGAAAGGCAGCCAGAGGTGTAATAAACACTGATTTAATTTTTACAGCACAGTACATTATAGAACTATAAAACTGTGTGATTAGCCAACTCATTAACACTGTCTTAAAGCAAATAAGTGTTTAGAGCTTGACACACTTAATGCTGAAAACCTTTCTAATAGTAAATTTGAAAAGTAACCAGTGTTGGTTGGAATAAAGATTGTGCTGCTGTGCATCATCAGGAGCTCTGTATTAGGGCTGTCATCTAATTATTCCATTCTAATGTATTCCCTGTTTTACAGCACTCCTGTCTATACTGTTTTGACACTTCCTTGAGAGTGGAGCTGTGTAGAACATGCAGAGCACTTTGTACAGGACTGCCACAAAAATAACTTAATTGATTTAAGTACTGGCCTTCACTTTATAAAGGAGTTTCTTTTCACTTGCTCTTTTGTCCTGCGTTTATTAGTAGTAACTTAGAAGCCATAGTAAGAGCCAATATAAGAGTCATTGCAGTCACCTAAAATCTGCTTTTCTGGTAGAATCCTATTGATCCAGATGCTGTGTTAGCTGTTTATGCTCTTAACATTTTCAGTGATGATTTAAGAGATCTCATAATCTGTTATGAGACATCTGAAAATTGCCATATTTTTTGTACAAAGACTGCTCATGGAGTGCTTTCTCCATGATGTATTTGAGTTGGAATTTAGAAAGTCTTCGCTCCTTTCCTAAGAGTCTAAAAATAGATAAATTGTGTCTTTTCAATTTGCTACATACTGAGAGGCCACTTCTGTCAAACTAAACTCATGTTACTTGGTGCATTAACTTCAGCATTTGGTGTCAGTTTGTATTGGTTTATTCAAATTTGAAAACAGTGTTAGAGAACTCCTGCAAAACAAATTTACTGTCTCAGCCAGCTTAACAAAAACATGGCCTCTTTATAAATTTAACTTATTTGAATCAGACAGGTTTGTTTTTTTTTTTTGTTTTTTTTTTTT
>PYHW01010846.1:1527433-1567446 GCA_013186435.1 Turdus rufiventris
TTGTCATATTCAGTTATACAATGATTGAATCTCTTTCTTGTTTTAATTCTATGCTTATAAACTTACTGCTTTGGAAGAGGTCTGCCTGATGAGTGTTTCCTGAGGTTAGCTTTTAAGCAATTGAATTGCAAGATCCCATTATAGAATGACAGAAAGAGGTAACACATGGAAATTAAAGTCTCAAGATGCTTTAGGGCGAGGCTCAAAGCAGTTTTGAGTATATTTTAGAGGTAACTTTTTAAAACTGATCTATTCCAAAACCACATTTAGGACAAGATAAAATATATTTCTAAAATTGTGTCAGCCATTAAGCTACAAGTGATCTGTCTTTATGGACCTGTTGTGTTTGAGACATTGCTTTTGCTCTGGGAAAATAAAAATTCACCTGAGTGAGCAAGGGGACTCTTACACACAGCATTAAGCTTTGTGATAAAGTTCATTGATGCTTAATCAAGTGAGTAGGATGTTATATTTCTGTAGCAGCAGTTGTCATCTGCATGTGCTGACAGAATGATTGTGGGAGAGAGTTCTGAACCCTTTGGTGCAAGGCTCACATGCAGGCTGTGGTTCCACCTCTGCAGAAGCTGATTTCACACTGAGCTGTCACTGCCACACTTTATCATGGACCTTGTACAATGAACTGACATGTCAAACTGAATACCACCAAAAGTATGAGATGAGTTGTGGGATTTAGGTCAGATCCTGCAAGATGTACCCTCAGTTAAAATTGTCACTACAGGCGTCCCTGGAGCAGTAAAGCTGTGGAAGGTAGCATTGCTGCGGCTGCCTGAACAAACAGTCTGGGACTGACACCTCAATCCAGCTGTTTGCTAAAGGAGGAGTTTCACAGTGTCAGTCTGTTGCTTGACATTCTTGGTGCCTTTATGTGCTTCCTCAAGTAGTTAATGCCCTCTTAGCTGTGTCAATTTGATTGGTAGATGCCATCCTGAAGTAGAATACGAGATGTGTGGTACTTCAGGTAAGGAACATGAAGGGGATGATTGTCTGGAAGACCACAGCAAAGTGGAAACCTTTAAAACTGGTTCATGTCAGAACAGAATATGTATTCTGGAGCTGTGCCTAAAGCTACTGGCTCTGGGACAGTGAAGAGTCGAAAAGGTTCCTGCTTCTTGCTTCCTCTTTGCTCAGAGGTTAATTACTGGCAGTAACTGAGATAGCTTTTATAAAGGTAGCTCTGGAAAATCCCCATAAATAAATTCTCTCTTCCCTTAAATACACAGTATTGGTAGGATTGGATTCAGGTTGTTTGCAGGCATCCTGTGAAGCCTCTCTATTTTTAGAGCCTTGAGTAGAGTCCAGAGAGGGAGGACAGTGACAAAACCATCCAGCTAAAAGTGCTGCTTTTAAAATGTCAGCAACAAGTTGTTTGAGGTTCATCTTTATAGGCATGTTTACTTTTGTACAGAGGAATAACTGTTCCCTTTGGACTTACATTCTTGGCTTGTTTCCATTCATTTATATGGAAGAAGAGTAAACCTCTAGTCAACCACACTCCATAGAAGTCAATAAGAAAGGCATAATTGTGGATTTTCCCCCACCCCCACACGTTAGAAGACACACATAAACCTGAAAATGAGTTGGTAGTATTTCTACTTCATCTTTTCAAAATAATTAGCAGTACAGAGTAAATGCATGCCTTGAAGTCTGACTAATTTGTATGTAATGGTAAATAGATCTGGTTTAGAGGATAATAAAAGTCATCAAACACTTCTGTGTAAGGATGTTCATTTCCAAATATCTGAATAATAGTTGCAGGATTGATACATTCAGGAAAGGAGCATAGAACTTGTCGCCTTTGTCCACCAAATAGAGCTTTTCCAGCCTTTCACAACTTCACATATGTTAATGAAAAACATTTTCTGAGAAATTGGCAGCTTCATGCTTTGTAGCTAATGCCAGCTTTTTTCATGGACCAGTTCAAGGCAGAGCAAAGGGAAAAATGCCTTGTTTTAGTGCGTGAATTACTCTGACAAGCTTTCACATCGCCCCTCCTCTTATTAATATTCTTTTTGATGTGAGCTTGTAAAACAGAGGATTGGCTGTTAATCTCTGGGATCTCAAGGGCTTTTGGCAGTGGCCCATAATTGATGTGTTCACATGGCTGTTGTCTGACTACTAATGATTAGACAGCAGTGTTATCTCCCAGCTAAATCAGTGTTGCTTATAAATCACACTTGATAAAGTGCAGTTTCATTTCTTCAAAGGTTCTGTACATGTCTATATAGTTTGATACGACTGCCAGAGCCATTTCATGATTTGGTGACACCTTAGATTAGGTTTATTTTTATGAGCAAGATTTGAATTTCTACCAAGCATTCAAAAGTGTTTCTTTCTGATTGTCTTTGTTTTAAGCTTACAATGCAGTGGGTAGAATAAAGGCATTTGTACAGTTAGGGCAGATCATCCTAGAAGGTACAAGTAACTGGAGAAAATAACACATGAATGGTGAAATGCTTGGACTGTCAATTTCTTTTGCTTTGTTTGAACAGAAAGGGAGCTTCCTTTGTTGTATGTGTTGATCACGCTGTTGCACTATAAAAGTAGTCTATGAGAGTGTAAGAAAAAACATATGGAAACATAAGGCATTTCAACAATGGAGTCTGAGATTTTCTTGATGAAATTGAGTCTGTTGAATGCCTCCCTTCTTTTTCAGTGGGACAGGAATCAAAAATCCATACTAAAACTCTTCAAATACAAACTTCTGTCTGTGTTTATGTTCCTAGAAAGCACACTAATGAGGATCTTAAGGCAAAATTAATAGGTAAAAATGTTGTTGAGATGGGGACATGAGAACAGAGATCTCAAGATAATCTGAAGTCTGAGCCACTGAAAGGACAAAATTTGTCTGTCTGTTAGGTAACCTGTAATCAGATAACTTGGGTGCTGACAGTGTAGATGTTGTCATGAAAAATAACTAAGAGAATCTTAAATTTGGGCTTCTCCTCTCTCCCCAGACTGAATGGCCTCGGAGTTGAGGCAAGTAGGTAAGCACATTTTGAAAGGTTTTTCTTGCTGACTCTGGTTCTTGTATTTGCCTTCACACTGTAAAATAAATCCTTCAGCCTCATTGTTAAGGGTCATTGGACACTTTGTGCCAGAAAGTGGCACCATAATTGGCACCATAATTTGGAGGGAACAGATATTACTGGCTTTCCCCCTTCAAGGATTTTTTTTTTTAAATCTTTACTGTACATTTTCGGAATTTTTTGCACCATAATTTGGAGGGAACAGATATTACTGGCTTCCCCCCTCAAGGATTTTTTTTTTTAAATCTTTACTGTACATTTTTGGAATTTTTTTAGAGCTCTCTTATTTGAAGTGCTATCTACTTTTCTCTCTGCTAAAACAACTACTACAGTCCAGGTGCTGCCCACAGTTATGCTTCAGTGGACCTACTCTGGATTTATACCAATGAAAGTGCACACCAGTTGGGAGAAAAAAAACAAACAAACACTTGTCATAAATTGTCTTTCCTGAAGACACTGTAAATAGAACAAACTGCATTTAGGAATAAAGATTTAACTAAATATCCAGTAGTGGGTAATTTCAAGGAGAGCTAAACAATAACACTTCAGCTCTTTTTTCAGTTGAACTGTCACAGTGAAAAGGAAAGCTGAAAGGTGATTTTAGAAGTTTTTCCTCTAGTGACTCGCTAAATAATCATGAATGTGTATGTCCCA
Organism: Turdus rufiventris; assembly: GCA_013186435.1. Taxonomy (NCBI): domain Eukaryota; kingdom Metazoa; phylum Chordata; class Aves; order Passeriformes; family Turdidae; genus Turdus; species Turdus rufiventris. Next base: position 1,531,135 of record PYHW01010846.1, read on the forward strand.
TTCCTGAAAGTAATAATACTATCTTCTTCTTTAAATAAAATTAGGATACAATATCCTATACTTGGTAGTGTTTGTAGCTAATACAGTGCATATTTAAGGTCTAAGGAATAGAGAAAAAACCTAACTGATATGACTCCTTTATCCTATCAAAAAGCACAAGAAGGAGACCTCTAAGGCAATAATACAGAAATATATTAGTCAAGGATCTACATATCTTAACTAAAAAGCCTAAGGGATTTTTAAATTAAAAATTCTAGGCCTGTAGACACCAATAAGTATGAGGCGATTAAGTCAAATGCTCAATTTTCAGAACATGCTAAGAATACCATCCATGAGAATGTAGTCAGGCCCATAAAGGGTGCATATAGGCCATCGAGGAACTTCAGTTCTACTTCCTGAGGATTACAGAAGGTCCTTCACAAGCTTTTGGGAAAGAAATTATTAATTTAGACAACTTTTCTTAACAACAATTTATTGACTTCAGGAAGCAATGGTATCAGTCATATGCAGGCAACTTTGCACTCGCAAAGTGAGTGGTCAGCAAATGGGTGAAAGGCAACAGTGGGCTCTTGGCATGCAGGTGGACAAAAAATGCAAAGAAACCATTTGTCTTCTGAGTTTTGTTGCCACTTTATTATATGTATTGTACTGGAGCCCTGGAAAAAGTCGCTAACATAAATAAAAAATGTTTTATTGCATGCCTTCTGGACTCCAGAATGGCAGAAATGGCAGCGCTTCCACCAGACTGTGGTTGCATCATCAAATGACTGAAACCATCTTTTGGAACTGGGGAAGTTCTGCTTTGGAGTCATAGGGTCATTATTTATGTGGACATTAAGAACTAAAATTTGCAGTGGAGGAGTTAAATGATGATGCAATCAAATTAAACATTATCTTCCTATATACAATTGAAAATGAGAAAATTTTCCTTGGTCACTTGCAGTCTTGATGTGTCATAGAGCAACCATACTTCCTTTTTCAAGTTGAAGTCTCACATACATTAGAAATAAACACAGGAAAACTGAGGGTAATAATTATTCATAATGCTGTGAGGCCTATGTAAGCAAATACCATATCTATTTTCAGGTTCAGAAAGGTTGAGTGTAGCAGAAACTTCAGAATAAAAAGAAGTGATTGCCATTGTTTAAATGAAAAGCTTCTAAAGGCTCATATAAGTTCATAAAGGAGTATGTAACCCTCACTAGCAAGTGGACATGCCTTTTTTTATTTACCATATTCAGTTGCATGATACTCACAGATGCTGGACATCACTATGCAGTCTATCTAGCCCCAGACAGAAATACACAGAAATTTCTTCCTTTACTATTCAAAATAATTCCTTTCTTGATTGTGGAATTGTCTCTGTCTCTACACAGGATAGGTACCTTGAGTGAATTTTTAGTACTTGTTCATTTTGTATTAAAGCTTAGGAAAGATTACTGGCTGACTGAAGAAAAGTTTGGAAGTGCAGATTGACTGACCAGGAGAAATCAAGATTCAATGCATTCTAGAGACAATTATCTCAACGAATGTGATTTATGTAGGCTGAATGAGAAGAAATGTCTCTACAAGAAATTTGCAGGTGGTGATCTGGGCATCCTCCCAGAATTCTGCCAAGCATTAGAGTTGACATACAATTTTTCACAGACACAGCCTTGGCACAAGTATATCACTGGCAGCTGTCAAATGCTAATCTTTCTCACAGTAAAATAGGTGAATGGCTTGGGAAATCCCACTCATGTAGAATAGGAGAGCCAAGAGAGGACAAGGAAGTTTCCTTGCCTGTTGTTCAGCAATGTTGTGCTGTATTTGACTCTGCTCTGAACTTTGACTCTTCATCGTAGTCTTTATTAATACTGTTCTAAAAATAAAATACTAGCATTGTCGTGTCTGTGGAGGTGCTGCAGATCCATCATGTCACATCGTCACATAAGGTCTGTGGAGGTCTGGAGGTCACCATATAAAAAGACCATACAACTTTTTCAAAAGATGAGTTTGCAGAACTCTGTGTGCTGGTTAATGTGGCTGATGTGAGTGGCAAAAAATATCTTTGGTACAAGGGGGACTTTTTTTCCTTGTTTCTTGCACTGAAAGCTTAGCAGCAGAGTAAGACTTTTAAGTGGATATTTTTTTTTTCCTTAATAGCAACTCTTCAGAATATGCAAATCATTTCAGATGTGAGTGATTTGAGGTCTTACTAGGGAAAAAAGTGACAGTCCTGTTAATGTCTTTTTGCTCTCTCCAGCTACTCAGTTGATTGAAGTGGAGAAGATAATGTTAAGAGTAGGAAATACTTGGAAACTGGAAGTAGATGATACTTGTGTTATCAATTCAACACAATTACGCATCAGGTTTCTTGTTCATGGTACAATATTTGTAAAGCACAAACACTTTTTAAGAACAATATTATTCTCAAAGAAAGGTTTCAAAGTATGGAATTTTGATGAAATTTAGGCAGTTTGAATCATCTTTGTCATTCCTGTACATTTAAGTTATTGTGATTCTCAGCTAAGTTCATCAAGATAAGTAATTTTCTTAGTACTTCTGACCTTCCTGAGCTTTGAATGAAAAGTATGTAATAGATATATCTGTCCTATGGTAGAAATTCCTTTCTACATCCATGTCTTACAGTGTTTCTTTTTTTCTATGCTGTCCTTTATGGCACTGAACTTTTTTCCCTCCAGGGATTTGATGCAAAATATTTGAAGGAAAAAAATACCAGTTCGGTGAAGCATTATGCCACAATGCTTCTGAGTTGGCCTCTGAAATACTGAACTGAGATTAAAATGAGATCTTTCAGACAAAATGGAGATTCTTCATAGTGGTAATTCCTGTTACATGGTAGAATATGAAGGAATAGTTTTAGGTTTTGAATATGTAAATTCTCTGTGGGGCAAGGTTAGTAGCAAGAGGAGAGTTAAAGATTGGTGAGATGTCTGGTAGTGCAGACATGCTTCTGAGCACACAGACATTTTTCTCATGTCACATTTTCCCACATTTCTTCTCTTTCAAAGCAGTTAGATTAATTTCATTAAAATTGATTCTGATTTATGATATAATGCATGAGATTACAATGAGGTCTTCTGGGGTCACTGTTGCTTTAGAAAATTAAGATAGAGGCAAGTACACTTTTTGTATAAACAAGCTAGTCTCCTTTTCATCATAAAATCTAAAGAAACCAGGATTCAAAACTTCCAGATAGGCTAAATTCCTTTATTTCCTGTTTTCCTTTTCCAGCACAGTGATTCTGTGAAGTATTAATTCATAACTCCAAAGAACTTGTCAATGTAATTTTCAAGGTTGGAAGTTTCTTAGCCTTTTTTGTCTTCATGTTGCTGTCTTTTAGAGGGAGGATTTAGGTTTGCAAAGGGCCAGGCTTGGTTTTTTAGTTAGATCCTATAATAGGATTCAGATCTTCTTTTCACATTCTTTCTATTAGGGCAGACATTCCCACTGGGAATGCTTACAGTAGATTTTTCTTTTTTTCTCCATTTAAAAAGCGGTGCTTTCTGGAAAGAGCCTGTACTTAGCCTGAGAGCTGTTCCTCTGCCTTTCTCCTGGCTGTGTTGGTAGATGGATTAAATGGCTTTTGGCATGTACATTTCAAAATCACCTGGTGGATGACACTGCAGTAGTGTATGACCCACTTTGGTCTTACATAGGTAGACTATGTTATCATTGACATATATCTCAAAGACACATCTTCATTAAATCAGGAAGGTGAGTTTTACTACACAGAACTTGATTCCAGCATGTAAAGTACCTGAGTACAGTAATTTCACGACTATAAGGCGCACCGGACTACTATAAGGCGCACTTTTTTCCCCCGCAAAGATCCGTGCCACGCGCGCAACAAAGTAACGAATTAGTAATGGAGTCCTGCGATCATGGAGTTTATTGGCAGGTGCTCAATTTGCAAATATTTTTCACAGATTGTTGTAGCCTTTAAATGCAGCCCCAAGCGCCCTCCCCATGTGCAGGCCCCGGCACTCCCGCCTATCCCCACCTGGAGAGGCGGGGCTTGGGGTGGTCGCAGCTCGTGGTGGCCACGGCTCACACCTCGGGGTTGCTGCGGTTCAGGGCGGCTCAGTGTTGCCATGGCTCGGGGAGGCACGGGGCCGTCCGCGGCTCAGGACCGCACGGGACTGCCTACGGCTTGGGGTGGTGTGGGGCTGCCTGCTCCCTCCCTCCCCATACGACTCCTGCTGGCTGGGGATTGCCCACTCCCGCCCACCCCATACGGCTCCTGCTGGCCCATGGCCACCTGCTCCCAACCCGCCCTTACGGCGTGACTTACGACTTGCACTTCCAGGTTAGCAAATTTCGCAGCTTTGTACATTATATAAGGTGCACTGGACTATAAGGCGCACTTCCAGGTTTGGACCAAAATTTTAGTCAAAAGGGTGCGCCTTATAGTTGTGAAATTACTGTAACTGAATGTTTTAGAAAGTCTTACCTGTTTCCTGTTGGTATTTCCTTTCTCTTCCATGTGTGTTTCTTCCTATTGATGAATGTTATGCAGGCACCAAATCAGACCTTTTTTTTTGTTAATTTTCTTTTTGGTAAATGTTCAGATAAAGGATTGCTCCAAGGAGCAGTGACTACGTTGCTTGGCAGGCGGTCTTCATTTTCTGTGAGCTTTCTGCTACTAAGCATCATAGCTCCCTGATACGATCAAACACTTGGCAGTGGAAAACTGCCATGAATAACACTGCAGCTTTGTCGCCTTTGTCACCAATCAGCTCTCAAAAGCTCTTGGAATTAGGTGAAGAAAATATTGCTTGAATATTTCTGTCTTTTTGTGCTCCTTTGATTGTGTGTCTGAAGAGAGCATCTATGTAAATAACCTTCTTCAGATTCAGATTTTCAATCTCATATTGGAACCTCTTGTGTGATAAACAGCAAGGCTACTGCTCAGTATGTGCCAACACCTGGGAATAATAATGAAAAAATAACAGTGAGAAACTGCAGAGCATCTGTTCTTGACATTAACTTTCCTCAGTTTGACAGACTGCCACCACCAGATGTTAGTCTTATGTGCCTTTTTTTCCACTGGAGATGGCGGCCTTCCTGCCTCTCTTTGCCTCTAATAGCTTACATCAGTGCCCTTTGGAGAATTCATGAAAACAATTGTGTCACCACAATGATCTCTAGGAACCACCGCTTTGCAGTGCTGTTATGATTATCAAACAGGATGGGATAATTTTAAAACATGGAAATCTGGAGCAATGTTTAAGCTTAGTATATTTTTTTCTTGTGATTGAGGTCATGCTTGTGCAATGAATATGTACCTCAGTGACAGTAAGCATCCACTTATTTCTCAGCCAAAGGTTTAGTGTTCTAATTCACAGAGAATCAGCCCCATTTAGTCCAAGCACCCCTATTTGGTCTTGCGCTGAGTGAATGTTTCTAGTGGAAAACATGAACATCTATTAGCAGGTCTAAATAAACCACAGCTGAGCACAAATATTTGTAGCAAAGAACTTAATAGGATACACTGTCAGATCCGTGCTTTTGTTAGCTCCCCCTCACTGTTTATAACAGTAAAAAACAGAAAACACGTCTGTCAATTTAGCCTGTGTTCATTTAAAACATTGGCTAGTTCAGCATGACCACGGAAAACACTTTGGATTTTTCTTCCTCTGGTCTTGTGATGAGTCTCTTTTATGGAAGAAGGATGTTGCATACATAGCAGTAGGTTTTGCACAGCTTTACAGAGCACCGTGTAAACTGTCAAGCAGGCTGTTTGTTCATCAGCATTTTTTGGGTTTATAATGGGATGTGGCTTCTCATTTCCTAAGTGCTGAGTTCCATTTACCTGCCAGTTACTGAGCCCAGTTCTCTTCTGGTTGGAAGTGAGGTGTGTTGAATTCTGGCTGGGCAGACAGAGCAGTATCACCCAGAGCAGTATCACTGCCAGAGCAGTATCACAGGAGCTCTGTGCCATGCAGCCGTGTCCTCCACTTGGCACCAGGCAGCCGGAGCTGCAGGGAGGAGAATTGGTGTCTCCCCTCTCTCAGCACATGCAGTTATGGTTCTGTGGGATGTGTGCTGTCAGATACTGCAATAACAGCTGCTGCTGGGGGGCAGCTGGGGCTTGGCTTGCCTGTGTGCCTTCAGGTCTGCTCTGCAAAGCTTTCCGCCTGTGCGTTAGCTCTGCAACTCGGTTGGCATAAAGAGAACAATAAAGACATTATTGCTTGAGTGCACTGCTCTATGCCACAGGAACTCTGCTTTCATCAGTAGAATTTTGATGGTATTAGTAGGTCTTTACTCCTGAGGGATGCTTTAAGTTATTTACGTTTTTTGCTTTAGTTTTGGAGTTGTGGTCTTTTGTGGTTGTTTGTTTGTGGTTTTTGTTTGGTTGTTTTTGTTTTGTTTGTTCTGTTTTTGTTTGGTTTATTGGGTTTGTTTGTTTACGTCTAACCTCAAGATTTAATTCTCAATAAAAATAATCCCTCCAAATGAGAAATACCTTGGAGAAGACTGTGGTTATACATCCTTCCCCTCTTCTGGTTGGTTCTGATGTAACTGAAATTAGAATCCAGGCTGGTCATACAAAGATCAAGCAAAACATTTTTACAAAGTTATTGAGAATTATTTAGCACACATGAGGCTAGCACACGTGATTAAAAGGCTGTCAGTTTTCATCTATGAACAATGCTAAAAATGACAAAATTATTATGAAGGCCAATGGTAACAGTCGTTTCCATTTTAAAAAATTCTTCCTAATTTGTAATTTTATTTTCTCATTATGAAAAGTGTCCATTTGATGAAGTTAGCTGATCTGTGATACATGTATAATACCATTTAGTCTGTCCTTTCCTTTGTATACCCATTTTGCTTTACAAGAAGGTAAAATTAACTTTAATACATTATTTATTTGATACCTTAAGATACATTTGAGCAAAATCTATATGATGTGCAGTGAGCCATTATGTCTTTTCTGTTGAGTCTTCTTGTGAGGTCCAAAAATTAAAAATAGCATAGTCTTGAAGACATTTGATCATCTATTTCAATGCAGCTAAAAAACAGCTGTTTTTAAAAAAATCATTAGGCTGAAGAGTGATTTCTTTGTATGTATATATTTCTTTCTTGTGATATCTGTGATCCAATGGGCCAAATGAAAATGAGTTTCAGGTGGTTTAGCTAGTTGACTGGGCACACTCATATCCTTATCCAGCTGTCTTTTATGGGGCAAGGGACCTTAGAGCCAGAGTGAAATACCATATGGATATTAGAATTGTTCCAGCTACTAATTTCTCTGTGATACACATGAAAGAATAGCATTTGTGTCATTGTACCTGTCTTTATAAATGTCTTTCTTTAAGGAGAAAATGAAGTGCCCAGTTAAAAAAATTAATTTCCATCCACAAATCAGTCTCTGTCAGTGCCAAGAAAAAAGTAAACTTACTCCTTGTTTTAAAAGCTTATTATTATTTCATACTAACAGTCTATGACAACAGGGAATAGTCTAGTAGAAACTTAGCAAGTTGCCTTGTTTAGCACGTATGATGGATATTTTTGTACTGAATTTTTCCTGTGCAGCATTTGAGCTAATATCAAAAAAATTGAACTCATAAAACTGAAATTACATGTGGTACACCAAATCCCTACATAAAGAAATGTAGTCTTGGCAAACTGGGCTATTACTCTTTTAAAATTTATTTATGTTTTTTGTTTGTTTTTTTTAAATTATTCTTTTAAATTTTTAAACTCTCACAGCACCGTTATAGTAAGTTTGTCTGTTGTTTTCAGGTTGATCCCCTGTTTACAGTGCCTGCACCTCCACCTCCGATTTCCAGCAGTATCACACCTCAGATTCTGCCCTCCTACTTTTCCCCATCTTCATCCAATATTGCAGCACCAGTCGAGCAGCTTTTGGTGCGGACACGTTCAGTGGGTGTAAATACTTGCGAGGTTGGAGTAGTAACAGAACCCGAATGCCTTGGACCCTGTGAGCCTGGGACCAGCGTGAACTTGGAAGGAATTGTGTGGCATGAAACTGAAGAAGGTAAATTGTTTTTTCCATTAGGTTTGTCTCTGAGATGTATGGTCAATGTATGCTGAATCTGCCTGGGTGCTAGCTGAAGCCTTGCTAATCTGTTGGGACACCATTATATACTGTGACAGTCACAGCTTTACAGTTCAGCTAGTGAGCTTTTATTTTAAAAACAAGTGGCAGGTCTTTCCATTATTTAAAGCAACTGTGTTTTCCAAATGACCTACCATGTAACCCTAGTTAATAATAGAATTGTTTCCTCTTGCTATATTAAGAAAAAGGTATGAAGAACTTGCTAATAGAATAGCATAAATGTGCTATTTAAATGTACATCATGAGGGGGTGTTTGTGTGATGGGAGTGGATATATGAATAGTTTAGATGAAAACTTAGAAAGCTGAATATTTCAGCTGATAAGAAATGCCACCATTACACAACAATAGAGGCCCCAGAGACCCTGTGAAAATTCAGTTTGATGTGATTATTTTTGCATTTTGGTTACATAAAATATGCTTTAAGAGGAAAGCTTTCAGCCTTGAGGAAAAGCATTCCATGTGGTGAAGAAGTGCTATCAAAACCAGATTGATTTCTTTAATATCCTTTGAAAACATTTGTCCGAGTAGGAGTGTTGGAGAGCTTTGGGGAACACTAAACATTGATTTGCTATGATTTAGGACAAAGTAAGTAGGAAGAGGATTATGCTGTGATATGCAGATTTTTCCATTTTGGATTTCAAAAGCTCATTATTAAAATACCAGCTTTCTCCTGCTAAAAATACTGCATGCGTACACTAAACTTCTGCAATTTTTCATTTAATAATAGCAGATGTTTTCATTTAAAGCTGTGTGAAAATCTCCCCGTGATAGTTCTTACATTTCTTTTGAGGATTATTTATTTTTTAGTGATCTACCTTCCTTGACAGTGAAAACAAGATTATTTACAAAAAGATATAATGACAGAATGCAGCAGTGCATCGCTTCATGATAAATCCTGACATGCTTCAGACCCATATGCACAATGGCATTTCGTCCTTTGCAGTGATATATAAGACCTCACCAAAGTGCTTTTATGCTGTCCTCTCAAAAATCAATAGAGAGAGTCAGATTTACTTGCTTTTATATGCTTTCATCCATCCATCTTTCTCTCTGTGTATGTCTACAGCAGATTCGTAAGGTAGATTGATCCTTTTTGATTGTTTTTAAAGCACAGTATAAATTCTGTTTTAAAATATCCCTGCAGAGATGACTGCCCTTAGCAACTCCAATCTTTCTTGACTGGCCTGTATTAACCAGAGTTGGAATGTGTGGGTGTTAACTGTGTTGACATGAAAGAGCAGTAGCTGTTAATAGTGTTATTCTTGCTGAATAAACTAAACTTCTGACCCCCACTGAATTTAAGAGGCCTTCCTTGCAAAAGGTTTGGCACCAGAAATGAAGTATTAAAAAAAGTGCATTCTGGTCAGGGTGACATTCCATTTACCAGTATCTCAGCAGTCTAATGGTTTAAAAACTCTTGTTAGTTAATGGAAATTAACTCCCTTAGCCTGTTCTTAGTTTATCTAAAACAATTTTCTGAAACAACTCAATTCATTGATGGCATGTTTGAGCGAAACTATTATGAGTGTGCCTGTTTTCATAGCTTTACAAATACTCTCTGGGAGCACTACAGCTATGAGTGACAACAAATATAGATAAAACTGGATTCTAAATGCTCCAGAAATATAACTAGAGTGTAGATTAAGAGACTGAAGATAGTTGATATATATATTATGTGATTTGTACCATGCTCTTCACGTTTGAATGTTTCAGACCCTGGTGACAGAAGAAAATAATACAAATTTGAATGTTTTATCCTAGAGTCTGCAATCAACACTGTATTAAGAAAAATTATTTTCTAATTATGATTTTTTGCATTTTAATTAAGTTTTGATGTTTGGAGCACACATATATATTTGCGTGTTTTGAAACTTGATGACATGTTCATGAAAGCAGCTATGTAGAAGCTTGCATGGAATTATTTTTCTGCAAAATTCTAAGAAACAGTGTACAGATGGGTTTTCTTTTTACCTTTAATAGGAAAAAAAATTATCAGATACTTATTTTCTCGAGTTCTGATTTTGACTTTAGGGCAGAACACAACCTTTCCTAAACTGGTGTAAATTCAGCTTACTCTAACCAAAGTCTTTGTAACTAGGCACATCTAAAACCATTTTGATGTAAATAATGACATACAAATTTATTTTGTAATTTTCATGTGTTTTTTGGTTTTCACTCCCTTTGCTACTTTCCAAAACTTAATAAAAACACACATGCAAGCTGACATTTCTCTGGCTGTCTGTATATTTCATAGCTTCTTAACATAAAACAATTCAAAGATGCTAAGGAAGGTATGAAAATTTCTAATCCTAGCTTGTGTTCTGAGATCTTTGAATTATTTTCTATCTAGTTTAGCCACTCTGTAAAATGAGTTGTGAGGTGATAAAGATAGGCTTGTAGGCTGGCTGAATGCTCATAAGAACCAAATGTGCTGCTGAGAAGCCTTGGTGTGCTGCAGCAACTAGTTGTGGGAATGCAAATACAGAAAGGATGTGGTGAATCATAGTCATTACAACAAGAATAGTAGCCTGAGTGGAGAAAGATAAAAATCAAATAGTTTATGCAGAACTCATTATTAGCACAAATGTAATACATGCTTTATAAAATAGAAGGTGTATACTGAGAATTCCTGTAATGATGGTATCTGAAATAATCAGTTTTCTTTTATGTATGTTGATCAAGTTGTCAAATTCTGTTGCATTTGTTCTTTGAGATAAGAAAAAGGATGATGTTGAGGCTTATGAGTCATATTTTAAAAATAATCAGTCCCAGGGTAGGGGGCAAGGGAAGAAAGCAACACCGGATTTCAGAGAAAATTCTGAAAGATCAAAAAGGGCGTTGTTACAGCTCTTTTCATTACTTCCACACCACTCTATTTAGTTGACTTGATTTAATAAATCAGACCATTTTTCCCAGTGTGTTTTAATCTTCAGAGGTGTAGAGGGAATCTGGCATCTGAACTCGGTGATATTTAATTACAGGGGGTGGTAACAAACCGTAGGTGGTTACTCCTTCAGTTGACTGAGACTGCTGCTGGTTATCACATGGGCATTTCTCAGTTGCTTCGCCAGGCTATGTAGTGTTTAATTGCTACCTATTTATGCCATAGGCATTGTCATCTGCACAACAATCTTGTTTGGATATAACCTGATGGTGTGTCCAAAGTGGTGTTAGTAGCTGTGAAATAGAGCGCTGAAGGGACTATATGGGGCTAGCCTGTGGGAGAGAAATGATTACGTGGGCAAGTCAACCTGAAACTGGCAACTGATGTGGATATTGGACACCAGAAGCTATCTGCAGGAAAAATCCTTCACAGAAAGCAGCTTGGTATTGTTAACTGGAGTGCGTACTTTGGTTTGGTTGGTTATTCTGTCATTCTGGGAAACAGCTGCTGAAAGTCTCTATTGCTACAACGAGAAAAAAGTTTATCTTGAATCAGGTACTTGCTAAATTGTATGATTATCTTCTGGGTAAACAATTTCTAAGCAAGCAGTAATTTCTTCTTGCTGCCTGGAGGAAATAATAATGACCCAGAAAAAAGGGAAACCGCCAACCAACTTTCTAAATTGCTTAGAGCTCGCGTTTTTGTTCAGCTTCTCACACGCAGTTGCCCTGGGTCATGTCCTGGTTTTGGTTCTGCATCTAGTAGTAGAGTCTGCCTTTAGGTGGGAACCAGCAGTGCTGATGATGCCTTCTTTTCCTGAAAACTGCATAGGAGACAGCCCTTGCTGCATCTGTGTGCAGAACGAGCTGCCTACATGTGGTGACATTCTTCCTCTTTGTGCTGATCAGGTGCAACCTGACAAATAATGGGGAAATGAGTTGTGTTTTTTAATCAGGGTTAGGCTATTGGTCTTTATACCTTGAGACTGGTTGCCAAATGGAAGGAACAGGAATCTGCTGTGTCTCAGAAACTTACGGCATTTCAAATTTATCATAGTGTCAGTTCTGATACGATTTTGCAGAATTTTTAGAGAAAGTTAGTAGAAAGGAGAAGGTTTAGACGACAGAGGCATGCTGGTATTTGTTGTGTACAGGGTTTTCCACTGCCACTTTTGCAGCTAATATGCATAGTTTGTTTTGAAAATGCTATCTGTTGCACAGAGCCAATGTGGATTCCTCTCTGCCTTACTATGTGGTCTTAGTTTTGCAAAGACTACTTTGAAAGAACAGTCTGTTTTAAATATCTTTGGTTAGTTATTTGTTTGTACATGTGTGTGTAAGTAAGGGTGTGTATGTGTCAACAGAAATAGAATTAGAAGAACGAGTAGTCTGTCTGCTTGTTATTCCTGTTAGCAATTTTTGTGGTTTAACAACCACATTTTGTTACTTTGACAAATACAAAGGTGTGATGAAACAATGAAACTTCTGATGGTGAAAGCCATGTCAAATATGTAAGGAAACAAATGTAGAAATTAGAGATTTTTATCAAAGAACACTACAACAATTTGTAGAAATTTATAGAGACATGTTAAATCCCACTGTTGTCTTGAGCTCAAGCAAGGTCCATTGAGAGAGGCAATATGCTTTAGTAAACCAAGTGATCCTGTTGTAAAAAACAGCTCACTTTTAGACCAGGTGCATTTATATTTCTGTGTGATGTAGACCATTTACCTGCTGAGTACAGGGGTTGGGAATTGTTAACCACCATATTTAATTTAGAATTGTGGGTTTATATGACAGAGGCATAAAGATAACTACCGCTCAGAAATCAGGGTTTCTTATGTCTGCATTACAGAGAAGTGGTTTATGGAGATAAGTAGGGTTTTTGGCTAGCTACACTAACAGAACATCTAAAATCCAGCCATTTCCTCCTGCTGCATGAGTCATCTCTGACCCAGTATGAACATCACCCACTATCAAAATGCCATCTGTCAAGAAAAGGTCTTTACGTGTATTTATATTTTACATGTTGTGTTTAATTTTTGCTTTTTCTACTATATGTGATGCCAGACCCAGTAAATCAGTGGATTTAAGAAAGCCTTAAATACGTGAATTTTTTTATGGACTTTGGCTGTCTCATTGTATTATCTCAGGCATTGCAGTCTGACACGTATTACATGTTACATGGAAACTTGTAGCAGAAGAGATATGCTCTGCACCTCACAATAGAAAGCCACAGTCTTGCATAAAAATGTTTGTGGTTTGTGGGAGCTCTACCTGCTTCACAGAAGGAATCTGGCATGTACACAGACTGAAACCAGTTTTAAGAGTTGTAGGATTCATACCACGGGATGGATTGAGCTGTAGTTAAACCAAGGTTTGTTGTGTCTGAAGGGGCCATTTTGATCATCTCAGCTGTTTGGCTGACCTTATCAGATCATGCAGTTGTTTAGGGACATAAATTCTGGCATTGTCCTCTAACTGGCTTCTGCACTGTTTCTTGTGAAGTTCCTTGAAACATAGAATGCTGGCCAGTGTTAGAGCCAAGGTGTGCCTACTACTTGTAGCCTGCTTTATACTGTTTTCATCAAAAATAAATGAAGCAAACAATAATTTAAGACGATCCACAGATGCCCCTCAATTGGTTTTAAACCACTGGGACTGACTCTATGAACCAATGAACCAGGTGCACATGGTTGTGCTGTAGCTTCAGTGAGTTGCCCTGAATAGGCTGGGTCACAATAACCAAACCTTGCAGGCTCTTTGTTCTCAGTAAACTGTACATAAATCATGTCAGTATCAACATCAGTGAAGCAAAAATTCAAAATATTTTATGGCTGGTCCCTGCTGGCAGAGGAGGGGAGATGGGAGATACTTTCTTGAGTTTTAATTTTGATTCTGTTACAAACAGCTCCTTTTCCCAAAACTTTGAATTAGTCGTTCATATAAACATAAATTTGAGTTTGAAGCTGTTTGTCTAGGTAATGTAAAGCACCACAGAGTAATGAAGATCTGTAAATGGAAAAAAAAAATGAGGTGAAAACAGAACCACTGGTAATTTCCAGACAACAGAGAAGTTAAACTAGCTCACCTCCCTTTCCATTTCTTACCAATACCATTGCTTCAGATTTTTCAAGACTGCGGACCAACACTGGAAGAAAGACACTTAGGAAATTTGTGCTGTTAAATGTTAAATTTGGTATTTAAATGTTAAAAGTATTTGGCATTCCTCCTTGAACATATACACCCCACAGGGTCTAGCCATTGCTAGTCCTGCAGATTTATTTAAAGCTGTATGCCTCTGGTGCATGGAGGAATGTGTGACTGCTTTACTGCCTAGTGCTTCTCTTGTTGGTTCACTCTTACTACACTGATGTAATGCTCAGCAAAGTGTAGCCACAATACAGTCACAATAACTGACCAAAAACATCAGAACTTACTTACCCTGGGTACTCACAGGCAGCTTATCTAAAGGGACCTGGCAAATGCTACATTTTCCAACTGAGTTAGAATCTGGGTGTAATTCTCTTGGTATAACCCAAAGCAGAGAATGAAAAAACTTAACAAATTCCAGACAGTGCTTACATAAAACTCTGCATATTGCCAGACTCCTACAGAGGAAGACTCCCTGTACTGCTTGTACATACATAGAAAATTATCCCTTTTACAAACAAGCATATGGGGGCAGGGAGGGTGCCTAGAAAAAGGAAGGAGGATAATTGAGATTGGAAACATTTGCTTGGAGCTATTTGAATGTGAAACTGAGCTTGCTCAAGCAGTGAGGTTATGAACACTGAAGGAGTTGCTTCAAGAAAAGCAACAGTTTTGAGCATTTATTGCTCAAAAGCAAAATCTCAGTAGCAGCAGATTGCTTAGAAGTGAGACTGTTCCAGTACGAAATACTTGGAACATGTGATGTTTGGATTTGTAGATAGCAGGGGGAGAGATGACTGCTAATGAAGTGTGTGTGCATCCAAGTGTTTCCTTACTAAATAAATACCACTGGAGTAGGGAATGAAAGCACAACTGAAATGGCATCTTTAGTTGGTGTGCTTCAGGGATTAATCTACTTATTTAAAGATGTTCTCTTGGTCACTATTAATTTTGTACGTAGTTTAAACAGTTAGGACAAGCTCTTGTATTCCAGTTTTGCTACACTCCAGTGCCAATCTTGTGTAGTGGTGAATGAGAGTTGGTAAGACTGTTTGTTTTTACTAATACAGATTAATATAATTTTAAAAAATAATCCTTTTTTTCACTGTTTGAGGCTACATCATGAGCTGCTTTTGGCATTGGGACTAACTCTCCAATGTAAGACCAGTGGCTGGCCTAACAAGCAGCTTTTCATTTTTTAAAGAAATAGTAGACACTTATATTTTGGTATCCTGAGGCATATTTGTAATTCTTTCTAGTTGCTACTGATGTAGTAGTAACTAGCTACTAATCTGGAATTTGTGGTGGTAAGTAGTAATCCAAAAAGCAGAAGGAAAAACTCAAAAATTTTGAACAGTGAAAAGCCCTTTGAGATTCGGGGTTCATAAAAGATTCCTGCTTATGTTTTTGTTCTAAAAGAGACAGGGAACACAGTGGTTGAAAATGTAGAGGCTGAGGGAGAAAAAAAAAGAATATATATAAAAAAGAAAAGCTCAAGGGAAATAGCTTTTTGATTTAGTCTGAAAAAGTAGGTCTGGATTTACAAAAGCTAGTGTTGCAATGGAAAGCACAATTGAAGTTCATCAATTTTATATCCCCAAGTGTCATGAAATTTAGGGTAATAAAACCCCCTAGAAACATCTGGGATGAAGAACAAAAGGCTAGTATTAGAGCACTTTGCTTTAATTTGGGTTTTCTGGGGATTTTTTGGTTTTTTGTTTTGTTTGTTTGTTTGTTTTGTGTTTTTTCTTTCTTCCTTTTGTTGGGTTTTAGTTTTTTTTAAGGAGCATCAACTAAAGCAAAACACTTACACATCCATCAGAATTAGCACTGGTTTGTGTTTACTGGCTGTAAATTTAAAACTCAATAGAATTTAAAGAGGATATAACTATGGAAATAAAAGGCTGTAGAATTAATTTTTAAGGGCAGATATTTTACCATCCTTGTTAAAGATTTAACCAGAATAAAGAAGAATACTTAAGAAATACCTTACATGCCTTCTTTTCCCCTTTTTTTCTTTCCCCCCTGTTTTAAGATATCAGTTAAGTTTATTTACTAAGCCTTTTCTTGGGTCAGTATACTTAAGGGATTTTGTTTTGTTTGAGTTTTGTAGTTGTTTCTGTTTGAGTGTTAGAGGCAGATCAGGCTATTAGCTATTTCGGTAGTAATTTAGCTGATAGTATAACGATTAATAAAATGGAAGTGGACATTAGTTATCAGGAGATGGCAATTCTGTAGCCAGTCCCTAACACTGACGGTGTTGAGGAAAATCAGTTCCAAGTGAGGGTAGTTCCAAATGTATTTTCAATTAATCTAGAGGTGTGGGTTTTTTTCCCCCATCACTTAAAACTTCTTCATTTAAGTAGGTTGAAGCAAGTAATTATGTTTTACTGCCTGTTTACTTTCCCCTGCAGTGACCGAACCTGTACCTTGCGTTCATATTGAGCTGGCTTTTGTGGATCTTTGAAAGCCCTGAGGCTATGTGACCTGCTCTAGCTGGGATTTAGAAACAGTAAGAGGAGTCTCAGGTTTCACTAAAGGAGCTGTTTTCCTTAGGGAAGAGAGACACTGATGGCAATTTTTAGCAGAGTATGACTTCTAGTGTGTTACAGATTTTAAAAAGAAGCTTGCTTTATAGGTTATTCTCTACAATTTTCTGAAAGTCCTGAAAGTTGAGTGTAGGTTCTGTGGAGAAAGTTTTGCGGTAAATTAATACTTCTTGAGAGATTTTGTTCCAATGTCACTGTCACATTTGACAGTGAAGCCACTCCAAGTCTGTCTGCATCCAGGCCAGTTTCATCCAGAAGAATCATTAGGTGTTGGTAGATTTCATGTAGCTTCAGGCTAGGAAGAATCACTGGTTACAGGACTGAGCAATTAGAAAATGTTAAAAAAAAAAAAAGGGAAGGAAAAAAAAAGCAGCTCCTGGGTTCCAGCAATTTCCAGCCAGACACCTTTATTTAGATGTGATACAACCAGAAGGCCAACAGATGCAACTGTTTATTACTTTAATGAAGATCAGATTAATTTTGCTGAATGTTGAAGAGACAATGACATCTCCACATAGTTGCCCACATTCAAAAAAGTCTGTCATTTTTCTGTCATTGTGTGAAAGAAAAAATTCTCCTTGATAGTCTTATAAAAATTTTAAATTTAGCATTTTTAAGCACACGCGACTCTTAAGTGGAAAAAATTTACTCCCTTGACAGTATCCAATTTCTGAGATTTTTCACCTTCATCAGTCTTTTGAAAACCTCATCTGAGCCCCACTTCTTTCAGGGTGTGGGCTACTTAAGGTGGGAGTGAAAGATCTGGGGTCTGAAACACAATTACATAGAAGTTTATTTTTGATTAAACTGCATAGTCAAGGTTGATTAAAAACAGATTTATCTGGGAAAATGTCCAAACACACTTCAGGGGTAGGAGAAAAGGCAGCAGCAGTGTTGGTGGTGGAAGTGTTGCTGGAGGGATCACCACAGACTTAGGAGGTGCACACTTTCTCTGGCCAGTGTGCACATCCTATTTGAGAGCAGTCTACTAGATTTTTTTTTGGAGGAGGAGGAGGGGTATGTGTATCCCAAAAAGCTGAACAGGCTGGTGTCCTTGAACTTTCCTTATTCCATCACCTAAACTCCTGTGGACTTCAGGCACAGTGCTGTTGTGTCAAGGTGCTGCCACTTGCAGAACAGGGAAGCTCTAGGTGCCTTGAGCTTACTTGGGATGGTTGTGAATGACTGCAAACACCTTCCTGTTGGCAGTGGGGGTAGAGTTGTATAAAGTTTAGTATTTTGTTTCATCATACTGAAGGTTCTTCTGCAAGAACTGACAGTCAGTTTTTCCCTCAGATAAAAATTAAAAGCAGCACAGAAGTCCAGATTTATTAACTGATGCATTTTCATATGAAATATGAATGGATAGGCTAATGCCATTTCTTTTTACTTTGATTCTGCCCACACAAGTGGCACATGAAATTAGTATAAATGAGGGGGAAGAGGCACTCTTGAGGGGCAGGAGTAAATCTGTACTTGGTTTTGCTTCAAGGCAGTAGGTGGTGATTGCATTACAAATGATTCTGTTGGTCTAGACAAGCAAGTGACAGAAAATAACTTAGAGAAAATGTTTTTGTATCCCCAAAGCGTTATCTTTGAGAAGAACAGTTAGTAATGCTGTTGTGAAAAGAAACCTCCATTTGGACAGACAGCTTGATGCGGGCAAAGCTGCTAATTTGTTTTCAGCTTCAAGGAGATTTAGAGCCTTTGCATCTCTGGCAGTAACACACAATGTAATTGTCTCCTCACCCCTTAATCTTTAGTCTAGATGCATTGGTTTAATGTGGCTAGGAGAGGGCTGGAATGTTGACTGAATTAGCTGCAACAGATAGCTTACCCTAACAGGTGAGGAGAAGTTATTCCAGCACTCTTGACTTTGTAGTATGAGAGAACACTGGCTGTTCTTTTCATCATCGCATCTAGTGGCAGCAACACTTTCAAGCAGAATGGAAAATAAATTGTGGGGTATGAAAAGGAGGTGACAGAACTAATGTTCTTGCACTGGCAACATTACTCAGCTATTAGGGGCTCTCTGTAAATAACAGCTTTGCTTTCATCTATTTTCTGCCTCTTCTTTCACACAAGTAATTCTGTAACACTACAATTTTTAAGTACTGCAAAAAAAAGCTAGCTGTGCACCAGGAGATTTGTTTGCATTCCTATTATTCAGTTTGGCATTGTTGGTGGGCAGCAGCTGCTTACACTTTTGGAATATGTGCCATTAATTTACCACTGGTTTAAAACTAGCTGAATTCACCAAAACGACAATCCTCAGCAAAGGGATATAGCACATCATTGAGCAATTAAATTATTTAGTCAATCCAGTGGTTAATCTAGGGTCAGCTTTGAAGGGTAAATTTCATTGCTGGGATACATTCTTGGCTACGAATGAATGCATGAATAATCTGTCTTTGAACCTTAAGATGCACAATAGACACAATAACTCTTGAGTTGAACTCTTGAGAGTGGGCTGATTTATGGGCAGCTGTTGAAAGTGCTCCTAGTCAAATTATTTTTTAATCTGTGAAGTAGAAACCTGTAGTATATTAATTACTGTATACCATTCCAGTGGTAGACAGAAAAAAGCTGTGCAAGTTTTTACGACGGGTTTTTAATTTATAAATTAAAGATTAAAAGGAAAAAGCAATGATTTTGACATGGTACATGGCAATAAAATGAGAATCACTTGTCAGGGCTCCAGCAGACAAATAGCTGAAGGCACTGTTGACCCCAGCTGCTCAGCCAGTTGATCTGTGTGGGTTGCCTCCCATTTAGCAGCGGGGATTGAGCGCGGTCCCAGCACTAGCAAGTCCCCAGACCTGTGCAAAAACAGCGCTGGTTTCACTGACATCAGCGCTGTCACTGCGGTGACCAAGGGTCTCACACACGTTTATTTCTACGCTCCCTCTTTCAAGAGCCACAGCCTCAAGCAGAGGGCAGGAGCTGATGATGTACAGGAGGGTGTAGCAGTCACTGCACCAATATTTAGCCACGCTGGTCTGCTGGAGGGCACCGTGTGCTGGAAGGGTCAAGAGGTCACTTTTGTGATCTTGGTGGCTTGGTACTCACCTTTTCAGTGCTGGGGAAGAAGGAGCTCTTCTGGTCTCAGTACCCCTCTCTGAGCTATTGTGTCTACATTACACAGTGCTAACAAGGTTTACTGATGGTTGTAAGGCGTTCTGAGTTATTAAAACTGTGTCATGCAAGTTGGGTTTTTTTGGGAGTTCTGAGAATTAGTTACAGAAGGAGCAATTTGATTTTATTTTCTTTCAGCTAACAGGCCAAACAGATGGGGAAGCAGACCTGGAGTAGTTTTGCTGGCTGGCTGCCACGATTCTGTAAATTTTGATTTGTATGGATATGTAACAGTTTTATTTTTTCCTTTTTGGAAATGTATGCCTGTAAGTCTTTGGGAAATTAATCACTGGCTTCCTGTGAAACGTGCACTTGTAAAACAAATGTTGTAGCAGTGTGCCATACAGACCCCGTGTTGTGTCAATTAGGAAATGTGACATCAGCAAACTCCATAGACTGTCAAAGGCTAAAGCACTTTTCAAAGCATCATTCATTCACAGCTCTCCAGAGAAAGAATTAAAAAATGGCAGAAATTTGAACTGCAGTTGCAGTACAATTTTATTGGGTTTTTTTGCCATTCAAAAGGCACAGGGCTTGTAATTGTGCCCAAATGAGATTTTTAATGCCATTTGACCTTGCACTATTTTGTACTTGAAATTAATAAGACATTCATATATTCAAAATCTGTAGGAATAACCAAGTGTGAGTTGATCAAAACTTGGAAATCCCAAATTTAAAGTTCCAAGGGAGAAAGAATTCAAAAACAACCCAAAAATACAACCTTTGGTCTGTCTCCTACCACTTCATGCTACTCTCTCCACCTCCACACCAAAACAAGCAAAAGTTACTAAAGCTTTTATTAACTGTGGTATTGATGATGATGTAGCCACTGATTGCACAGCAAGAGGGCTACATTTAACAGTGAAAAATACTAGAAATCTAAGCACATGACTGACAGCCTGGGTCATAGTCCTTTTTTTTTGTAGCTTTTTCCCTGGAAATTTTAAGAACTGAGTTTCTTACTGCTCACTCAGCATTTGGATCTTAAAGATCAAAAGGCCTTTCCTTCAAAGAGTTTCATGTTGTTATTTAAATGGTAATTGGATCTATCCTCAGTTCAACTGTGAACATTTTCACTTCAGTAGACCTGGGATTTTCATCATTTTCATTGCTGTGCTTCTAATGGAGCAGGTGATTTGGGCAATGACAAAGATTAATTGCAAATTTGGAAGCTAGTTACTAGTGACAAGAGTTTAGGAAGTCACATAGGCTATTTGAGCAACATGTTCTCCATAATGAATGATTTTGCTACTCTAATAATTTGTCCTTTCTTTGCTGGTGACTTTTGCATATAGAGTAGTTCCTTACTGACAAATTCATATTTATGTACAGTGTGGACTGTTGAAGAATACCTAAATTATGAGATTTATTAAACTATTTGCCTGCAAACTTTTGGTTTAGTACAGTACACTCTCAATAAAATGTCATGGCTATGAAATGCTGATCTTCAGAAAAGCAGTGCTTGAAGACCAGTAAGTTTGGTGTATACTTTCTACTGTAATCTTTAATACTTTGTGGTGAGGAAAAAGTTATTTTTGCATCATGTATTTGAAAGACAGAGCCAACATTTTTCTTTAATTCCTGCTGTTCGCTGAACTGGACTTCAGTTCTCTCTTGTGAAGTCTTACCACCTTCAGCTGTCAATGTGATGAAGCAGCATGAAAATTGCTATCATTGTTATGCAGAAAGACACTTTCCCAAGGAGACATATTGCTATATGGTATCACTACCATCGTAGTAAATAAAGTACTGCTGAAGAACAGATGATGGGACACATCTGTATTTCCTGTCCTTGGTTCACTTGGTTTTCATTTTTTCTCTGGGGAGACCCCAAAACACCCTCAGGTATAAATACTGTTAAACTGTATTCAGGATTAAAATTTCCTTGTGCTAAACATTACACAAGAACCTGCAGACCTGAGTCAGGGAAACAGATAGGTGAATGTGACAGTTTTCAAAACACAGCAGTACAACTTCCATGTGTGAAGGAAAGAGGCATCTGCAGAGTGAGCAGCGGGGTCTTTGTATTGGTGGCATAGCACCAAGGGCTGTGTTAAAAACCTCTGGTGTTTTCTAATAATATTAACTGTACCTTCCCATTGACAAGCTCATTTTCTTTAAACCACCCAACATCACATCTAACCTGCAACCTTTTTTCCCTTCCTACCCTCCGCCAAATGCATGATGCATGTGTATTCATGTTTTTGCTTTCTGTTCACGGAGATACCCAGCTGGGAAAATATAGTGTGTACAATACTTTCTGCCTTCAACTGACATTTCTCATAAATTGCAACAGAAACACTGCTATCAGCAGCTAAATAGCAGGTAAAATACAGCTCTACATATCAAGTCTCAGCAGGACACAGAAACTATGGTTACCAAATTTCCAAAGAGAAAGGGTTGGGAGGGAGAGTTTTTATATAAGAATAACTGGGGAAAGGGAATGAGAATCATATAAAATGGATTCATTGAAGGCTACCTTTTTGTAAAAAAAAAAAAAAAGGCTTATAGGGGCTGACTCAGTGGCTTCACATTCACTTTTTGCTGAATTGTTATTTTAGAAGACCTCACAAGAGGTTTCTATTATAAGCAATGCAAAACAGTCTTTCCTAGCTGGTCCTTAAAAACACTCCTACCCTCCACACACATTCCTTGAAATACTTTTTTGGAAAATATGTAATACTTAACTGCTACTGCAGTATAAAGTGTTTATGACAGAATGCCTGGGTCAGCCACAGTGCATTTATGGTTTGGTGGAAATAGACTAGTAAATATCATTATGTTCCTAATCACAGGATTTAATAAGTTTCATTTTGCCTTCAGCTCTATTCAAACTCAAATCTTGACTGGAAAAGGCTAGAAAACAACTTCACAGCATATATTAGAAAAGGTATTTATTGGCATAAGTTTTTTTTTTTTTTTAGGTTTTTTTCATGTCTCAGGGTTTTTTTGGGTTTTTTTGGGGGGGGTTTAGTTGTTTTGGGAGTTTCTTTAGTTGGTTTGGAGAGGATATTAAGTCAGATGAGACCTCTTTTATCACAGGTTGTTCTGTTCCTCGTGACCACAGTTAGAAAGGAAACAATGATCTTAAGCTGTGGCAAAGGAGATTCAAATGAGATATTAGAATTTTTTTTTAATTAAAAAAATTGTTTCTAACAGCAAGGATAATGAGGCTGTGGAGTAGGTTGTCTAGCAGCTTGTAGAGTCTTCCATTAGAGAAAAATCTGTATGAACATTTTTCAGGATAGATGCCAATACTGATTCAGAAATAGGAGGGGGATTGACTGGACAACTCTTGCAATCCTCTTCAATCTGTAGTACAGTTTTGGGTTTTTGTTTTATTGTATTGGTTTGTGGTTTTTTTGCCTGTCACATGGAGAATTCTTAGGAAATTAGAACATGGTGTGTCACCTTCTTCCTTTTTTTTCCCCTTAGATTAAAAATTAGTTGAACACCATTAGTGAAATATTCTTAAAAGACCATAAAAAGGAAATTGTTCTGCCTAAAAAAGGACTATATATAAATTATAGGGAACAGCTATTAATCAAGGGCTCATGGGAACCAAATATGGAGCAGAGAACAGCTCTCTTATGGACAGCCTAGCAATGAAGACCCACTGCTGAAGCCAAACAGCTGAAGGAAGAACAAGGAGAGAGTGCAGGTACTCTTTACTGGGAAGTTACCCCTGTGCTTGGCTTCAGCTTTAATTTTTCCTAACAGATAGTAAATACTTCATCATTTTGAAGGATTTTTTTTGTAGTAACCTTTGCGTTTGTGCAACATAATCTTTTAAAGCTGTCTTATGAGGAATGAGGGAAGGCAGTGTTGCAAACATAGTACAGCACATTGAGATCCAAGAATGCCATCAAGTCTGAGGGAGGCACGTAAATAACACTAATCTTACTTCTGTGAGGACAGCTATTGGTTTCAGTTTGGAGAGTAATGAGGATATACTGCTCTTCTTCAGTTTATCAAACTATTTTCAATGGAATGTTTTTCTAGCAGTAAGTCTTCATTAGCATTTGTGTTTGTTTCTTCAAGTGGTTTTGGTTCTATGCTGAGTTTTGCTTGTAGAGAACTTAAAAAAACCCAACTCTCCAAGGTCTCAAAGATATGGCTATTTTGTTTATGCCATCCATGAGACATTTGGCAGACAGCCTTCAAGAGACAGAATATCACTCTTAGTCTTCCCACTTTTCTTATTCTGCCTACCATCCAACAGTAATAGTATTTAAGGTTTTCCTAGTTTTGAGTTGTTTTCCCTGCGACAGAAAGAGTAATGGTGATCTTTATCACTAATGTTCTCTTGATTCATCCTTCATTTGGGTTCTTTCCACAGTCTTCCCTTGCACTCCTGAAGTTTTATGAAGTCTAAATATCTCATTTGAATTTCTCAATTGGTCAGCCGTATAGTTTTGCCAAAGAGCAGTCATTATCCATTTCTTTATCTAACCACGAATCTCCTTGGCAGTGAGTGATTAGCTTACAGGTGCATTACATTTCTCTCTGTTTTTCTATAAGAAAGAGGATGTTCTCTCACAGACATCAAGAGAAAGCACCATACTTCTCTAATCGTGTAGGTAGATAGTTTAGTAATCTCCCATTGGGAAGACCTCTAAGACAAACATTTTAAACTAATAAGCACATAACTTTTGATTATGCATGCTACATTCTCTAGGTAGGACAGGTGAAATGTAAAGTCAGAAAACTAAGTTTAAAGTTCAGAATCTAGACACAATTTCAACCTTTATGTCTGCACTGACTATCCTTGTCAATCTCTGAAATCTGGAAAAATTTGGAAGGTTCTTTACGAAATGCCTTTGCTTTCAAAAGCAAAGACCAAAATTGGCTTAAATCTTACTAGAAGCATTCTTCCGTTACTGTCATGTGATGGTTAAATATTGGAGATAATAAATTACCCTTCTACTCTCTGAATGTTTCTGACAACCTTCTGTAGAGTACAGCCTCCTATCCTTGGAGGTCTATGGGCTCATTTTCAGCAATTCCCAAATATACTGGAAGTGGGTATATTTGGTATATTTCACCCCTAAAGAAGGACATATTAGAGAAAAAATAGGCCATACTTTTTCTAAAACACTGGCTGTTGCGTTGTGAAATTTAAAAGGACATGAAATATCAGACAATGTAGCTTTACATGGAATTATTTCTGAACTACCTTAGTCTAGTTACTGAAATAATCACTGTGCAGTCTTTTCGTTTAAAGATGTTTTACTTCCAGTTGCCAGCTTTTCAAGTTTACCAGATTTCCTTTTGTCTTCTTTTGTCTGAAGTAGAGTCAAGTGTTTGGACTAGTCTATAGGTGATTAAAAATAATTTAAAAATTCAGAAAAAGAACATGAAACTTTTTGAAAGGCATAGTTGTTAAATTCATATATAACCATTACAGATTGTTTCATGACGGTGCTTTTATCTTCAGGATCTTACCAGTGTAAACAACATAGGTATAGTCCTTATGAATTCTTTGGTCACGTTTGCATTTCTAATGGAACAAATGCAGATTTTGGTGCTCTTAAAAATAGTTCTTATTCACTCTGCAGTTTTATCTAGGGAAAAAAGGGCCTTTTCAGAAGACAGAAAGTAAAATTGCAAATCTTACAAGAAAGTTAGAATCCATCTGTTGGGCAATCTTTGCCCTGGAGGTTTTTCAACAGAATCCCGCTGTTTCCGAAACATTCAAATGAAGGGTAAAGGTAGAAACTTTCTACCAGTCTACCAATCCTCTGAGCTGGAAAGAGATCACAAAAAGTTGATATGGATTTCTTTTGGTGTAGGTCTTGTGTGTCCTCCGGCCTTCTTCCGTGGAATCTGATTTAGTTCACTAAGCAGTCTTTTTGTCTGTCTATCCCCAACAGGTTTTCTACTAAAAAAGCAAATGTTTCTGATTGTGCATGGGCCTATGCAAAATGAAATAAGGCATCTCAAAAGTAAGATGATAACTGAGTTTGGGCTGTTTCTAGTATGGTGAAGGGAAAAAGACAAACCTCCTGTAAATGTATTCCATGAACACATTAAAATTGCCAGTTTACTTCCCTGTCTTTTTCTTCTTTTGAGTAGTCTGGCAGCCATTTTTTTGTAGTTTCAGATCTTTGTTAACAGGAATGTATCAGTTCCTGTTATTAAATCTCCAGTCTTCAAATCTTCACTGATGTTCCTTGTTTCAAAGGCAAGATTCTTCCTTCCGTAGGGTTTTTTGTAATTTTCTTTCACAAAATGACTTTTATAGAAGATTTTCAACCAGTACTGGAATGCTCTTCCAGGAGGAAATATCCTCTTTTCAGTGGACACCAGTTCTAATTTTGTTCGGTTCCCAAAAGAGGAAAAAAGACATATATATTCTTGTGTCCCTGAACAGTTGAAACAGATGTGTGGCTTTCCCTTGATCTCTAGTACTCTCCTCTGTCTCTGTCACAGGAGAAAGACTGTGAGATTAAATGCAGCCTCTGTAATTTAAGCAATTATTTTAATAAAATACTCAAAGATTGTTGAGAGGCCCTCTGAACACAGGGAAACTGTGAGGAAAAGGTGCCACAGCCTTGGCCGCCTTCTGAGTGAGGAGGGAGGCTTCTGCCAGCGATTTGAAAAAGGCAGCCAACTGTCATTCCTTTCACACCTTGCTGAAGTGTTACAAACTTCTTGTTGTGGCATCTGTTGTTACTGCATTTGGTTGTCTACTGCTCAGAGATGCGGTTCATCAACAGGAGACCATGGGTGGAGACATATGGAGGTCTGACTTTTTTCCTCCATCACCACCCTTCCTTTGTCAGTGCTTTTTTTACCTGACGAAATGCTCTGAATCTGAGAGATTCTACTTTATCCTTCCTTTTAAGTGGCCTTAATCTGCTGGTTAATATTGCACAGGAAGCATAAGAACAAAAACCAAGTACAGCATCACTTTTTGCTGAGTACTTTTGTGGTTTCAGATGGTCATCTTCATAAAATCATAGAATATGCTGAGTTGGAAGGGACCCACAAGGATCATCAAGTCCAACTCCTGGTCTCATTCAGGACACTCCAAGAGTCACACCATGTGCCCAAGAGCATTGTCCAAACACTTGTTGAGCTCTGTCAGGCTGGTGCTGTGCCCCAGCTCAGAGCAGAGCAGAACAATCCCTCCCTTGCCCGCCTGTGATGCTGCCTGATGTCCCACGGGACAGGGATGACCCTCCTGGTTGCCAGGGCACTGCTGGCTTGCGTTCATGATACCTCACACTGGCATTTCATGGAAGGGGAGGTCCATTTCAGATATGCAGATTGTTCCATGTAGTAAATGATGGCATCATTTCCCTTGCTTCCATCCTGACAGAAACCATTAGCTGTAGTGGATTAGCTGCTGTCTGAGTGGAAGTTGTTCTGACAAAGATGATCATGTAAGGAGTGAGCTGTAGTTTTATATTAGGAGAGAAATCAGAAAACTAACGCATCAGAGGATTTGAACAGAAAGAACAAAACACTCCCAGAAGCCTTGCTTTTGTGGCCTGTCAGAAGCAGCTTTCTTCGTGTGGCCAGAAAGAACATAAATGACAATAAAACATGGAGTGAGGAGTTGTACTTAGTCTGACTAAATACTGTATGTAAAGTCTTTATCAATCTTTTCTGCTCCTACCATTACAGGCATATATTTTCAGGCATTCAGTTAATTTCCCCCTCCTTCTTGCTCCTAGGCAGGGGTTGCAAAAATTCAAATTTGTTCATATTTTCAGTATCATAAATAGAGAGTGAAACATAATACTAGTATGACCCTAGTTCAGACATTATATTTCTTTCCTTTTTCCTCCCCTCATCAGTTACACTGCATTATTAAGCACAATTTGCAGTGTAGTGGTGATCAAGTTTACAAGCACTGTCATCACAAAGGTGGGAAATGAAAATGCTTCTTGCCAAAATTTATGGAGAAGTAGCAGGTGAGACGTGGAAATCAGAATTAGGCCCTCGGGGCCTTTGGTCAGTGTATGGTGTGCTCTCCAGCACAAATCTGCATAACAGAATGAAGGGAAGGATTTTCCTCATTAATTCATGTGACAAGGAAGTGAAACAAACCACACAGCTTGTACTACAAAGTTTTTATTGCTTCATAAATTTTATTGAGATAGAAATTACCCAGTTTCCTCTGTGTTTTAAACAGAATCAGTTTGTGTTTATTGACACAGTGGAAGCTCATCTGTGTTAGAGAATGGATCTGTTTTCTGTTAGAAAAGGCTGCATTTCAGAGAATTTTTTAATGGTATAATGTATTAACTTGACACACCATGGTTAAGAATCCATGGTTTGGGATTTTTAATTTAACAGCAACCGTTTTTCTACCTGATTGCTTTTATGATGAGCAGTGAAGTAAGAGGTGCCCAATTATAAGAATACCATTCTGAGCTGGAACAGATGTGCCAAAGTCAAAAAAATATTTATCTGCATTTCCAAAAATTTTTCAGCACTGCATCCACATTAGGTCTGCTACCATGTTTATTGAAGCATTTGAACTATGTTTTCCTGCTCATTTAGGGAGGACTGTTTAGTCATGGGCATCTTGTGTTATGGCAAACATATTCAGGACTGTCTTTCATTTAAGCTGTATTATTCATTAAGAGTTTTAAGCTGCCCTAATACATGCAGAACTTACACAGCTTTATTTGGGTGCTTCAATACGGACATGTCCATATTTGAAATGGAAGCTTAATGATCTGTGACTATCTGAAAAATGAAAACGTATAGGCAGAGCCCTTGAAACGTCACCCATCTTTTTTTCTCTTATTTTTACAATAATGATTGTACAAGATGGGATTTGCATCTCTGAGCAATGAGTTAAATACTTCCAAATCTCCTTGAAATCAATCGTGTGTTCATGCATGCAGATTGAAAACCATGACTTTGAGATTTACGTTCGGTGAATAAAATTTACGTTCCCTGAAAAGCAAAGAAGGCTGTCATTTCATGCTTCCTAACCTTCATTGTCTATTTTACTTCAGCAGAAGCCCCGTGCGCCTGCGCACAGTCTTGAAGAACAGCTTTCTGCTCTGTCGATTTTTGTTTTATAAAACCCCTGTTTTCTTTATTGCATTTACCTATTACATCTGTAAAATTTATTTAAGCTATGACAAATTTCTCTTTTGGGCGAGTCCGAAGGAACAGGAGCCATCAGGCAGTTGGTAAAAGATTTGTTGGCTGTGATTGTTCATTAAATGGTAAGGATCTGTGGGTGAGGCTAGCTGTCTAAAGCTGCTCTGAGTAGGCAGGTTATGGGCTGTACTTAGTGAATATACATCATCAGGGAGATAAATGTGCTTCAGCAGCCTTTTGTTTTGTTCAGCTAAAATGGGTGTTGATTTTGGAAAGCTCAGCAAAATCACTGTCATTTTTCTAAATTAGATATCATTCAGAGTACCTATGAAAAACAGCATTTAGGTTAAATATAGCAGCATTACTTGTCGGCTTTGTAAGTTGACAAGAATAGCATTACATTTATTTCCCTTAAAAAAAATGCTCACGCTGAGTACAGTGCCCGGGAGTGAGAGCTAATTGACAGCACTGTAAACAGGAATCCTTGCACACTACAAGTCCTGTACAGTCCCAGGTGCTGCAGTACTTACCTTTTCACACTGCTTGACTGTTTCTTTTCGGTCATATTTTGTGTCCCTGTAGGGACAAGAAATTTAAAGTTGGTACTAGTTAAAATAAAGGAAATAGAAGAACATTCATAAAGATAAAAACCTGAGTTACTAATACTGTGACTGCTTGATCTACAGTGTCTACATAAATAAATTGAAAGGCCTGCTGTATTTTTACTTTTGATTATGCTATTCCAGCACCACCAGTGCTTACTGCTCTATTTATTCAGACATCCACCAAAATAACTGTGAAACTTCATCTTCACCACAATCTGAAAGCAAGCTATTTGATGGACTATGAATTATGAGTTCTTCTCATTCTTCAGGGCGTAAATATGCTTTCAGTTGAAAGCCAGGGAGGGTGGGGGATACATTTGAAACAAGCTTTTAGTCTGCACTTGATCTGTTCTGGTTTTGTATGAAAAGCCGCATTGGACTGAATGCCAGCTGAAAAGGCAAGCTGCTGTGTCAGAGGATTTAGCAGAAGGAAACTGCTGTTCTTTCAGCCATCACCTTCCCAGAAAGCTCTCTAGGTCTTATACCAGTTCAGTGCACTTGTGAAGTTGGAGCACTAAAAATATGTGGATGCAACAGATTAATTGAAAATACGTCTCACTGCCTTAGTACTGCCATACAGGTTTAACAAAGTAAATAAGACTTCACTTATGGCAGTTTCTTGTCTGTAATTTAAAATAAAATGATCCTTTCCTAAAAGCTGAAGTTACAATGGCAAAATCATCTCAGGCTACAGCTAAATGAATTTAAAAATACCCACCTCTACCTCCTCCCCAAAAAAATTCAACCCCTCCACAAAAAACCCACAAAGACAAGGAAGACTTGGCTAACTGGAAATCTAGTCATGTTACACAATTGTTGAAATTCTTACACAAAAAAGGTTTTTGTGTATGTGGCAACAGCACCTGTTGGTGGTATTAAGATTTATGCATGCAGCTGAAATTATACAGAGTTGTTTCAAATTCATAGTAATAATGAAGGGCAAATGTCTTCTAAGACAAATCAGTGTTCTTCCATGTCACAGATGCAGAAGTCCCACTTAAATGATCTTTAGACCTCAGAACAGCACTAGGAAAAAATCATGACATCATGATTAGTTCTGAAAGTGGTTTTCCATTTTGAGCCCAATGTGATATTGATCTTGAAGTACTGTAGGGTGGCCAATTTAAAAAATACCCATTTGTCCACAGTTAGGATGGCACATCTCCACTACAGATATTTTTAATTAAATCTGTTTTGGTCACTGGTTTTCTAATACAGCTATATTATAGTACATGGCAACATATGTATAACAGTTCTGTGTGACTGAAAGCTTATCCTTCTTGGTGTGCATAAAATTATCTTCCAAAATCTTTGTTATTAAGTAAAGATAACAATTCTGTCTGTTTCAGTGTTACACTTCTCTTTCACATAAGTCAGAGTCTAAGGACTGATCTTTGTTACCTATGATTATTAGCAATTAGGAATGTGTTGCTTTCAAGGAAAAGGCTTTGGGGCCATTGTTGTACGGCTCAGAGTCAATAAAATCTGAGCTGCTCATAATAGCCTTTCTTTCTCATTGAAGCCTTGGACTTGCTCTAACTTCATCAGAGCAGAGGAAGAAAAGAATAATGTGAACAATAGGAGCCCTGGAGTTTGACTTAGGCCTAATGTGAGGAGGCTGTAAAAGCTGTCAGGGAGCTTGATTGATTGGCTCTTGGGCTGCAGTCCTCAGTGCAAAGCAATAATGTTCCTGCCTCTTGTGAGAGGGCTGGATGTGTCACCTGGGGTCAGAGCTTATCAGCCTCAGGGGCCAACATTTCAGATGAGGCCAAAGTGTAGTCAATAATTTATACAGAAATTTGTGTGTAGATTCTGAAGTAAAGCAACCTTTATCGTGAAACTGTTTGTCTGACCAAAGAAATAATTAAGTAATGCCTGAAAGACCAGTCCTTTTTTTTTTTTCCCCCTTAGTGACATGGGAAAACAGTCTCCCAGGATAGAAATATGTGTTTCTGTCATTATGCTGGTTGTACTTTTGATGAGGGAGCGCATACCTATGATAATCCTTTTAGGGATGTTACACTGCCAAAAGAAACAGAGATTTTTAGCTGATTATATTAGGTTTCCTAGCATCCTGAGTTTTTGCCTACATTTTATGCAACACTGACCTGTCTTCAGTGTCTAAATAGTTTTGTTTCTAAACCTATGAGGGTCAAAGGTTGATCAGGTCCAGTGCATGAAAAGCCAAGAGAAACTGTAGCAGAGGCATAGATCACAGCAGGCCTGAGTAAACTAGCCAGACTGCTATTAATAAGTGGAGAAACTGGGACAGCATGCACAAAGGATACTCACAGGAAAATTGTCCAACCAGTTGCTGGTAAGAGAAGGAAAGTCTCACAGAAAGTACTCTAATTACTAGTGGGTACTCATTTTGGTGGTAGCTTGCCTTTGCATTGTGTCAGTATTGTTGAGCACCTGGAGTATGCCAGCTGGTTAACTAGGTGTTTTACTAGTTTACCCATTTGGAAGATAATTTAAAAGATAGGAAAGAAAATTATAGTGAACTTCTCTGCAGAATTTTGACACCACTGAAGTAGGTTAGCTGACAAGTAGCTCACTTTTGTTCTGTCCCAGCAAAATGACTACTTCACTTCAGTAGATGCTAACAAAAGCCCTTTTACCTTACTTCTGCTCAAGGAGAACACTATTAGTCACAGTTCATTAGGCTTGTTTACAAAACTGAACTGGTATCTTAAGTGGGTAACTGAAACACTTTTGACTGCTAGGGGCATCTTTCCGTCACAAAACTACAAGAATTTTATAATGAGAAGGATAGCGCTGCCTACCATTTTCCAAAGAAAATAACTAGTTTGTGGTGTAAGAACTGCAAAAATTATGCAGCATATAGCTTTGGTAATGTATAATATTCGTTTCGTGATTTTCAAATCTAGAAGTTTCAAGCATAGTTTGGTTTATAATCTGTCAGCTATAGTAACAAAAGACCTTGAAATTAGGCTACACAAAATCCTAAACCAAAGCAATTATGTAGGAAGAAGAGCCCCAGATTTGTAAGGTTCTTGATCTGCTTTTCTTAGACAGAGGAAAAATGGGAGTGCTGGGCCTGGCCACACTAAACTGATTCCTTTTTTGTGCATGAGTGGGAAAGAATTAGAGAATTCATCATTCACACTTGGAGTTTTCATAGGATTCCGAGTGCTTGACAATATACCACATCTTTATGTACTTTGCCATGAGGTTTCTTGGTGGCATATTACTGTATTAAAATCTTAAATAGAGTTTATATCCCCAAATATAAAGGATGTGTCCCTGTGAATCCCACAAACTAAAAGAAAGAAGAGCATTTTGTCTCCTGTTAGCTGTTGCAAGAAAAACCTGAGGGAGTTCTGCAGAAGAAATCCTAGATGTTTTTCTTTCCCTCCCCTTTGTCTTGGATGTGTCTGTCTTAGGTGTTTACTCACCCTTTTCCCAAGCTGAAGACAATGAAGTCTTCATGAAATCAGTGAAGCTTAATGCAAAGAGAGAGAGAGAAAGATGTAAAGTGTAGTTCAGTAGATTTCAGTGTTTTCAGCCACTGCTTTAAATTGCTATTTTAAATTCTAGTGAGTGGAATAATAAAGAAGTTATCATGTCTACTAACTGCAGTTGGCCTTTGTAAAGAATGACTTGTTAGGAGGCTTTATGATTTACTGAGGCCCACAGCTGGCTGCCAGCAGAGCTACAGGAGTGTGTTCTCTCTTGGGCCTGGAAGCTAGAGATGAAAAGGATCCAAAGCTGGCACAAAAGCAAATAAAAGCTTTGACTTTAAATAAAGCATCATAATTTATAAGGGGCTCTGCTTCTCAGTCCCAATTAGGTACATGGATCAGCAGCAGCTCTTTGAGGTTGAGCAGAATAGTCTGTCTGGCTCAACTGCAATTCTGCTATCTGCAGTCTACAGATTTGGAAGAATTTTCATGGTTTGGGATTGGAATTGTTTCTTTATTCATGCTGTTTCTTTTCCATAAATTGTCCCTCTTCTGTCTTCCATGTCTTTATGTTTCATTAGCTACTCTACTGCTTGATAAATAATTGTACCAGTGTTTGCACCTGGCAGCTCTTTATCATGATGTACAGCGCTGGGAAACAAATCACCAAAGACACCTGAAGGTTTATAGGTGCATTTTGTCATCTGTTACTTGCTCATCAAGTTCTTACAGTAGCAGAGTTCAGAGCTGGGAGACAAACTTCTATTGAGATGCGTTAATACGTATCTTAGGAAGAAAAAAATATCAGAGCCCTTTAATAGGTTTTGGGGGTTTTGTCAGTTTTTTTTAACAGCTACACACATGCGACATGCGTACACGCATAAATTTATACCAGCTTCCCCATTTCTGCAGCTGTTTCTCAACAGTCTGCTGATGAGAACAGTATTTTTGTGGTCTGGTGTCTGAGAAGAAGAATAGAAATGAGGCAGATAATTCTTAAAAGGAACTCCTGAATGCTTGTCTGGGTGAGAAAAAATTGTTTTGGTTTTCCCTTTTTTTGGCCCTACTTCTTGTGTTGAAACAATAGCTCTTTCCCCCATCCTCCAGACTTGTTTTACTTTGCTATTTACTTGCTTTTAAGTGAGAAAGAGTTTGGGAGAGAAGTGAGTAGCTGAAGAGTTCCTGTAATTAATATAAAGTGCAGGAAGCAAGTGTGACAGATTAGTTGAAAAGCCCTGTGTTCTGTTGCTTATCTCAAGTGACATATGGTCCTGGAGTGCAAGCAGAGGCAGTGGATTGTGGGGCTTCTTTTTCTTTTGCTCTACAAGAAGTCAGAAGAGTGTCCATGTGTTCAGCAGGCCAGCAACATAGGAGCTGAAATAACACTTTTTGAGAAGTGAGTGGGAAACTCAGGGGATTACAGAACAGCATTTCCTTCTTCTAAAATTGAGACGGTGACACTTTTCAGTGTCAGGCTATGCGAATCACAGTTATGATTACTGAAGTAAAAAAGAAAAAAAATCTGCTAGAAACAGAATACTTTATTTCTGAAACAGATATGGTTTTCTTCAGAACACACATGTTAAACGATTTTCAACTTGCATTTTTAGTATCAGCTGAAATAAAGTAAGACTGCAGTTTTATTCTCAAGCTGTAGTAAAACAGTGAAGTTGTTCAGTTACTCTGGCCAAAGAAAAGGTAATGGCTGCACAAAAACTAACTCTTTAGTTGTACTCCAGAAGTCAGAAGCCTATGGTTAGTTTATAATAACATTAATTGCACATTTTCTTGTAAACACTGCAATCATGTGGTCTGACATTCAAGAGGTGTAACAGCAGTTTATCCAAAAGTTTTCCTAATCCTGCCAAATTCTAATCACTTTGATATAAATCTGGCAGGAGAAAATTATGTGGGTTGCTGTGGCTTCATAGTTTTCAAAATCACCACTCTAAGTAGCTCATATTTTAGTAGAACTATTTAGTTGTGGATAAATCAACAAGCCATTTGGGATCCAATCTGATGTAATTTCTGGGGTATTACCCAGTTTTCATTGAGTCTTTTATTGGTCTTTTAATGAGTGTGAAATTTAGCCTTATGTTTGATTAGGACCATTAATATTTTTTTTAGCTCTCCATTTACATTTAGATCTTAGTCACTGGTTATTTGTTAGGCAGACCAGCTTTAGAAGAAATATATGCACTGAGAAAAATAATAACAGTAATCATTATAACTAATAGGGGACATGAGCTCTTTGATTAGATGCTGTGCTATCTTCCAGAACCAACCTGCCCCCAGCATTTCAGTCACAGCTGTGTCCAAAGGAGCTGTAATTTCAGCTAACCTCAGCTACATGTATTCCTAACATGCTGGGATTTTTTGTGCTAAAGCTGGAAAAGGGCAATGTTGCTAGGGAGGCAGGAAAAAGAAATGAAACCAGAGCTTCTTTTAGCTGACCGTTCAACTGAATATTGACCAGCTGTCTTCGTGAGAAAGAAATAGATGGTGGTGGATAAGCTAGAGTCTAGTTTTCCAAGAAGTTCAATGATTTTCCCAAATCAATACAGCCCATCAGGCTTCAGAACAAAGGATGCGGGAGACATGACAGTGATGGAAGTAGCTTGTGTTCTTTTGTGTATTAAGCACATGGGCTCATGGGGAAACAGGATTTCTTCAGTTATTGCAGTGTTTATTCTTTTATATGCACTGGGATAAATTTCTAGATTAAGAAAATCTATTACTGTAATTATTAGGTGGGATTAAAAAGTTGTCTGCTTGATGGCCCGGCTCCATGTTTCCAAGAGCTACTCCTCACTGAATAATTGCTGCTTCTCTTTTGGATGCAAATGGGATTATGTAATGCAAGTCCAGGGAATAGGTTCTATAATACAGATATTTTTAAACTAAGGTGGTAGTTCCTACTTGCAATATAACCTTTATTTTACCAATGACTTCATAATGAAAAGACAGGAAAGGGTATGGCATTCAAATAAAGTATCCATGAAATTTAGGTTGTCGTTATCCAGAACTTACTGGAAATCACACAGATGTGATCTTACTCTGTTAGGCTGCTGCAGAAGCTACTGCAATTTGTACCCGAGCTTTAGCCACGAGCCAGGTGACATTAACTAAAATAGCAGGGTTTTGCTACTCAGCCCTATAACCTTTAAACTTGCTATGCTTTCATAAAGTACAGAATACAGAATTAACGCCACAGCTAAGTGCCTCAGTGGTTTATGACTACACCAGCAGTATTTCATTATGCTTCTTTTCCTTGATGCTATCCAATCTTCTCATCTTCATTGCCGTACAGTATTTGTTCAGATAAAGTCCAGTGCCCAGGATGATTAATTGCAGATCTGTGCTCCAGATGGTCTGATTACAGGATGTGGTTAAAGCA
>PYHW01010846.1:1567496-1600320 GCA_013186435.1 Turdus rufiventris
AAAGAAAGGCCCACCAGCAAAACAAAACAAAAAAGCCAACCTACCAGTCTTGCATTTTCAGGCCACCTGACAGTCATTACATTCTCAGGCTGGCTGATGTTGATGCCTGTTACATGTGCACCTGCTGTAGATGTAGTTAAGTTCTTGTGCCATGCTAGACAGAGAGTGTGATTAAAGTAGTAAATAAAATGTACGTCTCCCAGATCAGCATTCTCTCTATAAGATGTGGTTTCATACATAGAGTGTTTACTGTTAATTTTAGATTACATTCTGGATGGAAGCAATCAGGGAGAAATATGGCATTTGCATTGCAAGTCTAATATAAAAACTGTTCTGTGTTTTTTATGCCTGGATGAATTGCAGGTATATATGTGGATGTGGGATTGATGATGATGTGGCAGATATGGTGGTTGTAAGGCAAATGAGTTGTACTGCTTTTACTAAACCAGTGTCAACAAAAAAGCTTGAGATAGTCCTAAGAATAGTCCTAAGATTTTCATCTTGCAGCTTTTTGCATTTCATGTATTTTAGCTATTGTTAGAAAGTGGTATCAAATAGATACGTGTGGGACCAAAAAAATTTCAGTGCCAGATGTGGAATAAAACATGTTTAATCAATGGTGTTGGTGTTCTCACTGATGACAGATGTGCCATGGTTTGGCTATCCCAGGCATGTCTGTATTATTTGTACTTGGCATGGCAGAGACAAAAGGCAAATCAAATTTGGCTTGCAAACAAATTTGTGGATTCACTAATCATAAAGATACAAGGAATTGATTATGCTGTAGTGTTACATCAAGTCATGATGTGATGCTTCTCTATACCAAGGATTGTATCTCTGCCTTGAAGAACAATTATGTCCCAGAAATTTTTGCTACAATAATTGATCATATTAACCTTTTAAAGAAGTAATCTTACTTTAAAAATTCTGCAAAATTCTGTACACTTTAGAGCTCTTCCTCTGACATCAGCAATAATTGTTTTAAAGTGATTACAGGATAGTGAAGTTAGTTAGGAATCACTGTTAATTGTGGACATTTGACCACAGAGGAATGCACTTATGTTTAAGCTTAAGTGACTTGTGTGACTTCTGAAACATACCTGACTTTTTAAACGTACATGACTTTTGATGACTGACAAGTAGACAAATTGTTCCTAGTTTTGAAAGATCATTTAAATATCCTTCAACAGTTGAGTTACAGAAGTGTTCAGAAAGACTTTGTGCAGATCTGGTTTCTCCAGAATTTTGCAGATACTTTTGGCCAGATCCTCTACTAAGAGCAGAGGGAGCAGCTCATTTTACAAGAATGGAGGCTTACCCACTCAGATAACTGGTCTGCTGAGTTCCCTGGTAAAATAATCAGTTTGCACTAAACCAGGATTTTGTAGAATTTGCTGTGATCTGAACACAAAAGCAGCCTATGCTGTAAAAATTGAGTCAGGCTTTCCTGTCTGATTAATTGAGTAGCATCTACTTGTATTGGAATTCAAACATGTTTGTTTTCTAAAGCCAGTATTTTTAAAAGCTGGGGCCTGCACTTGAGGTAGTGATGTGGTAATTTGATTCCTCACCACATGATCTCATTTTCAAAGTTTTGAATACAGACATAAAATTCTTGGCTTATGTTCATTGCAGAAAACAGAGTCAAGATAACAGAGAGATTCATATCTGTTTTAGACTAGGCACTTCAGGGTTTTTTTTTTCTTTAAATGGAGGAACATCTGCAAGAGTATAGATGTGTATAGATGTGTCTGCTAAACATGCAGGGCCAGAGTAGTCCATATGAAAAACACCTTCACTTGATACTGAAAATCCTTAGATTGTGATGTATAGCACATCTGCATTTCTTAGCAACAAGTTTAGTTACTCCATTTCCAATTTGTGATGGCGTATTTCATTCTGTGAGATGTAGTTAATAGTAAATAGCAGATTTTGGTTCTGGTCTTTACTATGAAGTGCTGAAAAGGGACAAGGGAAGAAGAGGTACATCATATCCACAGAATTCATTAAAAATGAGTTTTTTTCCTGTAGGTTTTTGAAATTATTTTCTTACATACCACTTTTGTGATATGTGGCCTCTCATTCCATAGTAAAATTCAGGTACAAATTGTCACAGTTGTTTTGTACATGTTACCTATCAGAAGTGCTTATGTAAAATGGTTTTTGTGCTCCTATTGGCATGCGTTAGTTTTTCTTGCCTGAAAATGTTTTGCCATTAACATTGTAGTTATGATTGTGATGAGTAAAGAAAAAGAGCTCATAATGCTACACGTAATGTGAAGGAAAAGAATAAAATACAAAATCTTGTCTTGTTCCTAAAAGGCTGAAAACATTCAGTGTTAAAGCAGGAGCTTCTATTGACAGTGGTGGGCACCAGATGACATCCTGGGCATGCCACTGTCATACATTAATGCTTTTGGGTATGATTCTGCCTTGGCTAATAATGGATTTCAGCAGAAAAACTACAGTAGGTGAATTGTAAAACTTCTGGGTAACATGACCCCATTTCCTTACATTAACACCATTTTGTAATTCCCACACATAAAACATCCTTTACTTACTTTGTCTGCTCTTTAATGATGAAGAGTAGCATGGGTAGAAACTTCAGAACTTGTAATTTTCATATTCTTTTTTGCTTTAATGTAGGACACACGACACTGAAGACTGCAGAAAATATTGTTAATTTCGGGTCTGCTGTAACTGTGAATAGTTATATAGTTTGCAAATAGAATGATCAACAAATTAAACCAAGACGTTTATATCTGTATTTTGGGAATACGAGGTTTTTCTCTACTACATCCAATTCTTGTGAAGTGTGCTCTGGTAATTGGTCAAACTCTTTGAGATGACACCCTTAGTTGCTCAAAGAAGCATTTGTGTGTAGTATATATTCACTGTTCTTTGATCCAACCTCACAAGAACAGAATTAGATATTTGGCTAAGTTTCCTCCTGAAACTTAGAGCATCTTAGAGAGTCCAAATACCTTCGGGCACATTTCATTACAAACACCTGAATTTTTTCCATTCTTCAGTAATGGGTATTTTAAAAAGTTTAGGCTCTTGGGCTTTTAAGGTGAAAATGCATCTCTGTTCAGATAGTATGAAATCTGTTGGTTTCTCAGACGGTCTTTGCATTTTCTCTCTTGTTCAGACAATGTTAAATAAATTATTGCTACATGATATGCAGTCTAATTACAGTCATTACAGGAACTTTTTATGATTTGGCACAGCCCCTGAGAGGGTTGGTCTTGTGTGTGGTGTGTTCCTTCACAAGATGGAGTGGGTCCATGGGCGCACAGAGAGGTGCTGGGATGGCCCAGAGAAGGGTTAGTGCATCTCTGAGTGCATGGCCAGTGCACTCAGAGTGATACTGGGGGCTGAGCTGACACTGCTCTAGCTAGCCTCTGGGGCTGAGCAGGCTCAGCAGAGGTTCTTGGGCTGAGCTTGAGCGCTGTGCCAGGACAAACAGTACACCCTGATTTAGAAGAATAATCTTCTCTCTTCAGCACTGCATCAAGTGCTTTGTGTGGATTACCAACTCAGTCATCTCCATTTTCATCTTCTGGTGAAAGACATAAGCCTCCACCAGTTGCACATTTCCTTAGATCAGCCCTACCTCCCGTGTTGCTTATATTCTCCTCATCCTTTCCCGTGATAATCTTAGAAGAGTGAATTAGTTACCTTCCTGCCAGTTCTGTGGAATCCTACGTGGCTGGGCAATGTGCTGTCCCATTAGGGAAAGGAAATGTATTCCTTGCCATAGCTACTCTAACACAGTGTGGAGATCAATGTTCTCTCCTACTTGCACGACACAAATTTAATGAGATGCTATATGGAGCAGACTTTAAGGGAGGAACTTACTTGTGTTTGCTTTTGAAATACTGACTTTCTTACAATGGGAGATCATTTAAATATCTTCTTAGAATTACTGAAACATATTGATTTCAGGGGCTTTTATTCTTTTCGGTATTCTGTGCCTTCTACCTTGCCATCTTTTCTGTCAATAGGTAATGAACTATCCCGAGGTCTTCTGTATAAATAAATGAATGAAGTGCACGTAGAGACAGGCAAGATTACAAATATCAAGGAAGATGGATGCATAGGTCAGAATAAACCTTAAATAATTAACACACCCTCCAAAATAAACAAAAAAAACCAAACCCCAAACAAACCAACCAACCAACCCAACCCCCCCAAAAAACCACCAAACATCCCCACAAAAATAACAATTACTTTTTAAAAAGAGAGTAAAGGTGAACTAGCTGGTGGAGAATAAATGACAAAGATAGTTCTTCAGTAATACTCCACAGGATGTCAGAGAGCTCTCTTTGCTTGTAACTTCTTCGATACTGGACAAACACTGGTATGTGGGCTGGAGGGATCAAATGTGCTGCTTGCAGATGGATGGGCTGCATGGTGTAATACAATTTAGCAGTGAAAAATACTCATGATTTTCACTTGGAGGCTTACAGAGTCACAGATGACAAGCGCTTACAGTGGAAGAAAGGCATCAAAGCTGCCAGAGAAGCACCTTTACAATCTCTTTTCTTTAGGGTGTGAGTGGCAAGTGGGAACATAGCTTGGAGTTTCTCATTATAAGAAACCCCATTTCCATCAACAGATATTTATTCTTGGATGTGCTGGGTTGTTGTCCTCTTCCTCCTCCTCCTCCCTGAACCCCAGCACACCCTGGCTGCCTCCATGCCTAAGCAAGGGTCAGCATAAAGCAGCCTTAGTGTCTTTGCAGGCTGCCTAGTTTTCACAGGTCATAAAAATACAGCGTGGTATTTTAACCCTGATCACAGAATAAGTTCAGTTGTCTGAGATCATCGAGTCCAACCTGTGACCCAGCACCACCCTGTCAGGTAGACCATGGGACTAAGTGCCGCATCAAGTCTCTCCTTGAACACCTTCACCATAGTCCTTCTAGGTACTGAAAGCTGACTCAGACACTGGCTGGAAGCGGTTTGTCTTTCATGCTTCAGGTGCTTCAGACCAGTTCCCCTCAGTGTACAAAATTCCAGTTGCCTAATCACAATGAAAAACCATATGGGGGATACATTTCAAATCTGTTACAGGGAGTTTTCAAGGAAATCCCTTTTTCCCTGGTACCTCTGCTAACAACATTTAAAATACTTCCCTGCTGCTAAAAGATCCCTGAGGAAATAAGCTGCTGCTTGCATGTTAACTTCACCTCAGTGCAGCAGAGAGGGATGGTTTTAGTGCAAAATTAGAAATTGCACTGGTAAGACAAAGCAAAAAGATGGGCTGGAAACATTCTGGCACAATGCCATAATTGTATCTGTTACAGAGAGCTGCAGATAGAATAAGGGAAGTGTAGGGGAAAAACAAGGCTGTCAGCTGCGAGTTGGTGTCTTCACACCTCTCATAAATTGGGAACATTTTGTATTGTGCCTTTCTTTGTTAGATAAAATGTATTTCTTATTTCAGTGTGTGTTCTAATGAGAAGAGATGTCTGGCTCAGTAACACTACCTTCTGTTTATCTGTGGCAGTTAATGAATTAAAGGGGTCATTATGCTGGCTAGTCCATAAACATGATGATAAATTATGTGAAGAAGCATTTGAGGACAACCTGAAAGCATTTGAATGACATCCCCCACATTTATTTTCTTGTTACTTACAATAACCTCATCATTCACAAATTTTACAGGGATAATTCAAATAAAACAGAATGAGAATTCTGCTTTAGGCAGGCAAATTTGCATTTAATAAAAGTCATAAATGGAAAAGCAATTAAGTTACAGTAGGTTTTCTGAAAGATCTCTCTTCCTCTATAAATATATATTATAATTACTCCTACCTTCACTGCTGTATGGTTGAAGTTTCATGTCTAGTCTCTCGCTTTCCACAGAAACAAAAACAAGGCAAATAATACATTTTTTCCAGCTATATCTGCTGAACAAAACTTGCAGTGCATACATGTGTATGTTTGTGTGTTTGGATATGAGTTATTTCAAGTAAATAGAATCATCATTATCATGTTGTTCAAAGCAAAGCAGATTATTCTTCTCAGTCACCTTTAGATTTAAACACTGTAACTGGTGCTTAGTTTATGCTGGCTGGCTGCCAAGTGAAAGCAATTATGGGCAATAATAGCAAAATTAAGAGGTGAGTGTTGCTGTTTTACAGCAGGACATGGCAAAACCCATTTCCTTCTGTCAGCTGTATCTTGATTACACACACGCGGTCACACAGGCAAGCTGTCTTACACACACACACATGCGTGCACACGTTCTTGTTCTTTGTCATTTGCAGTCTTTCCTGTGGGTTTTAACTTGAGGTCACCGAAACCAGAAAAGAGGAAGAATATAGACCAGAGTGTTTGAAAGCAAATGAGAGTAAATGTCTCACTCTGTGGGGGAAGAACAGAAAAAAAAAAAAGAAGAAAAGACAAAAAGCCTAAAAAGCCTATCCCAGTTATTGTTCTAACTGTAATGATACTTTATTTTTCACTCACTGACAGGTGTCCTGGTGGTAAACGTTACATGGAGGAACAAGACTTATGTGGGAACACTGTTGGACTGCACAAAGCACGACTGGGCCCCTCCTAGGTAGGCAAACATTCTGAGTCTGTTTTTTCTCTGCTGTATTTTAACCCCTAATCTCAGGCAAGAGACCGTACAGAGATTATTAAAGCACAGCTAGTTATAATTGAAAACATGCACCAGTGAAACGAGTAATTCCCTCTTCCAGAGTGAAACGTGGGGTGGAAGTGCTTCTTTATTTTACTTTTCTATTTTTGAGAGGGAATAGGAAATACATGGGATTCAGTCAGAGAGCACTTCTGCAAGTTAGTAAAATTCTTTGCTCCGTTGTTCTAACCAGTGGATACGTCCTTACCATTTTTGTCCTTTTTCAATGACTTTGACATTGTT
Source organism: Turdus rufiventris (assembly GCA_013186435.1). Lineage (NCBI taxonomy): Eukaryota > Metazoa > Chordata > Aves > Passeriformes > Turdidae > Turdus > Turdus rufiventris. The sequence continues at coordinate 1,574,394 of PYHW01010846.1, forward strand.
CTCATTTGTCAGAAGGACATCTTTTCTTTAGTGTTGTGTGAAGGCTCTCCTATGGGACATGGTGGTGGTGGTTTTTGTTTTTTTAGTGCACGGCTCCTGCTGATGAAATCTATTGTTTGTGCAGGTTTTGTGAATCACCAACCAGTGACCTGGAAATGCGCGGAGGACGGGGCAGGGGGAAGCGGGCAAGGTCCGCTGCAGCCGCGGCTGTACCTGGGAATGATGCGAGTTTTGCAGAGTCCAGAGGACTTCAGAATAAAAATCGCGGTGGTGCCAATGGCAAGGGGAGGAGGGGCAGCCTTAACTCAAGTGGGCGCAGAACACCCCCAAACTGTGCCATGGATGAAGTCAAAGCCAGCCCCTCGTCCACAAACAAGAGGAAAACTAAGCCTCCTATGGAGCTGGATTTGAACTCCAGTTCAGAGGACAATAAGTCTGGAAAGCGCATTCGTACTAACTCTAGAAGCACTCCCACCACCCCACAGGGGAAACCCGAGACTACTTTTTTGGACCAAGGCTGCTCTTCCCCAGTGCTGATTGACTGTCCTCACCCCAACTGCAACAAGAAGTACAAGCACATTAATGGATTACGTTACCATCAGGCTCATGCACACTTAGACCCAGAAAACAAACTGGAGTTTGAGCCTGACAGTGAAGACAAAATTTCAGACTGCGAGGAAGCACTGAGTAACGTCGCACTTGAATGCAGTGAGCAAAGCACAAATTTGCCAGGCTTTGATCCACTAAAAGCACCAACATCTCCTTCCTCCATTGCTACCCCAGGGACCCCCAAGGGAAAGAGGGAACTGACCAGCAATGGCTCTGGTTCAGTTATCAGTTCCAAAACTGGCAAGAATTCTGGCAAAAAGAAAGGTTTGAACAGTGAATTGAATAGCCTTCCAGTAATTTCTAACATGGCAGCCACACTGGATAATTGCTCAGTAGCAGATGGCAATTTGCAAACCGAAATGCCAAAATTGGAGGCTGAAGGGTTAATTGACAAGAAGAGTTTGGGTGATAAAGGCAAGAAATCAAACAATTGCAAAGTGGATAAGAACCTTTCGAAGCTGAAAACAGCCAGGCCCATTGCCCCAGCGCCAGCACCAACTCCTCCCCAGTTAATAGCTATACCTACTACAGCCTTTACAACCACCACTACAGGGACAATTCCAGGACTGCCCTCTCTAACAACTACTATTGTTCAGGCTACACCAAAGAGCCCTCCACTGAAACCCATTCAACCAAAGCCCACAATTATGGGAGAGCCAAGCACTGTAAACCCAGCTCTCACATCACTCAAAGACAAAAAGAAAAAGGAGAAGCGAAAGCTGAAGGACAAAGAAAGCAAAGAGACGGGCAGCCCCAAGATGGATTCTAAGCTGGGGAAGCTGGAGGATTCAAAAGGGTCTGGAAAAGATTTATCTGGACATTTTTTAAAGGACCATCTCAACAAGAATGAAGTGCTAGCTAATGGACTGTCAGAGTCTCAAGAGAGCAGGATGGCAAGTATTAAGGCTGAAGCTGATAAAGTTTACACATTCACAGACAATGCGCCCAGCCCTTCCATAGGGAGTGCCTCCAGGATGGAATGCAGCACTTTGGTGAATGGACAATCTGCCATGGCCCCACTGCACGTGTTGACACAGAATGGCGCAGACAGCACGGCCGCTAAAACCAACAGCCCTGCTTACTCAGATATTTCTGATGCCGCTGATGATGGTGGCTCTGACAGCAGGTCAGAGGGCATGAGGTCAAAGGCCAGCTCTCCATCAGATATTATTTCTAATAAAGATGGTGTTGTAAAAGGACATTCTTCAACCACAGCACAATCAGCTCAAGCAAAAGAGTCTCATTCTCCCTATTACCATGGCTACGATCCTTACTATTCCCCAAGTTACTTGCACTCTGGACAGGTCAGTGCCCCAGCAGCTGGGAACAGCAGTACCCCACAGGGACTGAAGATTAAAAAAGAGGCTGAGGAAGAGGCTGAAAAGAAAGAGAAGGCTGAATCGTCAGATGCCAAGAAAAGCGAAAGCACTTCCTCTAATTTGCAGCCGCAACATCAGTCGGTAATAACTCAAAGACACCCTGCACTTGCTCAGTCACTTTATTATGGACAGTATGCCTATGGGCTCTATATGGACCAAAAGTCCTTAATGGCCTCCAACCCTGCTTACAGGCAGCAGTATGAAAAATATTATGAGGACCAGAGACTAGCAGAACAGAAAATGGCACAAAGTGGCAGGGACTGTGAAAGGAAGAATGACCCCCCCTTGAAGGAGATTGGGAAGGATGACAACAAGCAGAAGAATATTCCATCTGCCACTATTTCAAAGGCCCCTTCAACTCCTGAGTCCAGCAAAAATAACACTAAAATAGGGTCATCAGTTCCTAACAAAGGTGAGGAGACAAGCAAATCACAGATCCTTTCCAATCACCAGCAGCAGCTTCAGTCTGACACTTTCAAAGCCAAACAAATGGAAAACCACCAGCTTATAAAGGAGGCTGTGGAGATGAAATCTGTTATGGACTCAATGAAGCAAACAGGAGTAGATCCAACCACAAGATTTAAACAGGTGAGATCACCAGAAATGGAACAAGGGTGTCTTGGTTAATCTTTTAGATTGTGAGATTTTCTTTCTGATTCTGCTACGTTCTTCTACCTCTGCAGCCAAACAAGCTCCACCATCCTTTTTTCATGCTGGATGGCATTGTAGTCTGTGAATAGACCAATAAACCTTCCAGATGAGCTGTTTGAAAAGAACAAAGAAAAATAAAAAGTCTAGTAAGGTGGTGATAGAGCACAGCCTTAAGACCTGAACAGACTATTTTAAATTACATGCATGAATAAAATAGAATAAGATTTCTCTTTTAGATGTAAATTCTATGCAGTTTGCTTAATTCAGAAATGAGAAATTTCAAGCAAAATAAGCAGCTTTCATTGTGAGAGGACTTAAAGTAGATTTGAAACATGGTTTGAAGTGTTTCTTTTTTTTGTTAAATGACAGTTGGCATTTACTAAAGATGGGTGAGCTGGATCTTTGAAGAGTTGGCTTAAAGCACAGCTCTTTATCTTAACCCAAGGTGACCTTTCTGAAGCAGTTAAGTTCCCCTTCTCAACCATCCTCAAGCCCCTACAGACCTACACAATGGATGAAATCCTCTCCCCATTGAAGTCAGAGAGAGTTTTGCCATTGACTTCAGTGGAACCAGAATTTTATCCAGTGGCTTCATGCTGACCCTCGTAGATGTCATGTTGCCTTCATTTGAGGCAATGCAACTGTCTCCGTGCTCTGAACTGGAGCCTCAATGCTTGATGCTTTCATGTTCTGGTGTATGGTACGTCCCTGACTTCACCCTTACAGGCTGTCTATCAAGGCACAGTGGGATCAGGTGAGTGGGAGTAGATAGCTCTAAAGGAAGTGGGATGGTGCAACCGTAAGTAGGAGATTTCTGCTGATTCAAGTGAGTATTTGAACCAGACTGTCCAAGCGTTTAGTTGTGTGCTTGTATTTCTGTGGCCTGTGCCATAAGTGTCTGTCAGTTGAGTAAAATGTTGACAGTTAGTTCTTGCATATCCTGTATTAGAAAAAGAAGTCTTCCTATTGCTTCTTCATGCTGATTTAGTGTGGTTTTGCAAAGAACTCCCTTCTCTAGTTGTGAAACGTTTATAAACTGGTCTGTGTAACATATTATGTAAAAAACTATTTGCAGTACCTGACCCTCTGTAACTTTACAAACTTAAAATAAGATTGTCAGCTGAAAGTCTGCTTTAGTGTTTGATTTCCACTGATTCCTGGATCTTTGTAATACCAGAGGCAGCATAAGAATCTTGCCTGCTAGATCAGTTGTTCATGTGCATTGTTCCAGGTATTCTAAGTACTCTGGCATATCATTAGCCAGCTCTAATTTTGTGGTTCAAAGATACTTTTTGCTTTCTAGTGGGAAAAATCTCTCTGTGGGCTTTAATTAAAATGTTTTATGAATAACATGGTCTCAGAACTTCATTACATTGCACATGTATTTCATGATTAAACTAGTTAAAGGCATGAAGAAGGATATAAGATGAAGCAATTGAATTAAATTTTGATAATAGACTTGCTCCTTTGTGGGAATATTGGTTTGACTTTAAGCTCGAGGCACTCTGTGGCAAGCAAACCTCTCCTCTATGTAATGGGGATATGGTATTAAAACAGCTATTAAAAATACATTAACTGAAATGTGGGAAATATCAATAACAAACTTAGTTCTACATCTAAATTCAGAACAATTTTTTTCTCCTCTGTATTAGGATCCAGATTCACGAACATGGCATCATTATGTCTACCAGCCCAAATACCTAGATCAGCAAAAATCAGAAGAACTTGATCGTGAGAAAAAGTTAAAAGAAGACAGCCCTAGAAAAACACCTAACAAGGAAAGTTCCCTGCCTAACCTTCCTGTCTCATTAACAAGCATTAAAGAGGAGCCTAAAGAGGTCAAGCGTTCTGATTCTCAATCAGTGGATGACAGCAAGATAAAAAATGATGATCAAAAGACTCCTGTAAATTGGAAGGACTCTCGGGGTGCTAGAGTAGCAGTTTCCTCGCCAATGAGTCAACATCAGTCATACATCCAGTACTTGCATGCTTATCCGTATCCGCAGATGTACGATCCCAACCATCCAGCCTATCGTGCAGTCTCTCCTGTCCTAATGCACAGCTACCCTGGTATGTATTCTGAAACCTGCCTGGCGTGCTAGTTAACATTTGCATCCTCAGGTTCACTAAAGCCTGTGTTTTTAATATTTCTGTTAGTGGCTGGGCCAAATTGGAAGTTTCGTGGGTGACGTTGTATTGCTTGTGCTTCCACTGGGGAAAGTTCTGTAGATGAAACTGATTTAATACAAGATGTTCCTTTTATGAACTCTCAAGTTTCTCAACACTTGACAGTCTGCTGTTGCTGTTAGACTGACAGATAGTTTATTGCCTATAAAAATATTCTAAGCACTTACTGTCAGAACCATTATAGTTACTATTCCTTTTACTTAAAGAGGACCCATAAATGTCTGAAATGGCTATCAACTCAATCCTCTTTATAACCTCCATTCATCAGGGTAAATTAGGTGGTGAAATTGAAGAGCAGTGTGCCATTTGGTAGTCATGTGATCTACTTTCGATGTAATTCTCAGTTCTGACATTATCTCCTCCTACCTTGAAATAATCAAAATGTAGAACCAGTAACTTGATGTGGTATTTATTGTTTACCTGCAGGGGCCTATCTCTCTCCAGGATTTCATTATCCAGTTTATGGGAAGATGTCAGGGAGAGAAGAGGCAGAAAAGGTCAATACCAGCCCGAGCATCAATGCAAAATCAACCACTGAGTCCAAAGCACTGGATTTGCTCCAGCAGCACGCCAACCAGTACCGCAGCAAGTCACCTGTTGTAAGGCATCATCTGTTCTTACTGGAGAGTGTCACATACAGGAAGGGGTGGAGGAGGAACATAATGGTGGGAAGCACACAATCTGGCATCAAGCTAAGAGTGATGATTCTTCTTTGTAGTACTGCTTACCATAAAAGCAGTTTGTAGTCAGAATGCTTCTGTGGCTTAAACTGGAAGTAACAGATCTAATATAGTTCTGTACTGAGGTTTCCTGTCTTGAATAGACTCATACAGAAATGCAGATTCAGAGATACCTCCTGGTGCACGTATTTTTTCAGTTAAACAGGAGCCTCCTATTTGGAAACATAATTAGAAGTTGGGCTATGGGATTTGATAATATTCCCTCCTTGTATTTGCCAAGAATCCACATCTTCCAAGCTGCTGATTACCAGCCCCCATTTAGATTTACAAACATGATTTACGAAGTTGGAGCAAATACTTCAGATTTCACTTCAGATAAGTTGATGCTGGTTTTAATCGTGAGCAAGTCACTGACTCTCATTCTATTTTCTAAAAGGTTTTTCTGCTATTCCGTCAAACGTGATCCCCAGAGAGTTTTAGAAGGTTGAGGATTAATTAACACCCATTTTCAGCAGCTTACCTAGTTTGTTTAGGTATTGGCAAGCCAGCCGTGCTTCAGGGAACCCAAAGTTAGAAGTCACATGGTGTCTTCAAGATGCAGTGTGTTGCCTCACAATCTTTGTGCTTTGAGAAATCTTTCATTAACCAGAAGGATTAGCTTTAGATTAGAATCAAATGCAAATATTCCAGTAGAGATACTTCTTCAGAAAAATTAGCTTCATCATTTGTATTCAAAAGCTTTTTGACAGGCAGTAGCACATGGTTTTGTTGTGATTTCATCCCTTTTAAAATTCTCACAACAGCTTTCTTTCACTTTTTGTCACCAGCCTGTGGAAAAATCACCAGCTGAGCGTGAGCGGGAAGCAGAGAGAGAACGAGACCGCCATTCTCCTTTCAGCCAGCGGCATCTCCACACACACCACCACACACACGTTGGAATGGGCTACCCCCTTATACCAGGACAGTATGACCCATTTCAAGGTGAGCAAAAAATTGTCAGTGGATTCCTCATGGAATTGTTGCCTTGACACTGGATTTGTGCCAACATCAAGCATTTTGAATGGAGGTCCTGTTGTTAGAACAGAAGTGCTTTACATTTAGGAAGAAGGCTTGAAGATTCATAGCATATACTAGCAATAAATTAATAGCTTCATGCCAGAGAAATACCAAGTTTTGTTTCCAAAACTGGGTGTCAGAGCATTATTAAAGATGTACCAGTTAGGCTGTCATCCACATGAATGTTTTGATTCCTCCTGCAAACTGACATTAACTGGCTGAAAGGCAGTAAAATATCCAAACCAAACAAACTTCTTTTTGTATAATTAGGGTTGTGCAAGCAGTGGAGGAAGTGTAGCAAAGACAAAAGCTTTTTATACTGAACGTATTTTATGTACAAGGCATTGCAGTCACAAGGGTTTGTGCTTGCTATAATTTCACTGTTTGAAAGAGGACTCTTTGTATTTTGGCAAGTGCCGTGCGCAAAGTTGCAGTCAGGAAAAAAAAGCAGCACCAGTGAGATACAATTTATTCTCCCTAGGTTTTATACCAGTCTTTGAATGTTTTTTCTCTGACCATGGGCTCTAGCTGAATTAAAAGGAGGTTTCCTCTCATGCAGCAAAGTACGTGCTACCACAATTGGTGGCCAAATGACATTTCTTCTTTACGTTGACTTGGTGCCTCAGCACTTATTTTGCCTGTGTAAAAGTCTTGACATTTCTTAGTGTGGTTCAGTGATTCCTTATGCCTTTTGGGATACATTATACTTGTTCACTAGTAAAACCATAAAAATGGTAAGTTATTATGAAAGTATTGTATCCTGAGCAGCTGACGTGTAGTTTCTGTAATTCACTGTGACTTTTGATTCTTGTTGTTTCCTGATACCTATTATTTCTACTGAGCTTCCTATTCATGAGCTCTTCATACAAACCATTTGGTATCACACAGTGCAGTATTTGGAAAGGAATGCAGTAAGTAGAAATGCTGCAATTTCTTGCGGAATATCTATCAAAGACAATTCAGTTTATTCCCGAAAGGTGTATTGATCATACTGGGCAGACCGTCTTAACAGTGTTGCCTACAAGATTTGTCATTTATGTAGTATTAACCCTCCCCACATTTTTTGGTTGTTTTCCTTGAAGATTCTGCCTACCATTTCTCTGACCACAAAAATCCATGAAAACCAGAAGTACATCAACATTCCTTTGTTTCTTCTTTCCCTCAGGATTGACCTCTGCTGCCCTTGTTGCCACTCAGCAGGTGGCTGCACAGGCATCTGCATCTGGTATGTTTCCTGCACAAAGAAGGTAAATAGCCAATAAATTATATATTGTACCATAGAGAGGAAAAAGCAAATCAGAGATTTTTTTTATCCTGATGGTGTGCATTTCCTTGTACATCACAGTTTTTAAAGTTGAAGAAAAAGTTGGTACTCTGGGTTAATTGCAATTTTGTTCTCCTTAGAATAACATTTTGTCTTCAGTTGTGTTTCTTAATTATAACATAGATCATTAAAAAAGAACACGTAGTCTGTCTTCTGAGATTTTCTTCTGACATGTAGTCTGTCTTCTGAGTGTGTTTTAAGAATTGTTATTAAGATAAAACAAGAGATTATGAAATATAATTTAAGATCCAAATTTTTAATAAAATGAGTTTGAAATTAATGTTTGGTTGGCTCTATGCATGACCAGAAAATCTTAGGATTTCATCTATTCTGCAAGTCTGCCTGGCTAGCTGATCTTGCTTTTGGAGAGGTTTGTTTGGGAGCCCATTAGAGATGGCTTTGTATTTAAGTTGCACACCCATGTCATACATTTACATGCCTGAAAGCTTCTCAGATGTTTACTGTGTTGTCAAGAGGAAAACTTCTGTATTATGATCTATGATCATCCCATATCAAGTAAAAATTCCAAGGCATCTTTTAACATTAGGGTTTTGTTCATTGCTGTCGTGTTTTAACTCAGAGTTTAATGTGTTAAATAGAACTGTGAAGTTCCATGTTACAGGTGTCTGTCTGAAAGCAACCATTAGCTAGAATGCTTGTTCAGATTTCATTTCATGATGTGTTCAAGATGCAGGAAAAAAGTGCGAGGAAAGGATGCTGCTTACTAAAACCTTCTTCTTTCTCTTTTCAGAGAATGATGAATTTGGGGATGAACATTGTCATGTGACTGGATCACATGAGGAAGCGCTTTATTACAGACATCAGTTCCATGGTGTTAATTTGAAATGCCTTAATGGCAGGCAAAAACCAGTCATTTCATTTTTGTAAATTGCAGATTTTATCACAGAGTAACAAATGTTGCTGTAATTAGACTTCTGTTTTTATATATATATATATGCGTATATATATATATACATATATATATAAAAATATATATATATTCTTTACTTTTTTTGTATCAGTACCAAGGCTCGCACACAGGGTCTGCTGCTACGTTGCGAACCACACACTAAATGGAGATATGTATTTGTCATGTTTAGAAGGCATTAACTGCAAAAGGCTGTTTGTTTCTTTTCTCTTCTTCTTTTTCTTCTTCTTCTTCTTCTTCTTCTCTTCCTCTTCTTCTTCTTCTTCTTCTTCTTCTTCTTCACCTTCTTTTTCTCCTCCTCCTCTTCTTCTTCTTCTTCTTCTTCTTTTTCTTCTTCTTTCTTTCATTTTTCTTCTCTCTTTTTTCCTTTCCAGTTGTAAATAAATAATGTTATGTATCAGTGTGCCTGAACCTTGCATACCCTTCTGGTATTTCCCACAAGCTCTCAGAGAGGCTAACTGTGATGACACTTTGGTACAATGTAGATGTCTATTTGGTGGTTCCTATTAAGATGCATCAGTGTAAAATGTTACTGTATTCACTGTTTCATTGTAATTGTGTATTGTGAAAAATATACCTTTGGAAGGCATGGGGATTCTAGTACCACAAAAACTGTGTTGTATATAATGTATAGATTTTAAATGGAGATAATGAGCATCTGTGAATAATGAAATGTCTTTTTTGATAATCTTGAATGGCAGATAACCTAATAGCCTGCATATGAGAAGACATCTGTGATTGTTCTGTTACTTGAATAGTCCTGCAGTCTTTTTTTTAATGTTTACAATTACCCAGATTTAGAGGAGAGACTTTAATGCCATTACCTGTTTACTTGTTTTATGCTGTAACCTAGTTTATTTTATGTAAAACCTATATCAAATGCTTTCATTTTTTTACTTGCCTTAAATAATTTGGCAATCAGAATAATGAAAAAACTTTGATTTTTTTTTTCCTTAATTTTATTTTTGTTTTTTTTTAATTTTTCTTTTGATTTCTGGGTGTTCTTGAGCCACTTTGAAAGATGTGTCATAGCTGTAGATAGCAGAGGGTGCAGCAATGGCACAGCTCCTAGTTGTGCTCCTGTTGGGCCTGTGCCATTGTCCTCTCCCAGCGGGCAATGCAGGGTCCAAGCCAGATGGCAGATGGACCTCTTTTTGTGACCCTGATAGGCTCAAAAAAGGCCCATGGTAACACTTTAGGTGGTATTAGTGGAACTGAAGTCTCTAATACCTGTTTTAGAGCAGCTCTGTATGCTATAAATTATAGGCAAATTTTTCCTATTATATGTGTATTGCCCTTCCCCCCAAAAGTGAATAGATGCCTAAAAACAGAGGACCTGTCCATTTAAAAAATACAATTATTTTGCTGTGTCTAACCTGCATTACCAGAAGATAAATATCTTATGTGGCTATACCACCAGTTTTGTTACGATGCAGTTAACAAAGTACACAGTAACATGAAATTTCTAATTGTGATGTGAAAAAAAAAAGTCAGATTTACTGGTCAGGTTTTTGAGGCTTTAACTTTTTTCCTTTTCTGCATATCCTGGTAACATTGATTGTCAAAACTGATTTTTAAAGTTTTACTGTTTTTTTTGTTTTGTGTTTGTTGGGGTTTTTTTGACAGGGTGAATTACTGCAAGTTAAAGGTTGTTCTTGAAGTTGGTTCCATTTCTTCTACCTTGTGAATACTTAATACAGAAGGATGAATTAAAGATTCCCAACAGACAAGCACACTTGGACTTTTATATTACTATGATGAATCTGCCATTAATATTGCTATAATTGTTTTATTTTTATAGGCATAAAATTGGTTCCCTTAGTGAATAGTTATAAGGTTTATTGATTTTTACTACACATCATTCATCTGTGGCTTACTATTATTGTCTTGTTCTGAACACATTCAGAAGTCTCACAGTGGTGACATACTACAAGTTAGCCTCATAAAAAAATGGGAAGGAAGGGGTGTTTTCTTTGAAAAAGGGGATATTGTGAATGCAGGGCTCTTGAAATAATAAATGCCTTATTACTTCTATAGTAAAGGCTCAGATGGCTTTTGTGTTGAAACGTGCCGTTGACTTTTGGTTTTTTCTCCCTAAACCATTGCTACCAATGCTACCTCAGCAAAATAGATCTTACAAAATCACAGTTGGTGATTTTGATTTAGTGTGGTTTGAGTGTCACAAGTAACTGGAATGAATTCCTCTGATTGCTACAGGGTAAGCAACAGTTAAAAGTACAATTAGTGTTATAGTTTTACTGTATCCTTGAAGTCCATAAGAGTGGCTAACATCTATTGCCATTTATTGTCTTCCTCCATTTAAGATTATTATGTGTTCTGTCTAGCTTCATAGCCTTCTTTTTGATTTAACACTCTCCCTAAAGGCTGTGCCACAGTCAGTGCCACTCTGGTTCAGCACTCCCCAAAGCAAAGGGTATCCACCCATGTCTGAGCACTGATGGGCAGCTGCCAGGGTCATCTCACCACTGTGTGAGCATCCAAAGGAAGAGCAAACTGAAGCAGTAATACAAGAAGACAATAACATAAATACACCTGGGAGCTAAGAGCTGCAGAGGCTGGTCGCTGAAAAGGGGCACCAGAAGCATCATGATACAGATACATTTGCACTCTGTTTTCCAAGAGATGGAAAACATTTTGCTACCTCTAGCTGACATACCACCCTGCCCTTCCAGCAGCAGCTAACAGTGACCTTGCTTCTGTCTTACATCCAGATGTTGCTGGATATCTTGCAAAGGTGAAGGAGGGCTTATGCAGTCAGTACACTCCTTTGGGTTTCTAAGTCTATCCATGTAAGTGCAGCTAGAGAAATGAAAGGTCTGTCAGTGCAAGCTCATCACACAGGCTCAAAAAACCTAGCCAGGGAGCTACTACCTGTGATGCTTCCAGTGGGAAAAAAATGGCTGTGAACAATAAAGGAGGTGGGGTGCTTTTTGAGCCTGGCTGGCTACCAGGACCAGGGCCTAGAGCTGGTCAAAATGGGGCCTAAGAGAAATATAACTTCAGTTTTGTGATTTTAGAATTCCCTGGTGGCCTTGGTGAGTACCTGAGAAGTCACAGAGATAATTCTGTGCCACCCATCCCCTCCTTGATTCTGGTTGGTGTATGGGTTTGGCTTAACTGTTTGGTCTTGAGTCACCCTTGTCACTCTGCTGTCAGAACAAGGACCCACAAAGGACATGAATTTAAAGAATCCTTGAATCCATCCTAAAACACACACGAGGGATTGTTGATAGCATAAAAATTGGCATAAACAAAGGACACTATAGTGCCCTTCTACAGTGCTCCACCCTGGCTCTTTTCAGAGAATCAGTGAGAGTCAGGTAGGGAGTCTAATTCATATTTTGTTCCTGGCATCAGAGTCTTGTCACTGTCACAACTGACAAAAGTACTGTCCTCATGTTTCTGTCTCAATCTCACTCTTGTTTGCTTGCCACACTCTCTCCTCTTTTCCCCTCTCCCCTCTCTGTGCCACTTGCCAGCTTAATGAGCCCACTTACATCCATCTGATACCATCAAAACTCTATTTGCACATCTAAAAGCTTTCTGCATATATTTGTGAGCTTGACCCTTGATTAGTTCTCTCTTTCATCACAATTCTTCTGTTGACCTGCACCTTTTTCTTTATCTTAGACTGTGTTAATGTATGCCGCCTCTCTTTAGCCTGTAGTGTTTGGGACAGAGAACACGTTTCACTTCAAATTTATATAGCACAGTTCATATTTATAGCTACCTCTTAATAATAGCTACAGCCCCTAGCAGGTGATGGCACAAGATGCCATGATAGTTAGGACAGACCACTGTTAAGGAGCTTAAGGTAACTGAAAAAAACATTACAGTTTTCAAAGGTATTTTGAAACCATGCGATGACTTAATTGTGAATGATATGAAGCCCACATAGGAAGTGTGAACCTTTATCTCCCTGCATCAGAGGGAACTGGAGACATACAGTCATTACTTAATGTGCCAGCTTTGTTCTGCTTTAGAAAGACAGCTCTGATTCCACTTTTAGCACTTTATGTAGCTCTCTGCACTAAACACCCTGTAGCATTACTGTGACCTATGGTTCTCCCTCAGGAAGTTTTCTTTTTTCTTGGTCAGTATTTCCTAAGTTCTCATAGCTTCAGCATTTTTTCCTAGGTTTTTTCTTTCCTTTTTTTTTTTTAATCTTTTTTTTTCCTTTTTTCTTTTCTTTTGGAGGGAGGGGATTGAATCTTGCTGTTACCAAGAAATGCAAGAGGTTTTAATCAAAGAGGGGAGACATCAGCTGAAGTTGTGCATGCTCCAGTGGTGGAGAACCATTAAAATTCTTACACTGTGTCCTGGTTTAGAGGACAGTATTGCCAGGAAAAAAAAAGACAAGGGCTTTTTTCCAAAATGGAGAGTGAAAATCTCCTCCCTCCCAGTTTACTATAATTTGGAAATTAACGGGCTCTTAGGCAAAGGTATGGGTTTAGGAATAACAGTTCTTTACTGATAAATCTACAAGACAAACAAGAACAACATCAGCTATGAAAAATCAGTGACAAAACAGAACGAAACTCAATCTCAGTCCCTTTTCCAGTCACAGATGTCCTCCCTCCTCCTTCACATGGTCCTGGTGGAGCAGGGGAGGCTTCTCTCAGTCACAGCAGTAGCCAGACCAGGCAGGTGAGGCGGCAGCAGTAGGGCTGTCCCAGGTGGGAGAAGGGTGAAGGAAAAACCTCCGCTCACCATTTGCATCCTGGTTCTCAGCGCTGTTCTCAGAAGCAGGAAGCTTTAGCAGTGTCGGAGTGCAGAGCCTGGTCCCATCACAGAGAAAAGGAACCTCTCTCCTCTGCGTTCAGGCCAGGGACAGCGAGTGTCCCCTTGCCAGGACAAAGCAACTCATGGCCATCCATCCCCACCCCTCTCTTTTGTCTTGAATGATCAGAAGCCAAGGGAGTTGCCCGGCCAGGTTTCTTCAACATGATAATGGGGAAAATTTCTCCACAGAGGGAAAGAGTAAAAACTCTCCCAACCCCCAACATATTGTTAGTAATTTCTGTGCAATATATGCTAAATAGGGCTTTCAACTTCAGTTGCAACTCTGAAATTTCTCATCTGAACTGATAAATTAGCAAACTTAAAGGTTTAGCAAAGGCAATTATTACTTGCAGGCTAGAAATATTTGTCATCAAGAAAACTTAATTTCCACCTTAAAACAATAGAAAAATGTTCTAGGGCAATAGAAGTAGGGTTTGTTATAAACAAATGAACTCCTGCAGACCCAGCTGATACCTGTGGTTCAGTTTCAGTAGCCTCACAGATGTTTGAGCAGCATTCTGTAGTCATTTTGAGTGGTATAGTGGTGCATGTTAATTAATTATATGATATCTATCATTTGAGTTCACTGCCAGGAGGATACCACTTGCTTACTGCTTTGGGCATAATGCTACAGGATTTCATCATAAAACAGTGCAGCAACGCCTGATAAAAAGTAGGATTATATCAGTAGGCAAAGGCTGTCTGAAAGGCTATTTAAACCCTTAATACAGGAGTCTAATTTTAAAGCATCCATCTTGACAAGTAAATTACTTCTGTTCTTTTAATTGTTTCCAAGGCCCTGAGGGTATTACCAAGGCTTATTCTCCCTGCCCAACCTCCCACGGAGCTTCCTCTCCCCACCCCTTCTCAGTGGCCCAGGACTCCGTGTCAGTCCATCTCTGGATCAGGGATACGGATGCCTTGGGCTGCAGCTGTACCCAAGTTATCTTGCCCCTTTTCTGGGATCAATGGGGTGCGACCTGCCAGCCTCCAGGAGCCCCCAGCCCTGGCTGCATCTTTAGAATGACTAAGAATGTGCAATTTCTGCTCTTAAGGGATTTGTGTTTAGGCTGTTCCTTTCAGAATGTTACACAGGGAAAGGGCTTCAGTAAGACCCCTGCTAATATTTTCTTAAGTAGAAAAATAGAAGGTTAAAGAGGAATTTTGTCTTTATTGTGTTTCAAATCAAACAGTGGAAATGAAGTGTGGAATAAAAAGCTCCAGACTGAAGAGCCCCCTGCGTAGTTAACAGCCACCATGAAAAACCAGGTCTTTTTTTTCCTTATTTTTTTGATCCTTTCCTCCACAGTATAAACTTGTATTTGAGAGTTCAAGTGACACTAGAAATAACTTGAGGATACAGGAGCAATTTTTTCCTCTCTCCTTCCAGTGAGAGTGACTGAAAGGGACAATTAGCTGAAAAGGGAGCTGGCTCTTAATACATGTACTCAAACTAGGCAAGTTCTGTATACAGAACATGCTTCTCATTAATGAGCTCCCTATTCAGCAGTGGTCAGCTCTGCTGCCTGCTTCAGCAGGCTGACTGCCTTCTTCCTTTGGGGCTCTCTGTTCCCCAGAGAGAGTGGGGAGGACCACATCAAGGGCTACATGGACTGCAAAAGCAGCTGAAATTTCTGCTCCTCCTTTGCTTATAAAAGCCAGTGGAAGACTTGCTTTTTATAATTTCCTTTTCTTCATACCTTTCCCCACTCTGTCACTAAGTCATCTTAAGTATTTGCAGTGATGAGCCTCATCAAGCCACTGATTTTCAAGTAGAGCTCCAGACAGAGAAGGTCGTTAAAATGTCAATGACAACAACTTCCATGCCGTGCATTGGAACATAACAATTTAATACCAAGCTATGCCACAAGTATCTGCAGTCCTAATTCATGATCTTCCTGATTGAAAAGAAGCTGATTTCCTTGAACAGAGAAATCACCAAATCCTCAGGCTCTAAATGACTTGCACTTTTCCTGAAACCAGTTGACCATTTTCCCTTCTATCTGTTACAGGCCTATCCCCATGTTTGGATTTATTTCCCCAAAGAATGTATAGAGAAAAAAAACACTAAAAAAAGCAAGACAGAGCCCAGTTCTTCATGCTAGAACTCCTCTCATTAGGCTTAGGCAGGTTCTTCTGCAACTCCCATAAGGATTGGTCCCTCGAGGCAAAGCAAATAATTGCTATTTGGTATAGCTCCTTCCTTCTTCCTTGAGTACGTGCACATGTACTCTCTCAAATGCTCAGGTACTCACTCTCCCCTTTGTTACAGGGTCACATATAAATGCCACGTGCATGATTTGATGTCAGGCTGCTTAGGGGTTTCTTTTGTAGCCCACTGGCAAAAAAATAGCTCTCCAGTAGCAATGACTGTTCAGATTTGGAGTTTTGTATCTGTACTTCTCACTAGGTCACAAGCCTTTAAAAGCTGTCCTACTTCTAAAAGGGTTAGTGAACATACACTAAAATCCACACTAAAAGTTGTATTGAAGGAGAGCACGATGTGTACATCAGTGCACTGGCCAGGCAAATCATTCAATGTCCACCCAGAAAGGGGAGGGACGATCAAATCTGGCCCTGATATGTAGGGATGACAGGAGGCATTGCCATAAAAGCGACTTGGCAGAAAACTTCTGAGTCTGCTCTGAAGACTTGGATGCGGTGCTCTGTAGTGGAATACAGGGCTTTGGAGAGCTGTGGGTGCAGCAGGGTCACCCAAGCAGCGCAAGGAGCAATGGTGTCACATACGTGAATGAGCAGCAGCAGGTGAGTGCCCAGACACTGACCCTACAAACCTCAGCGAGTCACAGCAAAGACAGCTCTGGCATTGCACAGGCAGACTTCCACCGTGGAGTTAACATGGAACAAGTGCCCTTGGGACAGATCTGGCTGTTCTAAAGCTGTTAAGTGCTTGCCACAGGCTTATGAGCTGCGCTGTCAGAGCGCTCTTCTTTCCTCATGGCACAGCATCAAGGGGCAGGGCACTCACAGTCCAAAGAGAGGAGAGTTTCCCTAACACATCTGAGCAACTTACAGAGGATGAGATGGGATAAAGCATGGGTCAGTCTTCAAGTTGAGGCATGGCCTGACAAAAAGTTATCTGTAGAGAGCAGTACATCTGTTGCATTACTGACATGCAACTCTCCGGCCCCAAAGGACATGATTTCTCCTGCTTTGGGCCGCTGTGCAGTGAGAACACACCTTCCCTGTCTGCCATCTGAAGGCAGGAGTAAATTACAGAGAAAGAGAACTTTATTGCAGAGTAGAAAATTAGCAGTCAAGGGACTGTATGTGGCAAACCAGAAGTGTGTGTCTCCAGTTACACTTCCTCTCATGGCAGTAAGTTGAAGCCTTTGGAACGGTTCTCTTTCATTGTTTGTTATCATTATC
Organism: Turdus rufiventris; assembly: GCA_013186435.1. Lineage (NCBI taxonomy): Eukaryota > Metazoa > Chordata > Aves > Passeriformes > Turdidae > Turdus > Turdus rufiventris. The sequence continues at coordinate 1,591,401 of PYHW01010846.1, forward strand.
AATTCTTACATTCTTTTGGGCCCTGTTAAATGGCAGTATTAGATTACTAGTCACCAGTGTAAAGGGCCCGTATCTCCTCATTAGCAGGCTGATGTGTGTTTAAGAAGCCATTTTGAGTATTTTTCACTATAAGAAGGATATTTCCATCATGAGATATGATCATTTTGTACTTGCTTTTGTTTTAGCTGCTCTGTTTTTAAATATAAGCACTTCAGTGTGCAGCTTAGATGAGCTCAGCTGAATTTTCAGGATGCAGCATTTCATATGTTCATAAGCTCAAAATCGGTACTATACTTTCATATTAAGTGCCCTATGTATTTAGAAATGCTTTACAGTCCTGTGATTTTGTTCCTTGTTGTGGCCTTGTTTGTTTACTTGTTTGTTTGTTTGTTTTAATGCTTGTTCAATCGAAAGAGGAAAAGAAGCTTGTAGGAATTAAACTTTGAGGCCTTTTCCCCTCATTTTTTTTAAAAGGACAAGATTAATTCCCAGACCATTCAGATTCTTGGCAGGATCTTGTAGCTGACAGGGAAAACAAATTTCAAAACAAGTCATTGATTTAATGAAAACAACATTTATCAATAATATTATTACTCCTCTGACTCATACTAAGACTCATTTGACTAGTATACAATGATCAGTAGAGTGAGAATTGAAAACCATCAAGATTTTGAGTTTGGAAGGCAAACACAGGACAGTTTTCAGGAGGTTTTATCAGAGTGGCTAAGAGCAGTTAGGGATGCAGACCAGACTGCCATCTCGCTTTCACAACCCCACACCCCTCTGAGATTGTGCTTTGCCCCTGGGCTGCTGCTTAAATTTGCTATGCATTAGTCCCGAGTGATAGCATCAAGGTCGGATGCTCTACTCGAATCAACAGCTGAGTTACCCGTATCTTCTGACACCATCAAGAGCAAATTGCTAGCTAATCACTCAAGGAAGGAGACAAGAACAAATAGTTCTGTGGCCAGTGAGGCTTACAAAGACCAGTTTTCAGTGGATCTCTTTTCTCTTTAGACCCTCAGGTGCTCAGATGCTAAAGCAGGATCTTCTTAATTTTTCCTACATGGGCCCACTAACAGGCCATCTCTGCTTTGTCCTTCCAGCAATACTTGTCGAAGTAGAGGCTGTCTACAGAGTATCCAGACTTTTTGCAACTGGTCAGTGGGCTCAAATATTTTGTGCTAGAGAAGAGTTGTAGGCTGGCTGTGGTCACAGGAGCTGTAAATGAGAGCTTTGAAAGGGTCTCCCCCACGGCCCTATGGTGTGCTCTCCTGAGCAGCTAAAAAGCTGAAAGATGGGATGTGTTGGAGAGCATCTTCTCCCCTTACAAAGATGGGAGGTGTTCAGGGCCAGGCCATGGACCCTTTCTGTGGAATAATTCCTCCCCACTGTCTTGCACCGTGCTCTGCACCACGTGTAAGGTGCAGAACCTCTCAACAACCTGTTGTAAATGAAGGTAACTGGTTCAGAATTTATTGAGTCTTAGGGTGAAGTTATGAACAAGGGAAACTGAAAAAAACCTAGGAGGTTGTGGCTTTGAGTCTCAAACCCATCAATAATCATCAGAATACATAACTTGGAAGTAGTCCATTATATTTATGTATTTAGCTATAGGCTTTTTGTGTCATTATTATATGCACACAGGCAAAAAAAAAGGGAGCCTGGATTTAAGAAAAGCTGTAGTCTCTTTTAAATGCTTTTGGGTGCCAGAAAGCAACAATGAATTTTTCTACGTTAATAATAAGCTAGTTAAGACACAAAAAAAAAGACCAAAGTTATTTTTGAAAGCTCTGGGTAATAAGGACATAATGGTTTCATTATCTAAAGTTCAGTCACAACAAGGACAAAGAAATCCCTCTTATGTATGCTGAAGAGCTTTTCAGTTTGGAAAAAAAATCAATACTATATTCACACTAATGTTGGCTTGCATAAAATATTGACTGTAGTCACACTGGTGGTTTTACATAAAGACTTAAAAGCAATTTTGGTTGTCTGAAAAATTCTAATTGTTTTTTCCCTTTCCTGAAAGAGTAATGAAAGGACGACTAAAAAGCAGAACTATATAGTTATTTTATAACTGGCACTAACAAATTTCACCAATTACAGAGTCCATTCTGTAAGCAATGAATGTGTGGCTCCCAATTAATCTAGTGTACCTCCAGGCAAGGTCTAAATCAGCTGGATACAGCTAAAGCAATTTGCACACAGCTAAAAGCAAATTGGAAAATAAGTGTTCCACACTACTGCCTATCTTTTCAAGCCAAATACACAATCAGTATTCTGGCAGCAGCACTCTGTCATGTTATTTGCAACTATCAATTTTAATTATAACAATTATTGATTAGTTGGGAAAGTGAATAATCTAATGTTCAAATGAGGTTGGCGCGGCTGCTGGGGATCATTTTTCGCTTTCAGGCACTTGTACATTCAGTGTCAGGAAACACCATGCAAAGAATATACATGCAAAGAATATACCTGCACCACTGTGATGAGCTCAGATAACTACCATTGAAGGTGAAGCTGTGATTTCTTTTTTTTTTTCCCCAATTTTTTTTACGACAAGCATCCAGTTTTAGGATTCACCATTCTGCTGAATAGAAAGGGTAATGTGAATTGAATTAGGGTGTGAGACAAGTCAGTGAGGAAAATAGGCAAATGCCTTCAAACTTGGGCACCTAAAGTCAAACTCCAATTTTCTTACTTAACCACTCAGAGTGCTCCTGTTGCCCATTGGCATGGGCTATTTTTCTGACCTATTTACTTTTAGACTCACGCTGTTCCTTTGTAGAACAATGCTTTTCTTGGAACAGAGAAAAAAGAAATATCCAGCCCTAGCTGAACTAACAAGAACATTATGTGTTTCAGCTAAATAAATAGCTGGGGGAAGAGGGCATCCTGACTTGAGCAGTTACCATCACAAAGGCTGAACATGAATTCTCTGAATCTGAGTTCCTGGTACAGGTTCATCTCCACTGCTAATCAAATGCCCTGTGTAGTGTTTCTGAAGACATTCTGTTTCCATTTGAAGTGACCCAGTAAACACTCCACTAGTAATTACTGTGCTGCAGAGAAGCCTTTCAAGTGCACTGCAGCCTGCCTGTGCCGGGGCTGAGGGAGAGCAGGGAGTTTTCCATCACACGTGTGCTGCTTGCCTCGTGGCTGAGGTGTTTGCTGGGTTGGGGACACGTCCTGGCACAGGGCTAGCACCTGTCCCTCCTGTGGGGCAGGCCACAGCCACACCACCTGCCTAGCTGCTGCTTGCACAAGCGTGATTTTTGTGTTTCAGAAAGGTAATGAGGGTAGCTGGTGGATGCAATATCCCAGAGCTCTGGGCCACCACTGAGGTCAGATGAGAGGGATCAGATCCAGGACCACAGCACTGCCCATTTAGCTGCTTTTGAATTTAAAGCAGCGTACTAAGTAAAGTTTTTTGTGCAGTTTTGCAAATACAGTAATTTCACGACCATAAGGCGCACCCTTTTGACTAAAATTTTCCCTCGAACCCGGAAGTGCGCCTTATAGTCCGGTGCGCCTTATCTGATCTACAAAGTTCGGAAAATTGTGAACCTGGAAGTGCGGTCTGCAAACTGAGCCAGGACCCGCGGGAGCCGCGGCCACCGGGTGGGGGAAACAGGGAACCAGCGCGGCTTCCGGGCAGGGAGAAGTGGGGGGAAGTGGTGCAGCCATGGGAAAGCGCCGAGAAGCAGTGAGAAAATGTCACAGAAAAGCGGTGAAAAAGCGTTGAAAAAGCACCGCGAAAAAGCGGTGAAAAATTGCCACGAAAAGCAGCCAAAAAACGGCAAAAAATCACTGCAAAAAAGCGTCAGAAAATCACGGCGAAAAGCGGTGGAAAAGTGGCAAAAAATAGCAGCAAAAAGCAGCGAAAAATCGCCGCGATAAAGTGGCAAAAAAGCAGTGAAAAACTTTGCAAATTGAGAACCTGCCAGTAATTCGCTACTTTGTTGTGCACGGCGCGGCTCCTCGCTGCAGAAAAATAGTGCGCCTTATAGACCGGTGCTCCTTATCTGAGCTACAAAGTTGCGACTCTCGGGGGGAAGCACCTTATGGTCGTGAAATTACTGTAATGGTCAGTGGATAACTGGCATAGTAGGTGGTGCATTGCTCTGTTGCTGGGAAACTGTGGATGGATGTGAAACTGGGAAGGTCAGCTGCTGCAATTAGTGATCAAGAGACAGTAATTTCAAAGACCTGCACAAGGATTTAGCTGTGCAACACCCACTGTCTTGGCAAAGCCTAGTAGAGCTAATCATCTGCTTTGAAAATGCAAGGGAATGCATCCTTGAGTTGGACAGGAAGGTCTCTCTGCAGATTCACCAGCCAAAAAAAATGTGCTTACAGTGCTTTATACTGAAATAGTAAACAAGACAGGATTAAAAAAAAAGGAAAGGCATGGAAATGAGTCCTGAGTGTGCCAAACATGGGAATTTGAACGTCTGATAACAAAAGTGCTCTCTGAGGAAAAAAAAAAAAAGTGAGATACTTAGATAAGTATGCATACATGTGATATCATCTGGTGATCAGGTACAGCTTCAGCACACATGCACACACTGTGAGTGTAATACTGCTCTCTGACATGCTTCCTGCTTAGTCTTTGTCTTTCTGAGCTCTTTTGTTTGGAGTTTAAGTTATTTTATCCCGCCCACCAAAGCTTCCAACCTGCTTAGCTTAGTGCCACAAATGCACTTGCAGGGAGCGCCAGCCCCCAAAATTTTCACTCTTCTTTCCTTTCTCTTTTGTTTGGTTGAGGGAAAAAAGCCCCACATATGGAAACTTCCTGTCTCGCAATATTCTTGTAATAGAGACTCATGAAAACTTATAGACTGCAGTGCTTTAACCTGATGTAAAACAGCGTGATTTGTATTTTGTTAAGCCATAAATTGATAACGTCACACCTTCTCTATTATTTAAAACATGGTATTAATATTAAAATTGCCATGCCTGTCCATAACTTTGAGATCAGGTATGTACCTCAAAGGATTCCGCTCCATCTGCAATAAGTGCTTTTCACTTCAGTTTAATATATTTTCATTTGCCCTGTCAGACTATGCAGATGTGGCCTCAAACCACACAGGGTCAAGCAGGAGCCCAATTAGACAGGGTTATTTTTAAGTTCTGGAGGGCAGAGAGTCAGCACACTGGAGAGATTTAAGCACCTAAAGATGTAGATAGGTGTCTCATGTATTTTCAGAAGTGCTATCACTCTGCAGTCAAGGGGAGCTAGGCATCTGGTAGCTATCTTGAAAAGCACGTTTTGAGATTCCTGCAATGAGCTTGAATCCTTCTGGAAACCCAGCTTCCCCTGCCGTAGGGAGGTTCAGGCCACATAGTTGTGTCCAGACTCATCATCTCATGTCTGCTGAGGTTTATCCCCATGGGTAGGGCTCCTGCAGCTGCCCCTGGACATGCTTGCCTTGTTCAGGAGCCCATGGGTGCTCCCATCCCGGGAGCCCAGTGTGCGGAAACAGGGAATCCACCAGCCTTGGGTGAGTCAGCTGCACTCAGGCACAGCATGGGATCCCTGATGGATCTCTTGCCTGGCAAAAGGAAGGTCGGAGAACATAAACTCAACCACTTTCCAGCTAGCCCAGTGATCAGAAGAGGCCATGATTAAATGCCTGGAGAACAGCAGGTGCAGGGAATGTTTCAGTGCTAATGCTCCTCTATTTTCTGACAATTTCAGTCAGGGAGTTTCTAGAGTAGTTTCTCTATGCAATAATTAAAAACATTTTTTCTATTTTTACTGCTAAAGGGCTTTTTCAGTCTGTTCTTGAATTCAGTATGAGCTCTTTGCATGCACAATGTTCCTCCTTGCCAAGGCTTTTGCCACATGTATTGCCAACCATACAAAGGCCCTCTCTGTGTCCTGGATACAGTCCTTCTTACCTTTTTTTGATGACCAAGGATTCTTGTACTGGAAGTAACAGCAAAGTAATTTCTTTCCTAGTCATCCCTCTATATCTATCATGATTTTATAGTCTTCAACATACTCCACCTTAAATCATCCCTGTTACACACTAAGGACTCCCAGCCTAATTTTTTTCTTTTTCCTATACAGAACTTATTCAACATCCTTGCCATTCTTGTTTGAAACTTTTCTATTTATAATGTATCCTCTGTAGATGCAAGGATTCATATCTATATTTCTGCTGTAGAGCAGCCCTTTTTTTCCTCCCTTTAACTTCCAAATTTTAGCTGGTTAATCTTTCCTATGTGTGCTTTTATACCTCTGTAAAAGGCATGGTGAAGGTGCCTGCTAAAATGTGGAAAGCCAAATAAGAGCAGTCTGCTTGAATCACCCTTTTTCTTATACACGAGTCCCCTGACTGTCAACAGGTGTGTGAGGCAGGACTTCCCTTGCCAGAAATGCTACACAGGCAACAAGCTCGCAATGATTCCAGCATGAAGGAGAAGTAGCTATTTCTCTACTTACTTAAAACTAGAGGCACTTTGATATTTTAATCTTATGCTGTTTTGGGATTTTAGACACACTTGGAATATAGCAAATGACACACAGTCCTTTTAGGAAACAATTTAGGAAAATGAGAAATGTGTACCCTCAGCTATATTTTATTAAATCTACCTCCTTATTTTGCTCTTAGAATCACAGAATAATTTTTCTTGTGAAGGTGTGTAGTCCAGCATCTAGCTCAAAAAAGTCTTGATTAGAGGAGGTTGGTCAGGGTGAAGAAATTTATCTTAAAGGATGGAAATCCCATTCCCACTCCTCTCTAGGCTTCTCTTCCAGTATTTCACCACCTTCATGGTGAAAATTACCTAGTTGAAATTTCCTGTGTTCCATCCCTTATCTTTTGTCTTTTCACCCACCCATGTCTAGTTTTAGGAATGGTCTGGCTCCACTTTCTCCTCATCCTTCCACCAGGTAGCTGTAGCCAGCAGCCGAATCTCTCTTCCTCCTTCCTTTCTCAAGGCTGAACACACTCAGATCTTTTTAGTCACTGTGACCTGATGTACTGGTTTGACAGTGCCAGCAGCAACAACAAGTTTCAGTTCTTGTTCCTAATAAGGAATGGGACAGGACAGGATGCAAATGTTACCCACACAGAGTTGGAATAATCCCTAACAAGTTTTTTAATTAGGTTCCTCAAAAACAGGCAGTTAGATCTAAAGAATTTTACTGGAAGTCAGCAACTAATTAATTCCTTGAGCATTGGCTGAATGAAGTAATATGTACAGTACGTACCAGGGCAGAGAGCATGTGCACTACAAAGTTAAATCCTAATAGAATAATCACCCCAGAGGTGGTAATCAAAAGCTGTAGAAATTAAAGCAATGCAGGATGCTTCAGCTTAGACTAAGAGTGATTTCCATCAGAACAGATCTGCAAAGACCAGATGAGGTTTTAACTGCTGGTTTGCATACTTGGGGTCTTACAGTATCCAGCAGCTATGTGTGTTGCTCTTGATATTCCGGTGGTTCCCAGCAGAAGGGATGGAGCTGTACAGAAGAGAGGCAGAGAGAGCCTTCGCCACAGTGCTGGGAGTTTCTGTGCTAGGTATCACCCCGCTCAGTTGTCTACCATTCCATTATTTCGTATCTATAACCTTAGTAAAGTAGCAAGGTGAGTCTTTTCAGTCTGCTGGTGGTACAGATTCATCACACAGAAGTATATTTCCTGGAGTCTGAGTGTGGTGTGTGGCATGGGGTAGGTAAAGGCAGATCAGCTGAAATCAATCTGGAAGACCCTCTCCAGAACAGCTGCTTCCATAAAAGTCCTGCTGTTTTTATAGGAAATACAACTGGCAATTCACAAGACAATGGCGGCAGCAAATCCACCTTTGACTGTCTTCTTACATTGGAATCCAGGTCTGAAGTTTAAAATATTCAGAGACAATAATTTTATTCCAGCTGTGTGTCCTCACATCTGCAGTTCTGAAATTCATTGCAAACCTTCACGAGTGTCAAAAGAGGAGCAGTGCTGCAGATTACAAACTGAGCTCCAGTTCCAGGTTTGTTTGGCAGTCAGATACACAACAGCAACTTGGTGTTTGCTCAGACAGGAAGGTCTGCTTAAATACACATTGGTAGCTATGGCAGGAAAAGTGGGTGAGTGCTCATGTGTTTGGCATATACTTTGGTGACCTTGACACCTTTAGGTGCTATCATCCTGTTCTGGCTTCTTCTCAAATTAATTTTAGCCTTGATAGAAGTTTTGTGAGGCTCCTGGGCTGAAAAACGTCCTTTAAGAGAATATTAGTATCAGATGCATCTGTGTATGCGTGTGTGCAGAAGAAACAGCTCTGCCTAAAGGGACCAACTAGAATCTGATCCATTAAATATTTCCAGTGTTGTATATGGCATTGTTTCCAAACTGCTTACACTTCACATTTTTCTTTGTTCATATTTATTCCAGAGATGAAAAGATGAATCTGCTGTAATGGCTCTTCATCTTGTTTTTCATAGATAACAGTTCTAAAAATGCAAAACAGTATCAGGCAAATCTAGACATTGTGAAAAACAAATAATAAAAAAAAGAGCAGCCAAGGCTGTCCTTGACATTACTGCTAAACGTGATCCAGTCTGAATGATGCACCCATCCAACCCAAGGATTTAAGTGTCTTACAAGTGTGTTTGGAATATGAGAGTGTATTCGTAAGATCTTTTGAAAAAGAGGAGAGAATGGGTTCTGATGCGAACTTGAATGAATAAAAGGCTCATTAAAAAGCTTGTAATTAGACCAAATTTCACAGTCCAGTGTATTTCTTCCTCTGTTTTTCTTATTTTTAATAATATATGTATGGATACATATTATATGTAAGACTACTTTTAAAACTTTATATGCATGGATATTTAAGTACAGTAATTTCACGACTATAAGGCGCACCCTTTTGACTAAAATTTTCCCTCGAACCCGGAAGTGCGCCTTATAGTCCGGTGC
>PYHW01010846.1:1601305-1636673 GCA_013186435.1 Turdus rufiventris
CCGTCCCCGGGACACCACACGGAGCGGCGGCAGCCATGCCCCGTCCCCAGGACACCGCACAGAGCGGCAGCAGGCATGCCCCGTCCCCACGGACGCTGCACAGAGCTGTGGAGGCCACGCCCCGGCCCTGGGGACGCCCCACGGAGCGGCGGCAGACATGCACAGGCTGACCCAGGGGCCAATGGCTGCCGGGTTGAGGCGAGGCTTCGGCCAGCAACCGCGCAGGGGAGCTGGGGGTGGAGCCTCGCTGCAAAAGAAGGTGCGCCTTATAGTCCGGTGCGCCTTATCTGATCTACATGTTGCGAATTTTGCTGGCTGTCGGCGGGTGCGCCTTATAGTCCGGTGCGCCTTATGGTCATGAAATTACTGTATATATACATGCACATAAATATGCAAAATTATAACTGATTTTCAGACATTTAAATATATGTTATATTTTCAATGGCATAAATGAAATAAGTTTGCCCTAAGTGCAGAAGCTTTGGAGGTTGTTTTTGAAACAAGCCAGTCAGTTTTTAATTAAACAAAGAAAGAATGTGTATGTAGGAGTTGCAAGCTGCTGCTGACCACCAGCGCAGAGTGCATCCCAGCCCTGGCTGACATCTGTGGCAGGTTTCCCTTCATGGAAACTGCAGTGGCAACAGCACTGGGTGCCATCACTCTTGTCACTGCAGTGAGGGTGGCACTCTGCCTGCACCCTCCCTGGCACACCAGGCATAGTGATCCTCTGGAGAGGGTTCAGACAGCACGCACTTGTGGACAGATGTGAAGCGAATCTTTATTTGGTTGGAGGACATTTTTTAGGTTTTGGGGGTTATATTGGTTTCTCCTCATTCATCAGTATTTCTAATTTTTCTAGAGGGCTTTAATACATGTAAGATAGTATGCATCGCTCAGTCTGGGAGGGCAGTCAAGGGGACAGCAGGAATGGCATTTTCTTTGCAGCCTGTTTTTGGGTACTTTATGTTCTATCTCCCAGGCACCTGCTCATCATTTCCATGAGTGTTTGGATAGGGTAATGCAATGAACATTTTGGGAAGGTGGAAGCTGCCACCACCAGTGAGGTTCAAAGGGATGATAAAAATGTTATGGTGGCCGAGTTAATTTTCATACACTGACTCTTTCTTTCCGCTATTCAGCTCCACTCCACTCTCAGCAGGTAAATCGTACAGATTTATATTCACTGTGCCAGAGATGCTGACCTCCCCGATAAATTCAAATTCATAACTGTCAAAGGTATAGAAGCAACTTGGCCCAGTGGATAAAACGGAGTGTAAAAAATATTCGATTCCCACAGAAATTAAAAGAATTTGTTTTCACTTAAAGAAGGGCTGACTGTGGTTCAGTGACACTGAATTTCACAGATTTGCATTGATTTGCTAATGAGAAATTTACACCACCGTTTTCTTGCCTTTAAATTTGACCCTTCCACTTCAGCTTGAATTGATGATTACTGTGGGAACAGAAGGAACTGGATTCACTTCTCTGGGGTGAACATAATTCAGTGAGCAAACTATAAAAGAGTTTGACAGGAAAGTAATCCAAGGATTAAAAAAAAAAGTCACCAAAGAAAGAGCAGAAGAAAGATTGTCTGTCTGCTGAATGGTCACTGTGACTGGTACGTGATCCCCACACTCCTAAATGTTGGGGTGCTGCCCCTTGTCCGAAGTGAATGCTGTGGAAGAGGGCTGGCACACACAAATGTGACTTTAATAAACTCCTGGAAGGTGCTCCGAAATCCAGCCTGCCTCCCCAGGCTGCCATGGGCCTGTCAGCAGGGATGCTGGGAGCAGGGTGGTGGGTTCCAGGCTGCAGGAGCCCCTCAGAGTGGCTGCAGGCTGGGCTGAGCCCCAGTGCCAGCCCAGAGCCAAGCAGACGCCCTGGCTTCGGAAGGGGTTCTGTGGGGCACGGCTGACCTGCTTTGGCTGAAAGGAAGAAAGCCCCCATTAGCATGTTAGCAAAGGAAGTCAAAATGATCTCATCCACAGAGCTTTCTCCCATCCATGTCAGCGGAGTTGTTCCCCACAGAACAGCCTGTCTTTCTCTGGGCCACACAGGGCTGTCTGCCGGGCTTTTCCTCATTCTTAACCTTTGCCTCTCCATAGTGCTGTGGTGCAAGACAATGCCAGGATGCTGCATTCTTCCCTTATATCTTAGCTACAGTGCGGAGGGGGTGGCAGGGTTAGAAATGTTTGCACACCCTTGGGACAGCTTGAATGTAGGCATTGCTTTTCTGAGCTGCAAGGACTCACCAGCTTGAGTATACCCATCTCTGCCTAAGCTTAACTGTAAGCTATCAAGTTTCAACTGATGGTAAAAAATAGCTTCTAAATAATAAAAGTCCCCAAAGCAAAACTTTCATCTAATACTACTAATTGCCTTTGAATTAGTTCTTCTCTATAATGCCACATTAGCACAGCGGCACATTAATTATTAAGCAATATTTAAATCATTCTGAACTAAGTAATGCATTCATTTACCACCTCTATTAGATAGGAAATATCTCTTGTAGTATGTTACATTTTCAAAACCTTTATTATTTAAAATAACATTTTTTTGTTTGTCTTTCCACCTTACTTAGTTGTGAATTTTTGTGAAGACAATGCTGCAATTGAACAGCAGGTACAGAAAAAAAAATATTTCTCATATTGTTAATCTAGTAACTAATTTTTTTTAAAGTATACCTCTTAGCAAAGTATTTTTTTGCTGTATTGTTGGACAGCTTAGCAAATTGTTTTTTAAAGGAGTCTACCTGGAATTAATTAATTATCTATGACACTAATAAACTAAGTATTCATAAACTGTATTGATTGTACCAACATAGGCCTTGAATCCATCTCAATATTGCATAGCTAATATTTACATTCCTCTGGAAAAGAATGTAGCCTCCCTGTGACTTTATGAGCTAACTGTACAGTGCAAAAGGTGAAATAACCTTGCCTAAAAGTAAAGGCAAGGATATACCACGGTAGAAATATATTAGCCACCACTTAATTCCTTTACTATTGTATTATTCTACCAAATTTATTTCTTCTTCTAGCATATATTCAAAATATAACTTTGTTATTTTGCAAACCTTTGTCTTGTCCTGTAAAAAATGCACCCAGGTCTCTGTTCCACTGAGTTTATCAAACAAATGCTCTCCCCCTCGGTGTTTAAGCTGCTCAGACAAGAGATTCAGCTCCTGAACAGACGCATCTTCAGATGTCAGTCACTCCCCCTGGCCCATGCCAATAAAGCCTCCCAGGCAGCCCAGCGCCACAAAGATGTACGTTCTCGTGGAGGGCAGGCTGGTGGAGGTGCTGGCTTTACAGGCATGCACCTACAGGGCTCTGCACACATGTATGGAGCTGCTGGGAAAAGGGGAGAGGCACAATCAGGGGTGCTTGTCCTGACAAATGGGCTGAAGACATTCTTCACAGTCTTTATTTTCTGAAGGATTTTTCAGACAAAAGACGGGATTTTTCTTTTCTTTTCACTCTACAGCTCTCCAGTTGTTCCTCAAGCTCACCTACAGAATCCTGTGAGATCCAAATGAACATCTGAAGAGTTTCCTAGGTGTTACAGGGCATCTACTTTTGCTGTGCCCATTTGCATGACCTGCCAAGTGCAGCACACAAACCTTCCAGGCCCTTCCTTTGTGTCCTTCCACTACATGGGGTGTGAGACTGAAAACAGTTACAGGAAATCACAGTTAGATCAAAGCAGGAGCAGATGGAGGATGTTACAGGCTTTGCTACTGTCCCTGAAAAAATTAATGGGACAGGTCCTCTTACAAGATATTTTTTCCAGGCATGTGGAGGGCAAAAATGTGATTGGGAAAACCAACACAGATTTAGCAATGATAAATGGTGCCTGACTCTCTTGTCATCATGTGTGGTGAAACAACTTGCTCAATGGTGATCAGAGAGCTGAGGATATCACTTACCTTGATTTTAGCAGGATGCTTGATGCAATTGTGCCTTTGTGCCCTTGCTGGTAACCCATTATGTTAAGAGCCATGAGCAGTGTGAAAAACTGTCTGACTGGCTGGTGGTAGTCAATGGCTCAAATTGTCTGCCACTCGTAAACAGAGCTCCTCAGGGGGAATGCTGGGGCCAGCAGTGCTCAACATCCTAATAACTGGCCCAGATGACGACACTGAATACACCTGCTGCTCCAGGTTCGTGTGTGACACAACAGGAAGAGTGCACGTACTCAGGAAGGCACATCCACTCTACAGAGAGATGAGATTGTGTTGTAAGAGGTGAAAGGCTCAAGGGAAATGTGACTTCCTGCTCCTGGGATACAATAGTCCAAAGCAAAAGCACAGGCTGAGATCTGTCTGGACAGGCCCTTTGGTTCTGGTGGGCAACAGAGGTGAGGTATGCTTCAGCAGCAAGGCAAGGTAGTCTTGGGCCAGATCAGGACAAATTTCACACTTGCTGTCACACCAGTTTGAAACATGCATAATCAGACTCATATACCATGTCTGATAGGACACTCGTTCTTCCTTCTCAGATCTCTCCTTTTTAATTACATCTTCCATTCTCATGCTTCTGATGCTATATTCCAATTCTGGACTCTTGCAGTACTTTACTCTCTTCCTCTGGATTCCTTACTTCTTGCTGTTTGCATCTAGTTCTATGAAAAGCTCATTTTTTTTCACTGCGATGGTATTTTCCCACATATACTTCTGACATTTAAATCTTCAGGACAATATTCCCTTTGTGAGAAAATCCTTTAACTTCATAACCTCAGCCTTCACTAATATTTGCATTCATGTTGGAACTATGCTCTTTCCCCCAAGCTGTACATTTCCCCAGGTGACTAATAACTGCAGAATGTTCAAGTGCTTGATGGATTACAAAATTGTTTAGTTGACCCTGTTGTAGGGCAGGATTGCAAGGACGATATGGAAGGATATCTGTCTCTAGTTTGTGATCCTTCCATGAATTTATTAGTCTTATCAGAACTAATGGAAGGCATCATGATATTGCATAAACATAAAAGCCTTCAGCAGAACTTTCCAACACTAAGTGTGAGACTCTCCAGAGCAATGATGGATGCTCTTAACACAGTAGACAGAAAAAGTAATCTAAAACAGGACTTATAATTAATTGTGAAGCATGAAATTTTCACAGTTATTCAGATTGTAGTGTCTAAAGAGGGACCAAAGATGGATATGTCTTTGTAAGAACAGAGGATTATGGCACAATTTTAGAAATGCCCAAAATCTGTCTTTAAATAAGTTCTAAGTTCAGTAATTTTCTAAGTATGTTCACACTCTTCAACAACAGAAGGGTTTCTGTGTAAGTACAGCTGGAAATCTTTGCAAAACTTTAAATCTATGCTTTCAAATGAGAGTAGGGACAACCAGCTGTTCTACATTTGGAACTTTGAGAACCACTATAGCAAGCTGCAGTTTGGGCTTCATGAGATTGGTGTGAGGGGAGCTCACCTCTGGAGACCATCAGAATGTGGGCTACAGGTCCTAGCCAGGTTTTGCTTTTTTTCTTTTGTTTTGTTGTTTTCCCCACCTTCAATTAGTCAGTTCAGGGCTAGTTTTTCACTTTTTCCTCGTGACTATTACTAATAGTCTCTATGTGGATACTTTCTAGGTGAATTTTCTTTTATTTCTAGGGGGTTTTGAGAATTTATGCCTGTTGGGACTTTGGTTCACACCTTCCATTTCTTTCCGTACCTGAGCTGCCTATGATACTCAGTTGCTACTATTTTCTGACAGGTAGCTTGGAAGCTGGCACTATCCAGCAATGAGCAAAAAGAGCAGCTGTGTCACTGAAACACTTAAGAGTCACTATTTTGTTCAAACTGAAGTATTAGTCTGAGGACATCACCTTTTGGGTAGGAGAAGTGTTTTTCAGGCATGTGACATGGTGTATATCACACATGAAGTAATGTCTATACATCACTGTGCAAGAAAACACGATGTTTTGTCTGTATCTCATTTCAGGCTGTGTTTCAGATTCACTGTCCATGACACTTTCCTTCTGGATTGTTTTATCCAGCTTGTGCTGTAAAACCAGATGACTAATTATTTTTAGCCTGAATGTAAGAAGTGGAAGAAGATGTTTTGTTTGCTGTCTTTGCCAAGAGCAGTTAGACTGCCTAATGAAAGCCAGTTTTCTCAGTCTTTCTGTGAGAACTGGGTATGAACTTTTTGACAGGGTAACAAAGTGGTGAGTAACCTGACAGGTGAGCAAAGTCTAGCAGGATATGTGTGTCTTCTCCAGACCCACCTGCCTGAATTAGATATTGAGCCTGCAGGGTCACTGTGGTAGGGATAAAGTCTGTGTGAGGGACAAACACGGGTATTCTTGTTTGTGATGTCGTTCATTTATTATCCAAGGATAAAGTGTTTTAAAAGTTCCTTCTTTGTTCTTTTCTTTAACAATGGTTTCTAAGGAGAAGCACTTGGAAGATTATATGAACTACCCAGGAAACCCCTTGTGACAGAGGTCTTGCTTCTTCCCTGCCTTGTCCAAGACCCTGTTCCCGAGCGAGAAGAGGCTTCCAGCAAAGCACCAGCACCCACATTACACACAGGTGGTTCACCGGCAGAAAATATTTGGGATAATTTGTGGGAAAATCCCCAAATCCAGCCCCTGGGCAGACTGACTGCATGTGGTAAGACTCAGCCTGTGCTGTAGTGTAAATAAAGCAAGAGGTGAAAGGGCAGGATGGGAGAATAGCGTTTCTGCCAATGCAAACGTATCCTCTGAAGCACTACAGGAAGAGGGACCCATCAGGAATGAGAGGGTGGGAGACACCATATGTTGAGTAGGAAAAGATGTAAGATTAGGATGTAGGGAAATCCCCTGATGAGAAAGAGATAAAGGAAGGGATTCAATGGCAAGAAAAAAAGAGACTTTGGGGATAAAGGATAAAGAAAAAAAAACATGGTAAGAGAAAAAAAAAACAAAAAACAAGAAAAAAACCAGTAGAATGCAATGAAAAGAACCAGACAAAAGAAAATATAAAAGATCACAGGAAAAGGAGAGGAAGTGTGTGAATCAGTAAAGGGTGATAGGCATAAAAACATTAAAGAATGAATGGAAAAGAAACACTCCTTTCAGAGAGAAAAAGAACAAATAGTTCCTGAAGAGAGACAAGAGAACAACATGCAGAACAATAAAAATCTAAGATAAACAATGCAGATGTTTATATGAATGAAATTAATCATAACTAATAAAAGAGAAAAGGAAAGGAAAAGACTGAAGAGAATGAGTCAATATTTGGGAAAAAGATGACTCAATATTCAGGAAAAAATAGTTGATGGATTTTAATTGCATTGATATGCTTCTGTCTATCTAACTATCTGTCTTTAAGAGATGTATCTTCTGAGATTTTGGTATTAAAATCACTGGCCATCTATAGAATAATGTGCTGAATTTATCACCTTTTGTCATTATAATGCTCATGGTGTTGCTTTTACTAGTGCTAAATTAATATAATCTGAGTAATAGAGGGAATATGTAGGAAAGGTTACTCTATAAGAAAAGTGACCCCTCCCCCCAGATTAATTATTCTCATTATTGTTTTAGAGTAGAATTGAATTTAATTTAGCCTCTTTTAATTAAGGGGCCAAAAAAAAAAAAAAAGAAAAAAAAAAGAGCTCATCTCCTTTTGAGTCACATTTTTTTCTTAGAAGACCACTCTTTACAGTTCATCTGAAATCTGAGGGTCACATGCCCTGCTCTTTTGCACACAGCAAAATCAGCAGCTTACGTTTAAGATGTTTTGCTTCTTTTCTGAGTCCCTTGCTAGTGTACTTAGCAGAGAATGATTAAAACCTGTGCTCTGTTAGAACTGTTGCAGTGTTTAAACAAGGAAGTCTGTGTTTGTTTAAGAGAATGGGGAAATGGTTATCGTGACAGATTAGACTGAAAAAACAGGACAGTCACAGTCTAGCACAGATGTCCAAATTTGCCACTTGGCTGGTTTTTTGAGGTCCTCTAAACAAAACTTGCTTGTGTGTTGGTGCTTTTGCACTGTTTGACACCTGACTGAGGAATGTGATTAAGCACTACTGCCAGGGATTACATGTCTCTCTTGAGCAAGTGTTCACAGGGCTGAAGTTTCCTCATGTCTGTCTGACTATGTCATAGCCTGCTGTGGGAATACGAGAGAAACATCTCAAAATGGATTAAAGCCCTTGAAAAAAGGTTGGACTGTAGTGAAACCACTGTCTTGGACAGAAATTCAGTGAGCATTTTTTTTGAGCTGAGTTTTGTATCGTCTCCATTCGCTTAGTGACAGAATACATGGAAGTGGGAAATACATAATTTGTCTGTGAAATACTGAAACCATTTCCAAGACAAACTGCAGCCTCCCAGACATAAAGCATATTTTGGTGGAGAGAAATGTTACATCCTTAATCAGTGTGAGATGATAATTTTCTAATACATTTTTCTAATCATTTTTCTAATACATTACTTCCATCATAGAAAAAGCACTTCCAAAGCCACTGCCAGCTAATTTCTTTAAAACATGTTTATCTGTAAATGAAGTTTTGCTTTGTTTGATTAATGTTAAGTTGAAAAACAATAGAAATAGTTCTGTGTATCACATACATCCTGGTCACATACACAAATTTGATATATGCTGTAGGTCCCCAGAAATATGTTACAACTCTGAGCCAGATCCTAAAAACGCCCAGCAGCGCATGGTACCTTACAGTGGGGTATAAATAGCATTATAGCAATTGCCTTTGATTCCAACCTTCAGGAGCACTCTGAGGAATTCCATCTTTATATGTCTGTGTGATTACAGCAGTTTTTTGGAACTATTAATGGTGAATATACTGTTAAAATGAGAAAACTTTTTTTTGAGAAATTACTGGAGATATGTTGATGAGTTGTTCAGACTATTAGCACAGTGATGTTGGACAGACATCTTATAAAGCACCCATGGCAGAGCTATTCATGCAAATCTGTCATTTCTTTCAGGCTATCCTATATCTAGATTTGAGTAGTGTTTTACCAAGATTAAACATAGGTACCTAATATAAGTATGAGGCGCCTGACAAATCCATAATACATGATGAATGTGAAATGCATGATAAATATGAAAACAAAACTTCTTTGGGATTCAAGTTTCCATGCAGCTAAAAGAACCCTGAAAGCAATTAAATTTTATGGCCTGTAGAGTTGTTCTAGGGCTTTGATGAAAGATTTTGATACCTGCTTTGATAATAGTTTAACTTGCTTGAGCATCTGCTGGAGTATCATGACACTACTTAAAGCAGTAATGAAACTGAAACCAGTCTTGAAGCCACCTTGAAACTTATCAGGTGTTTTAACTTTTTGCTGGGGAGCTGTGAGAATTTTCAGCCTGACATCAGAAGAAATGTGAGAAGGCCAAGGACGTTAAGGGAGAAAGTGTTTATGCCCAGAGACCCTTATTTAGTTGCTGATAGGCTTTTATCTGTTTCTTTTATTACCAGCTCGTGATTTTTGTTTTCTTTCCAAACCTTGGGCTTGAAAGTTAGGGTGGTTATGAAGTTATGTGTCAAACATGCTGTAAGAGCAGAGATGAGTAAGCTGCTTATGGTAGAAATTTTGGCGTGAAGCCTCTGACTGGCCACAGGGTGCTTAAAAAGTCTCTGAATTTTTATTTTGTGCCTCTGCAAGTGAGAAAAAAGGGACTCTTCACCTAAGCAAAACAGGAAACTGTACTACTTGGTTTTCTTTTTGGTGCAGAAATAATTCCACCACCTTTGCATGGTGAAGAAAATGGGAATCCAGGTTAGTTCAGCTTGTTAGCTGAAGCTAGGAAGTAAGTTCGTATTTAAATTCACAGAATAATGCCACAACAAATACTAAAACACACTGTATGTAATTACTTGGAACAAGTGTTGTCCGGAATAAAAACTTTTCAAATTGTATTAAGACTGATAATATAAAAAACAACTCTTTAAGTAAAGTTTTCAGGGACACAAATGTGGCTCTGTGTACACATGATAAAATATTTCTACAATTTTTGTAAGGTTAATTAATTAGTATATCCAGCTAGCACACCCTATAGGAGATCAGTTTCTCCAATAACTCACCCCTGGGCCATCCTCTTGGACTTGGTCCAAGGGCTTCTCAGTATGTCTCTTAAGTTCTGTGGTAAAACAAGATGTCCTTGTTAGAAATTGTCTTCTTAAAAATAAGAATAAACACAATTTCAAAAATGTGTTAGTAAGGGTTAGCTTATTGTGAGAAAGGCTAGAAACCATACAACTATGTATTTAAAATCTACATAGATTATATATGAAAAAAATCTTTAGGCATCACCAGGAGTGGTGTAACTGTCAACAAAAAAAAACCCCAAATAATTATATAATAACCACATCTTCTTTTCTGATGGGGCATTGTGAGAATAACCATGTTACCCATCTTGACCGCAGTTAAGAGGCAAACTGTGTCAATACATTGTTTGGCTGTGTATTACACAGCAATACTAAACACGAGTGGGAGAATTGTGGTGTTGTTAGGCTGTTGTGAAGTAGGAAGAAACGTGACTGGTATACTCTGTTTGGAGAGTAACTATCAACACTTATTGGTCCAACTAGTGTGTGGACTAAGAGACTGCTCTGAGCAGAGCAGCTCCCATTCAGCTGCTCTGAGACCGCTCTTGAATATATTAATCAACATCTTACATATTGAAATAGAGTACAGACTCTAAAAAAATATGTATAGTTCCTCCAAAACTGGAATGGGATAGCACTGGATTGCTGAATAATCTTCACAAACTGGAAAAGTACAATGCAAGAGATATGTGAAACATGATGCATAGGTGAGGAAAATCAACTTGTACGAGTAGTGGTTAGGTAGTGAGTCTGTAGGGGTTTATCATGGATCAAAGTGAACAATGTCAACAATGTCATGCTCTTGTGAACACATCAACACATCATGCTGGGATATGAAACAGCATGGAACACATTAACTAGCAATCCCTCTCCACTGAGTTGTGGGGAGAAGCCAGTTATCTCCTTTCCCCATCTGTCTTTTGACCATTTACACTTCAAGCTGTGGTCTGAGTAAAGTGAGTCCAAGGCAAAATGGAAATTGCTAGAAATGGAGGATTTCAGTTTTGAGAGAATCTGGAATGGAGGATTTCAGTTTTGAGAGAATCTGGTCAGAGGCTGAAGTCTTAAAACAAAAGAAAAAACCTCCAAAATAGGAAAGTAACTTTACTTCATGGCTGTTGTAGAAAGACTAGGAAGTTAAGGCATGAGGTTCCAGCAAGGAAGGATTACATTACTCTTTAGAGATGCAGGGTGTAAAGGACTTTCTTAGAGGATCTTCTAAAAACTCTTGTATGCCAAAATACTGGTCATGTAAGCCATCATATATAGCTGATTCTTGAGGCATTGTTAAGCTCTGAAGGCTGTTTCATACTGAGATCCAGCCAGCATATATGAATATATTTATATATCTATATCTATCTATATCTATCTCTATCTATCTCTATCTATCTATCTATCTATCTATCTATCTATCTATCTATCTATCTTATATCTACATCTACATCTTTATCTATATCATTATCTATATCTATATCATTATCTATATCTATATCTATCTATATCTATCTATCTACCTATCTATCTACTTTCCATGTTTATCTCTATGTTAAAAAGGTCATGGTGATATCTACATATTCCTAAGGAGGCTTCTTAGTTTTGCATGACTTAAGCACATGCAAACACTGTGGTAACTGTAGTACTCTAAATGATGATGATGATGATGGTGTTGATGATGATGATGGTGTTGATGATGATGATAATGATGATGATGATGATGATTCTCTCTTACCAGGAGAAGTGTTCATGGGAATGCTGGACATGAACTTCCCACTTCCACTGAATCTTTTTGTTATGTCTGCAGGTTTCTGGAATTGCATGGGATGGATAGGGCAGTTCCCCTTTAGCTTGCTATGTGCCTATTGGAAAAGTGTTTATGCTATTTTCCAGTTTGTTTAGGTTTTTAAAAATTACAATAATTTGTCACAAAGATTTGCACATGCTGAGTTCCATGGGTTTTTGTTTGCAGTCCATAATTGCAAATTGCTGAGTTTTTCAGCTATTTTGATGTTGGATGATCTCTTCAGAAAAATATTTTACTGTTGTATTTCCCAATGGTATCTTTGCTAACTTTCTGTAGCATTTAATGCTCATTGATTTACCATAGATGCAATCTTTTTGTCATCCTTCTCTGGACACAAACAGTTCTCCACACAATCAGGTCAGCTAGGAATATCTGAACTAATTGTTCAGATTTTTCTTATCTCTTTTTTTCAACTTGATAACTGAATACAAGTTGCAGTGAAAGCATAAGGTTGTGAAATGAATGTACTAGTTGAGCTGGAAAATGTGTGAAATATGATTTGACTTACTCAGATGAGGGTGTGGCGAACTACTGACCTTCCCTGTATTTCCTGGAAGTTTTCTAAGTAAAATTAACACAGAAGGAGTAGATTTACTCTCCAGAAAGTTTCAGAAACATCAAAATAAGCCTCCTGCTATTTCTGTACTGCTCAGTTAAGGAGACCTGGGGACCATGTTGGTCACCTGGTTTACCCATCCATACTGACATAATGCCAGGGCTTCTTCCTCCCAGTTTTGGCCCACACCATCTGTTGGGGAAGACATGGGCCTGTATGCAAGTTGTAGGTTTGGATTTGGTTGCCTTGTTGTGGATGATAGCATAATTTAGAGGAAAGAATTTGTGCTGCTTTTGTGCAAGTTGGCTGGAGAATGGACTTGGGCACACTGAATTTATTATCATGTCTTAGGCCATCTATCCTGGAAAGACAGGAAGGAATTTGTGTTTTACTTCTAGCAAAGAAGTTTATACTTCATGGTAAAGGTCACTGCAAGGTCACAGTGAAAACTGCTGTCCTCTAATTGTTTACACTGTGGATCCTTCCAGTCCACACAAAATCCACCGTCTCCCAACATAACCAGTGCTTTTGCTGCTGAGAGCACAAGTATTCACTGGTGACAATGACAGGAAAAAGACATGGAGCTTGTTCTTTTGTGTTCAGTACTTTGGAGCTGCACTAAAGACAAAGGCATAGAAATTATAGCTGATCTTATTTCTCACTAGTACACCAAAACATAGGAAGAAGAGCTTAGCCAAAGTTTTCTGGCTCAGACATCCTTGTAAGTTGTAAATATATTGTGAGTGGTGATCCTTACATGGCCACTGTCCTTCAGCAAAAATAGCTGTCAGCATTGTGCTATTGGTAAGAATTTTTTTTTCTGGATTAGAACATTATTAGAAACACTGACACTTTCCAGAGAGAGTAATACATTCTCCATGAGACTTGGGATTTGACCTAGAAAGAATACACTGCTAATGAGTGAAAATCTGTCTGCACATCTTTCTAAGTACAGTAATTTCATGATTACAAGCCGCACCTGGTTATAAACCGCATGTCCGGGTGTCGGCAACGTTTAGATCTTTGTCCATGTATAAACTGCACTGGATTATAAACTGCACTTTCATTCGGAGGGAGGACCCACATGCAACAAAGTAATGAATTAGTAATGGAATCGCGTGATCAATCCCCCTGGCCAGGTGCTGCCCTGCAGTGCTGGTGGGAGTCCGCTCGCACCCGCGGTGCCGGCGGGAGTCAGGGACGGAGCCTGCTTGCACCCGCAGCGGCAGCAGGAGGGAGGCACAGAGCCTCCGCCTCCCCCCAGGGCCACAGAGCCAGCAGCACGGAGACCCCGCCTCTCCCCCAGTGCTGCTGGCACAGAGCCCACCTCCACTCGCCGCGCAACAGAGTAACCAATTTGTAACAATCGCAAAATCCTGCGTTTTACTGGCAGGTGCTTGACTCGGCACCCTGGCTCGTACTTCCAGGTTGGGAAATTTCTGAACTTTTTTCATATATTGGCCACTCCTGAGTGTAAGCTGCATTTCCTGGTTGGGAGCAAAATTTTAGTCAAAATGGTGTGGCTTATAATTGTGAAATTATTGTAAATGCAGAGGAAAAATAAACAAACAATCTGAAAATAAGAATTTTAATATTTCCCTATAAAAATGTCAATATATGTTCACATACTGGCTCCAAGGAATGTCCAATATGTTTGCTGACAAAAATTTAATTTATGGCAATTACTGTGGTATTTATATTGTTAGTAAAGCTTCAAGGAATTAAGTTAGAAAATTTCAGTCAATGCCTTGCATATTGCTCCTAGACTGATAACAATGAATACAATGACATGGCATTTGTTTTATTTAGCTCCTCCAAAAGATCCATGATAAAAAATCAGAAAGGCATCAGAGCTGGCTGTACCAAGGCCAGCAGCATGAGTTACCAGGTCAGTTCCCACTTCTTCACCCCAGAAGTGTACAAAGAGTGGTGGAAGAAGGTAAAAAGGTCATGGGGAAGAGGAGGTAAGAGCTTGTGGTTCTGCGAGGACTGCTCATGCATCCCACCAAGACGGCTGCCTCATAACTCGTGAAGTGCAAATCTTTTTGCTTGTTTCCAAATATACTCAAGTCTGCCAGGCTCCAGAGTCCAGTTCAAAATCCATGCTAAGTGTTTATCTCTGAGCTGGTGGCTTTAACAAAATAATCAGGGAGGGAGGGAAGGAGATGTCTATTGAAAGAGAAGAGGGAAAAGCACGAGTAGAAACATCCTCCTATCTTGTCTCAAACCAAGACAGGACTCAGTAAAAATAGTAGGAAAATGAATTTTTTCTCTGCATAATTAATGTTCCATTAATTCTAAATTCTTAAATAAATATGATTCACATTGTTTATGTCTGTAACAGTTCTGCTTCACAATGGTTCAGCACAAGGGCTGCGTCATATTCCCGTAAGGAAAACCCAAACCATATGAAAATACTTAAATGACTGTACATTTTGGTATGTTATTGCCTTTTTTTGATTGACGATGTGAGATCGCACACCTCATTGCAAAGCAATGCTTTCAACTTAAATCAAATCAATTCTGAGTGGACATGTTTAATGCATTTATGCTTGTAGTTTGAAAAAAGTATGTCCTAAAAACAGTACTGGCTTTTAATTATCCAGTGAACAAGTCACTGGAGATGCTTGCATGTCTCAACCAGTGAACATTTACCTGCTACCAGTTTAGGGCTCACAGAGCTGCTGTAGTCCTAATGAAGCAGTTAATGATGTGTGAATTATAGATCCTGACAGCCTCTTTTTAATAAAATCAACAGGACTGCATCCACAGTCTACCATAGCTGCTAAATAATGACAATATTGTCTGCTTAAAATAACGCAGCATCTTTAAGTAAAGTACCATTCTTGAATGCTTGTACTGAAAAATTCTCATCAACATAAAGAGGAATGTGAGCAATGAAGAACAAGCTGATACACATGACACTTCATTTCTTTCAGTTTGGGAAAGAAATGCACTAGCCACAGGGAATTCACAAATGAAGCGTCATGCAAAGCAATGTGTTTTTCATTGCTATTGTAACAGCGTTTCTATGAGGTCCTTCACTGAAGTAAAGAAGAACAGAATGGATAATGGACTTTAACAGTCAAAGTTTTCAGGGTGGTTTGTTTGTTTTGTTTTGGGACTTTTTTGAAAGCATGTGGACTTTATCTTCCCTGAAGCTTTCAATGAACAATTGCCCTCACATTGCAGCTAGCTGGAATGTGTTAGTTCCCCACCTATATGAAAATAGGTACTATATACTATATATAAATATATATATTTCAAGGGATTTTTTTCCATACATTCAGCTAATAGAAAAAGAATGATTGCTGTAAGAATAAAAGGGGGTTTTTTTGGGTTTTTTTGGTTTTTTTTCTTTTTTTTCTTTGGTGTTGCTTTTGCTGATCAGTTTTACAGCTAGCTACCCATTCAGGGAAAATTTTATGTTCTCCTTTTGTGTATTTTGCCTAAAAAATCTTTATTGCCTGGTACATTGAAACTACATTCAAGGACTTTGGAAAAATGAAGGCTATTTTATGTATGTGTTACTCTTGTTTATATATTTTTTTTTCCCACAAAGATTTCAGGTAGCTGTCTTTCACTTATTTAGCAGATACTGAAGCAAAGAAAAAGGAGAAGATCCAAGTAATATTCACTAGCTTATGTAATAATTTCCTTTGCTGTCTTGGTTCAGACAATGTCAGAGCAACAAAATAACAAAGCTAGAAAGAAACTGACATGTAAAAACCCCTCCAACACAACCCAGCTACAAAAGAAGGAATTACCTAGCCTGTTATGAACTTGTGAATATATTCAAGATACAATAAACCGGGTCTGCTGGACTGAATTTACCCAAGTGAAATTTTTGTTGCCAGTGAAGAAGCTACAGTCTGTAAAGCCTGTTGCAATTATTGTGTGCAAACAGGGAAGCAGAGTCAAACATTCCCCAGAAGTTCAAACTCTGTTTTCCTGCATTACCGCAGCCATTTGTACAACAAACATTGGCCATTGCTGTACTCTTGTGCAAAAATCATGGAAGTGCTTCCTGTGTTTGCACCTTTCCTCTCCCCATTGCCTTCTTTTGTCTCCTACCTCAGTCCTGTGAGTAGACAGATGTGCACATATATTCATTCAAGCAGGTGTTTATATGTCCTTTCTTATGTGCACCTCTTAGTTTCCAGCACTTCATGCCCCACCTCTCTTCTGCGATCTTTGTTCCACCCTTCTCAGTTAATACCTTGTTTAGCCACTTCAAACAATATCCTGTATCCTCTAGTCCACACAGCAACTACAGGGAAAAACATGATTGCACCTCCCTTATGAACTGGGAGATGACCCCTGTCAGTGGATCCATTTTTCCTCCCTGATCCAATCTGTTTGCATGTAGTCAAATTTGCTGCATGGAGCAGATGCTGGAGGGAAGATGGTGAAAAGAAAGGCAGACCAGCTGCTAAGACCATTAATATTCCTTCAGGTGGAGACTTTTGGATGACAACAGGCCTTTCAATCATTTCTCTCTTTCAAAGAAAACCAAATTTTGTATGCAGGAAAACCAGTGTGGAGTGGGTGGATATACCTCTTGGGGAAAAATTATATATCCAGTGTTCTGGATAAAGTAGAGATGGTGAAGAAGTAAAGTGCTCAAGCATTTTTGAAATCATATACATGGAGGGCTTAAAGTCCTAATACCACTCATTATTTTTTATATCTTTTACAGCAATGAGAAGCCAAATAGTTGATACTCTTTATAAGACAAAATCTCATCCTAGTAGCTACTGTATAGCTTCTTTCTCTTGTCTCATCGTTAGCATCAGAGGCAGCAAACCCTCGAAAAGCAGGGGTAGTAAAACTGCCAGGGGAGAGAAGTGGGAATGTGCCTGCTCAGGAGCTGCAACAGAGTAAATCTCCCTCCAGTGCGGCATGCCATCCACTTCAGACATCCTGAGTGGTGCCATATGCTGTCAATATTCCTATTTACAACAGTCACTTCCTTGGAGAATAAAGCACCACAGCTGCTGGGAAGTATGGGAGGTCTTGAACTGGTAGTCCCCAGCACTGGAAAATCAGTAACAAATGTGAAAAAACCTAATCTGTAGACAAGATTGAAGCCAGCTTTATCTTTTTGGTGAGAAAGTAAAAAGTGCACTAACATTTTACTTATTGAAGATTTTTTTTCATTAATATTAAGATAAATATCACAAGCAATATTAGTTTTCTTTTCTTTTAGACCACCTACCTAAAAGAGAATAAGAGATCCAATCATGCAATGATCATCTGCTTCATTACCACACGAAAGAGGTTTAGAAAAGCTTAGGATAATCAATGGGATTTGTGAGCATGTTTCTGAGTCAAACCTTAGAGATTTCTGAGGTTTGCATACAATCCCTTGCCTTTTTCAGCAATCAGACCTTAGAGGACCTTGGAGAAATATAGGTCATTAAATGATTTACTTCTAATCTATAATGGCTTCTACTGATATCAGAAAAACCTGTGCTTTCCATAAACCATATCTCTAAGCAGGGTTCTTTAACTGGAAAAATACTGACTTATCCTAATTTTCCAGTGTGATTTTTTTTCCCACTGGTACTTTTGTTTCTCAGTAGTTTATGTATTCTGTTGCAGCATTCAAGAGGAGATAATTGTGTCTTTCACTGCAGATTTCCTTAGCTGCTTCAGAACTGGCAGTGTGATGTACCTGATTACAAAGGTGGCAGTACTTTATGATCGCAACAGAAAGAACTAAAAGGTGAAAATCAGTAACACCCAATAAGCTCTTAAAACACATAGGTGTTTTCATTGCTGTTGGTGTTTTTCAGGGTTCTGAGGGGACCAAACAAGTTTTCCGTGATTCAGGGACTTTTAAAGTGGCATCTCAGTGGCCTGCACTGCTGTTTTTGTTATAGCACAGATCTCATTGAGGCTGGTGCTGCAGGGAGTGTAAACTGGCATGATGCCACCAAAATGAAAGCAAATCTGCTGCTTTTTGCATTGAGAAGCTTGCCCTGAGATAAAGCAAATTCAATTCATGTCCCATAATGACAAGGTCATGCACCACATAGAACCGGTTTTAAATTTGCTTTGAGTAAACTCAAATGAAGAAAAGTGTGTATCAAAACAGGGAAAAAAAAAAGGAAAAAAAAAGGAAAAAAAAATCATAATTGAAGGGTTTGGGTGAGTCATTCAGTATCACCTGAGAATACATGTAGATAAAGGAGTGTAGCCTTTGATGGAGGCACTACTGAATTGGTTATGTTTTCATAATGACTTCTTTACATTATTGAATACAATGGGAACTTTAAGGCCAACTGCAATAACAGTTTCTCATGAAAAATTAACAAAGAATTTATGGAAATGTAGCAAAAGTCCCAAAGCAATTAGCTTAGATTCCTCTAGAGTCTGAGAAAAGCCTGGATAATTGCAGACAGAAACTGCATAAAGTGGCTATTTTCATTATCACAGGATACAGAAAGTCCATTTTCATCACAATGCGACATAATGATGTTAAAGCTAACATGGAGATGTGTTTAAAGAGGTTGAGG
Organism: Turdus rufiventris; assembly: GCA_013186435.1. Taxonomy (NCBI): domain Eukaryota; kingdom Metazoa; phylum Chordata; class Aves; order Passeriformes; family Turdidae; genus Turdus; species Turdus rufiventris. The sequence continues at coordinate 1,620,259 of PYHW01010846.1, forward strand.
CACAGTTTACAGAATGGATTGATTTACATGGCATTCAGATCCATATTAAAGATCCTTTGCTAAGCAATGGGGTGTTTTTTACCTGGCGTCTCCAGACCCTCCTGCCAGGTAGGAAATAGAAAAATACAGACTGCAGTCTCAGGAAGCTGAAAGTACATTATGAGTAGAATGCACAGGAATTAGTTTAATTTAACTTGAATGGAGAAAAGGGAAATTGGGATTCAAATCCATAGATAAATGCAGATATGAAAGTACTCATTATATATTTATGTTGATATGCCAGCGGTGCATAATTTTGAAACAGAGAATTTTTGCAGGTTAAGGTCATGCGAAAATCACCCTTAAAATCATAAGAACATTTCTGAGAGCACCTGTAACACCTCCTCAGCCCTACTTCCTGTTTCGTCTGTGAGATCCATTGATGCATTTTATTTTATTTCAGTACTCTGCACATGGTGTGTTCTTGCAGATCTAATTACTCCTCACATGAACTGGAAAGTCATATTCTGGTTGGATGCCCATGCTCAAATGATTTATATTACATAACACAAGCAGCCTCTCATAATCACAGATGTCCTTTGCAATGTCAGACACTTCGATCTACAGAGTATTTCTGCAAAAGACCTCCATAAATGGCTGTAGGTAAAAGTCTTCTGTTAAAGCACAGAATAATTTCTACACTATTACAGTACAGCTCTGTAGTTGTTGTGTAGCTGAGGTTTGCATTGGTCTCCAAGGGGATTTTGACTGCACATTCAGGCCTTATACGTTCTCACAGCTGAGTAGCACAAATAGCATTCAGTCTAGCTGTTAGGCTTGATTATAATCTTGTTCATATCAGTGTAAATCAAAGCAGTCTTGCCAATGTTTTGCACCAGTGAAAGTCTGAAGTACAGATGGGCTAGCTTTTTTTCCCACTAGTTTGCCAGTTTGCCTCTCTCTGAACACTGATATATATTGGTATAATTATAATTTAGATCCATTTTACAATAGACTAAACTTGATTAATGTACGCTAATGCATGATCCTTTTTTCCTCCATGAATTTTTTGCTAATCTTTGTCTCACGTGTGAGCAAGAAGGATAAACTGTTTCAGTGCTTTAATTAGCAGGGAGTTAACATCATAAATCAGAAACCATGCGTAGCTGCTTATCACCTGCATGAACACAAGTGAATTTATCTACATACCCATCTGATCAGTTTTATCTGGTTTTGTGTTTTCACTGCTTTAAAAGTAAATATGCTTCTAAAAAGTTATGTAATTTATCCTATTGTACAGTTGCATCAACTGCTATATGAGACTGATAAGTAATAATGAGGCAATGCTTAAATATTGCAAATGGTTGTGATCTTCTTTTTCCCAAAAGACTGCCTCACAAAAGAAAAAGAAAAAACAAGAATGTAAGAAAGAAAAAGATAAAAAATCTGCCACATTAAAAAAGAAAAAGCATATACAAAAATATTCATATAAACCTGCAATGACCAAAACTCAATTTGGATTCACTGAACCAAAAGCTTACTTGAAACTGTGCTGAGTACAAAAGTGACATTAAACACCCTTGGATGAGAAACTTCTGAATGGCTTAGATACCAGAAGGTCAAATGAAGTCATTGCTCAAGGGCTAGTTTAAAACTACTTGTAACATGTTTTGATTTACAGATTATCAATTCAGCTGAGCAGCGGAGGAACATATTCGGGGAATCGCATAAACAAATACATTCAACTGTACTGAGGATTAACCTAAAGTGACACATTTATTTAAAAATCTGCCTACTACTTGTCCTCATTGATTAAATGCCCTTAAGAAAGTGAGTCTGATGAAATAGAAGCCATTAAGATTCAGCTCACCTCCTCCTCTCCTTTTGATGTTTGACACATTCCCTGGAGTGGGAGATTGGACGGCTGATAAGCTAACACTGAATTATAAGCACTTTGTGCAATGTCAACGGCAAATGAAAGATCTACTGTTTAGCTTGCAAAGCAACAGTGCAAGCACAAAAATATACATGGTGTAGAATTATTTCATCTGCTGTGCTGGGAATATAAATGAACGTATGTATATGCACCTATATACATCATGTGTGCATTTTTATGGCCAAGACCAGCTCACAGAGCAATACAGCTTGCTTGGAGGCGAGTACCATTGATCAGGAAAACAGGAGAGTATGTTTCAGTGTTGTCAGGAAGCCAAACAAGCATGGTGTGATATCTCCATTGTGTGTGCCATGGGAAGATTTTTCTGAAGCCAGGTCAGGCAACAAAGAAATGGAGAAATGTCCTTCTCCCTAAGTCTCACTCGGCTCAGAAGGAGATTATACTTGAATTTTAGAAGGACCAGATGAAAACAGTCTAAAGATTAGTTAGAAAATGAGCTTTGGCATTTGGTACAGGTCTGCATGACCAAACAAAGAACTACAGTCTCCAGTTTTTTTACAAAGCTTAGTGTGAGCTCTCTCCTCTCTGCCACTAAAATCCCCAACCAATACTAAACAACTTGACTGATCTCTAAATTGTTTTATCTTGTCGTAGTTCCAAGCATTACATAGATTTTATTTCTGGGTAGCTACCTGCGAGGTCCAACACCTACTGTCAGTTCCTGTGTTAATACCCTGTTGGTTTCTCCTGACATTGTTTATTTGGTTTGTTGTTTGACACATCTGTGGTGCTGAACCAGTTCTGACAGCTTCACATCAGCTCACCTACTCATCTGGGTTATTTTGGGCTCCAAATCAGTCCACTGTACTGAACAGTATATATATTTTGAGTCACGATGTGCAACTTTCATGTTTATTAAAAACAGTAGTCAAGTAAAATGTTCTTGATAATTGTGACGATCCTGCAGCATGACTAGCTCTGCTCCTAAAAACATCAGTCTAAACTGGCAAGACAAGGAAGGGCTAGATGTGAAGGTGTTTAGACAAATCAAGTATCACACTATTGTTAGTTCCATGATCTTACTGCTGATTTGCTACTGCTGTTTATAAATGTAATGGTTTTGAAAGCAAAACCAGTGAGAGACTCCAAGTCAGAAATACAGTTTAATAGGAAAAAAAGAGAAAAATAAAATACATGTAATAGTACAAAAGAAAAAACACTGACAGGGTCAGAATACTGCCTGACACCCTGCTAGTTAGTGTGGTGGTAGCAGTGCAGATGGAGTGGTCTTGTTGAAGTAGACAGGTCTGGTAGGTCTTGTCCTCTGGAAACCAGTGAGTAAGGGCTGCTTTGGTGTTCCAAATCTTAGTTTTTATCTAGGTAGGAAATGTTTGGCTCCTCCCCCTGGCTGGAGCATCTCCCAGTGGGATGAAGTAAATTTATCAGTCACACAGTGGGACTCAATGGCCATTAGCAGAAAATTACTCTCTGTAGGAAGGGTGGGTTGTGAAAAGATAAAGAACAATGCCCCGTCTGGTTTTAATAGGTGGCCCATTAACAAAGGATATCTCACACAGAGATAAGAATCACTGCCCCACCTGGTTTCAACAGATAGTAATAAAATACACAGGCCTGGACATTGTAACCTAGGACAATAGTTTTCACTGAATAGAAGAGCTAATGAAACCCGTTTTTCTGCAGAGCAGCCTGCTTTATCCTGCACATTACCATCCATGTGGTCAGCGCTGCCCCTCCACTGCTCTGCTGTCCCCATTGCCAGGGGAGCCAATCTGCAGAGCAGCTCCTTGTCTACAGCCACTCTTGCCCTTTGCACAGGAGTATTTCTGTCCTCTACCCAGCTGCCAATTTTCACACAAGTTCTAGGAACTTTATTATCTTAGATTTCTACTCTGCTTTCAAATTCAATGGAATTGGCAGAATTACAGCATGTCTTTTCCTCCTTTATTACTCTACCTGCAAATTTCCCTTCTCAGTTTCCTCCTGGCAGTTTTATGCCTCAGAAATATATGGAGAAACATTCAAAATATCCCCCACACACATACCCTATGCTAAATACAGCTATTTGGCATAGCTGTAAACCTGGACTCTAAATCATGACATTTTGGTGCTTCTGACAGGGAGGACGAATAAAGAATGGACTAGCACTGAAGTTTGTGCAGGTGGGGAGTGTTTAGGGTGGAGAGACTGATAAAAAGCACAGATAAAGGCATATGCACTTGATTAAATCAAGTGTGTGGTCAGGTGTGTGCCGCAGGATGACTTTTTTGAGGCCATCACCTTTGCCTTGAAAGAGACAGAGAAAGTTGTTGAGGCATCTCCTGATATTCAGGATTTGGGTGTCTAGGAGAGTGAGCACTGATGGAGAGACTCAGCTGCCTGCACAAGGATGTCAGGGACATGGTTTTCCAGCTGCGACTGCAGAAAGACCCAGGATACCCAAACTGTGACTTCACCTATGCACAAAGCTACACACGAAGGTCTGGGAATGAACATCTCTTAACAGCACCTGTATGTAGGCCTTGGAACTCCTCCCCAGATTTGTAAACAGTTCCACCAGTGTGGAAGGAGAAAGAGGGACTGGGGCTGTGGGGTAAGTGTTTCACTTGCAGGGTTTCACTTGTGAGACCATGCCTGAAGTGCAGTGTCTTGTTTTGGTTCCCCGGTGTATGACAGGTGAGTGGTCAGAGGGCTGCAGCATTCAGGCCACTGTGAGAGCTGGAGGGAGCTGGCAAAATTAACTGGTCCTGGCCCTGAGCAGCCTGATCCAAGCAGGAATGCATCTGCATCCCTTCCTTGCCATACAAGCACATGAGACCCATTCAAGATTTACTCTGTCTGCCTCCTGTGGTTTCTGAAAGTTACTGGGTGACAATGACAACCCTATAATGATCTCTTTGCCATAAAGAAGGTCATGTATAGCATTAAAAAAAGCAGCAAAGACTGCACAACTCCAGCATGGCAAGCTTACATCACGTGCTTGATTGATCTCAGAAAACCAAAGCTATGCATGCAAAAAGACTCAAACCAACCCCACCAAAAGAAGCCATTATTGTCTAATGTTGTGTCATGGTCTAACCCCAGCCAGCAGCCAAGCCCCAGGCCCTGCTCACTCACTCCCCCACCAGCAGGACTGGGGAGAGAACTGGAAGCTGGAAAATTCATTGAGATAAAGACAGTCTAATAGGAAAAACAAAAACCATTTACCCGAGCTAATTAAAACAAGGAAATAATTCACCACTTCCCATGGCAGGCAGGTGCTCAGCCAGCTCCAGGAGAACAGAGCCCCATCATGTGTAGTGCTTACTTGAGAAGACAAAAACCATCACTCCAACTATTCCCCCTTTTCTCTTTCTTCCCCTCAGCTTTATGTACTAAGCATGATGTCTCATGGTCTGGAATATCCCTTTGGTGGGTTGGAGTTACCTGTCCCAATTGTCTCTTCCCAGCCTCTCATTCACCTCCAACTTCCTCACCAGTGTGGAAGTGCAAACAGCAGCAAAGGCCTTGGTTCTGTGCAAGCCCTGGTCAGCAATAACAAAAACATCTCTGTATTACCAACCCTGTGTTCAGCACAAATCCAAAACACAGCCCCATACCAGCCACTGTGAAGAAAATTAATTCTACCCCAGCAAAAACCATCACATGACGAGAGTTGAAATATTCCAAAAATCATTGAACATGCATCTCTAAAGACCCCTTTTATTGAGATGCACATTGCCCTACTCATGATGTTGATTTAAGAGGTCTTTTGGCACAATAACAAGTTTTAATCTGTTGAAGACTTTGTAGTGTCCCAGAGAGAAAAGATGACCAAATATTATTTTATTTCTTCCTTCATTTCACTGTATCCTTAATATATAATATATACATGCTGCTGAGAATATATATTTTCAGAGAATATGTGTGTGTAATTACATATTTATTTGTTCCAGAAATACAATGAAAACTAGTTTATTAATTTTTAATGAGACAGTGTGGTTTTTAATGAGTCAATGTGGTTTTTAATACTTATCAATATGAATTTCTGTCAGAATGTTTAGGATTCGGAAAATATGACTGTACTTTGTAAATTTTAGCTTCTATAAGTCAGTGTAGGTATAAACTGCAAGAAACTAAAAAGGAAAGCTTATCCATTTCACCAGTTTTATCATAAAAATTGAAACTCTTTTAAAATAAAACTCATAGTGAAGGAAAAAATCCAACCCAGTTGTTCTCGCATCTTTAGACCAGGTCAAAATTTTCCAGCAGGCTCATTAAGTCTTTGGAAAAATACCCAAGATTTTTCATTTGCATAAATATTTAATTATGTTGATACATGTTCCTCCATACCTGTGTGTGGTCCCTTGAATAATCAATTAAACCTTCCTCGAAAACACAGAGACTCTGTGGTTGTGTACAGACAAAAGTGATGCTCCCACACTTGTGCCAAATTTACCACTAGGTATTACTTGACCCTTACTGATAAATTTAGTTACCATAGGCCAGATTACCTGGAACTTGAGCTACAAAAATAAAGTTTTGGTTGAATGATACCTCTTCCAATGATACCTCATCCCTTTGCTTACAGTGTTTTAATAACGGTTAGATAAAAATTATACACCTTTCAAAAATATTAAATACTTCAATAAGACACTGTCAAATGCTTTCTTTCCATCTAAGGACATAGAGATGGGAAGCCTGCCCAGTGGCCCAGCAGACAGTCCTAAATAGGTCAATGCTTCTGCTCTCTGAATCTTCACTGGTATTTAGCGCTGCTTGGGGAAAATGTTTGTTGTTTCATTTATTTCAGGTACATGTGTTCACAGTGCACTGTGCAAAGTAGGCCTAATTCTACTTAATGCCAATTTTTTGCAGCTGTGATGTAATAAATCATGAAAGTAAAGTCTAGTTTGTGAACTTTCAGAATAAACCTGACCTCACATTACTCAGGTTATAGCATACTATAGCTAGCTGGTCGTATTCTGCTACTTACACTCAAATCTGAAAATTCTGAAAGAGCTATTAGAAAAATCTAACACAAGACATAACTGTTAAATATTTATAGGCTCAGTAGAAACACATTTAAGGTATATTGCTTATGAAAGTAAAATAGGACTGTTTTTCAGGAGCTGAATATGAAGTTCAAGGTTGATTCAAATAGGAAAGTTAAGAGCATTTAAATGAATCAGATATTCAAAGTTATCTGCATGTATTTGACTGTACTATTGCTCTCCGTGTGGAATTGTTTATTATAAATTCAAAGACACGTGAAGACCTAGTACTTGAGCTGGCCTTCATCTGGAGGTGCTCATATTTCTTCTATGTATACACAGCTGGAAAATGCAGGCAAGAGCTACAGGAAGTGTGCATGCTGTTATAAACACATAGCTCAGAAAACAGTGTCTCAAAACTACATTGGTGATGATTGTCTTGGTATTAATGAGATGCCTTTTGTCAGCATATATTTCCATAAATGCATATTAATATTTAAAATGCCATCTACAACTGGAAAAATTATTTTATGTTTGCTTAAACTTCAGCTTGTTCTAACTGAAAAATAGATACTTAAAACAGTGCTGAAGAATGGATGCTGCAGAAGGGTGCAAATGAAAGTCAAAAAACCCCAATAAACAAACAAGCGAAATATACTTAAAGATAGCATTTGAAAGGGGGGGTCTTTCAAGAAGAACAGAGATAGCCATGAAAAGAGAATAATACTGGAAAAAGCACTTGAGCTGTGGTATCTTATAGCTTATATCTTATTGTGCTGCTTAGCTGAGGAGTGGTTATGAAGAAAGACCAACCCAGAGGAAGACACTGAATGTCTCATACCTGTTTCACTGCAGCCTGCACTGTCTCATAAATCAATGACAGCCTCTGTAAATGCAATGCTTTTGAACATTACTTTTGAACATGGCTTGGTAGCCTGCATTGATGGGAAAACTGTGATGTGGTGTGTGTATTCTCCCTAGCACTTAATAGTCCATGGTAAAGAAAAACTTGTTTATCTTAGGTGGTTAAATATCCTAATGGATTTACTGCAAGTGGTATGAAACTGGGTGACCGTTGCAATTTTTCCCCCTTTCATCTCCTTTTATCCACCTTTTACCTTTACCTTCTTCTCTGTCTTCAGCTTTTATTATATCTATCCCTTAGAGGATCTGATTCAAAAGGCACTGATGTCAATGGCAACCTCTCATTGACTTCAAAGGACTTTGGATCAACCCTCAAATGACTCATTCTAAGTAATTGCATTACACACAGCTTGTTTGTTTGCTGCGCAAAATAATTTTCTAAACACAAAGATGTCAGATATTTGCTGAAATGTTAAAATGAGTGGTGAAAAGAAATAAATCATTTAAAGGTATTTCCTCTAGGCCTTGTCCAAGTTTAACCAGAGACAGTTTCTATAAATCCATTTACGTTATTACTATTGATGCAAAAGCTACTCCATATTTTAACACAATGAGTAGCACTCATATCAGTCCCATAGCATATGCTTTCACCATGTAAAAAAACCCTGTACTTTCCCCGGTCCCCTCAAAAAGATTTTTTTTTGTGGATTGCCATTGTGATGGAGTTTAATTGCAATTGCTGTTAAAGCAGTATTATCTAATATTTTATTCCCCCTAAAACTGGAGAGCCATTTTGCCTTAGCTCTGCATATTTTGGTGAGATATGTCAGAAGCTCAAAAGCATAACAAAGTTATTTTTACTCACAGTTTATTCAATGCATGGTTTATTGCATGACAGGGATTTTCACAAAGCAAATCTGAAATCTACTTAACAGCATGGAATTTCTTGAGCATTTCTCTCAGGGCCAACGGTCCTGGAAGGGAGGATGCATGAGACTGAATTACATCTTCACATGCTACAACAGCCAACAATTCTCCACAGCTCATGGTATCTAGTTTAAAAGCAGGTGATAGTGTAAATGGGTTCAGCATGTGCTAACAGGACATCATAAATAGATACTATGTCAATTTTCAGGAATTACAGTAGCTCCTCTCTTACAGCTATAAGCGCTGCCAAGAGGGAAACAATATACTGCATTGCAAGGTTCTTAGGGTAAACTCATACACTGTAAATAATTCAAATTACTAACAAGAAAATCAGTGCAGCCGGGCAGGAGTTAGACAATGTGTCTTTCATGTTGGAAGTGATTGATAGGACTGGCAAGTGTGTATGGCAAAAATGTGAGGATGGATTCCAAATAAACCATGTCATGCAATCAGTCATAACCCAGTAGTCAGTGTATGCTGGCAAACTGTGTAAAAGAAAGGTGTACCCTATCTGCTGGAGGAAAACAGATCTACTCATGTCATGTATCTCTTAGCTTGAACTGGCTAGCGAATATTCTATTACATTTTCGCATTATTATTATTATTATTACTACTATTTTCTTTGCATGCTCTCATTTTAGAAGAAATTGCACTTGATCTGCAACATTTCCTTCTGCTTTAAAATTAGGAACAGACATTAGTGATAGTCTCCTACATTTATCGGTCTTCTTCTATTTGTCAGAGACTTGACTAAATTCAAGGTGTTTTTCACCTGACTCTCTAGGGTTCTCTTTTTCATTTTTAGACTGTGTGTGGTAAATAGTTAACTGTATGCTTTCAGGTCAAGCAACATCAAGCCTAAAAAAACTCCTAAAACTAAGTCAACCAGTGGAACGAATAGAATTTTAAGCTAGAGAAAAAAAAAAAAGGTTGCAGTGTCCCCATTTCCATGCTTGCAGGAACATTACAATAAGAGAAAACCACCCTCTTCTTCCTCCAAAGTATCATAGAATGTTTTGGGTTGGAAAGGTTTGTTGGGTTCCAACCTTCCACCATGGGCAGGGACACCTCACACTCGCCCAGGCTGCTCAGAGCCTCATCCAGCCTCATCTTGCACATTTTTAGGGATGGGGTATAACCTGTTCCAGTGCCTCATTAGATGATTTTTAAAATTATATTTTAATAATATTTTTTCACAATTAGAAGCTGAAGAACATAGAACTATATATATATATATATATATATAAATATAAAATAGAATATATTATTAACCCTGACAAGACAAATCTGAAGTAAAAAAAAAAAAAAAAAGTTAAAAAATGTTTTAAAGAACAAGCTATCAAAGGCAAAAAAAACCCCATGACTTTTCTCATATTTTCTCATCTTTAAGTGCATCAGAAGAACCTGTCTAGAGAGCTTGTGGAACTAGTATGTGATTGATGAGGAAAAGAAAGACAAAAACCATAGCAGAGAAACAAACTAGACTATTTTCATTTTTTCCACACAGGAGGAAATCCTGAAGACTGCTGGTTGAGTTCACTCTGAATGACATAATTTTACGGAGCAGCTTAGGCTGAATCATCAATGGAACCCTCCTTTTTGCAAATCCATAGGGGAAAGAGGAGCAAATTACTAAATTGAACCACCTTGAGAGAGCCTGGATGTAGGTTGGTACTGGGTTTCTGTGCCTTATTTTCATTCCTGTCTTCTCCCAGCTGCTTGCAGAGTTACAGTCCGTTTGTGGATTTGTTCTAAAAGACTACTGACAGCGCTGTCTGGGGAGCACTCCCAGGAGCTGATGGAGCTCAGGCTCAGATGTTCCCTTAGGCATCTCTCAAGTGTTGGGAAGGTGCATGCTTCACTCATGCAGACTTCTCCCATTGCTCTGGCCTTGCTGCCAGCATTGGCTCAACACTTCCAAAACAAATCAGATAAGAACATGATGAACCACCAGCTGGGCAAAAAGAATGATAACATATGAAGAACTGAGAGCAAAACAAAGAATTGCATTATGCTACAGTAAAAATCCCTGCATACATTAAAAAAAACTCACTAATCTTTATCCCTAAATATATATATGTGGTCACTTTGTCTCAGGAGCTGTCTCAGGAAGAGACATCAGGGATTCTCAGGAACATGGAACTATTTTTAAACACAGAAATTTAATTGACCTTGGGAGGTTTTGTATAATAAGAGACAATGTCTGGAGAAATGTGATGAACAGACATTTGTAAGTTAATAAAAAGTGCTGAAAATGCAAAAAGGAAATGCTTCCCTACTTTTCTGGTAATATCAGGAATATGAAGAATTTAATGGAAATCCTAGGCAACAGAGAAAGAAAAATATCTTTTTTTGTTCTCTATACCACTTACAACTAACACTGTCCTATTAATTGCTGCAGAGAACTGTGAAGGCCTTGAGCATAAAGGAATTCAAGGACAGATTTGAACAAAATCACAGAATTAGGTTACTCAGTGGCTATTAAAAGTGAGGACCTTGATTCAACTTCCAATGAGAGTCTCTAGACCATGAGAAACAAGAACTTTTCCATGCTGTAGGTCCATTGTGCTAAAGTGTGCAAGTGAGGTGTATCCCACTCTGAAGCACCTCATGCTAACTCCTGCTTGTTGGACAGATGCTTGGTTTGACCAGTTGCAATCCTTTTTGTTTCTTTATATGAGCAAAGAGAGAACATAGAGCTGTTATTTTAGTTTGAACATTTTCATTTGTTTGTTTTAAACCAAATGACATATATAGGATAAAATATGGCACCAAGTCCAATCTTGCTACATACTGTTTCTTTAATGAAGAAAGTAGTTTCATTGTAACAAAAAAAAAAATTAAAAAGTGAGAGAGAGAGAAAGGAGCAGTGAACATAATGCATAATAATTGTGCTATTTATAATGAATAACCTTTTTTCACATTCTAATTGGAACAAATTGGCAAGCAGCTACTCACACATTCACAGATATTAATCACAGAATTCAGGCGTTCAAAACATTTCTGACAACATGTTTATTATCCTTTCTTTCACCATTTTAATATTAAAAAACCCCTATAGTTAATTATGCTGTTAACAGCAATTCAATATTCACAGAGAACTTATAGTTATAGATTATATGGAAAAAAACCCTGAGATATCGAGTGACTCTTGTTTTATACAAACAAAATGAATCAGACAGTAATATATAAATACACTCCAAAGTATGTAACTTTTAGTGAATCTGAATTCTCCAAAAAACATACTTTTAGGTGATGTGAACTTTAGTAGTAATAATAGTAGTAACAGTATTTCAGCATATTGGAAATCACATTGTAGTTGTTGCTTTTTCATCTGCAGAAGAAGATGTGAATCAAGTCTGTGGATCAAGGAAGGTAAATATCAGATACTACATAAGAATATCTAACACAGATGATGAAACTTGCCCTATATTCTCAGTGTCTCCTGGATGAGTGTCCTGTTTTTGGAGAGGCCACCAGTAGTCCTGTCCTTCCTCAAGATCTATATTTATTGCAAAGGTGTTGTCCTGTGAAAAAAAAATTAGAGGATTTTTTACTTCCCTGAATTTTATTATGATGTGTAATTGAATTTGTCCCTTTGCCAAGAATCCAGCTAAGGCAATCTTTTTAGCAGGAATGAAAGGTAATTGTAAAAGCAAATCTTTAAAAGTATATGCAGCTTGCTTGGCATCATTTGTTTTCCCTGGATAACCTTTATTTTCATTATAAATTACCTCTCTCACTTCACAAATGATGACTTTCACTGTGCGATGGAGAATTGAGGAATTATGCACACCCAACTGATATGTTAATTGTGTGCTGTTTGTTTAACAGCAGCACCAGGAATAAAAAATCCTCTTCACTAGTTCTCTGAAAGCCTTAACAAATAACAACGCTTATTTAAAACCTAAGGTCTGAATATTCTGTGTTTATGAGTAACAGAATATTATCATATTAAAATCATTACTAAGCTGGTGCTGGAATATTTGTTCTGAATCCTGTCAATACTCTAATGGCAGTAGTCTTGGAAACTACACATCTGCTACAGGATTAATTACACACATAAAACATTATCATTGCCCTACATCTCCTATGAGGTAGAGAGGCTGCTAGAATGATTAATGGCTCTGTATGACATACAAGGGAATAAATGTAAATGTTACCCAATGGATAGAAAGGTCTGCTCCTTGCTTATGTTAAGCTGAAGGACCTTATTGGTGCAATATTATTCTTTAAGGTCTGTGGGCAACGTAAAAAAATCCTAACCCACAAATTCTGTACTGTTCAGGGAATTTCTATCTGTCACGGTGTTCTGAAATATTTTAGACATAGGGTGTGCGCGTGCTCACAGGTGTGTTAAACAAATTCCATACTTGGTGAGTCACCTTTCCTGCTTACTGTAAGCAGTGGTGATGCTTCTAGGGCCAGTGTTAGATCTAGGCCATTAGGAACTTCTGATTCTTGACTTAGAATAAGTCTCCAGGCACAACAGGGAAAAAACATTTCCTTTTATAATACGTCAGGGAGGCATAAGTTCAGTTGTGACAGAAAAGAAGGAAAACTGGAGGAAATATTTAAAAGGCAGCACATTGTTTACAATTAAAATTAACAGAGCAGAGTTCAAAGGTGACATACCAGTATGAAATTAAGGCCATGGCCAGACCCAAGCAAGCAATTAGGTTAAAATTATAACAAATGCAAACTGGAGCTAACCTATTGATCATGTCACTTCTTCACGCTTCATTATTTCTTTAGATGTCCTTTAATAAAGACCCCAAGTGGTCCTCCATACCTTTGTCACTGGCATCTGAAACATTAGATTGCAAAGATTGAGCCCTTTGTTCATCCAAAGATTTGTTTCTGTCCCTGCTAACTCATATTTTCCTTTGAAGGATCACACCCTACATGAGGGACTGAGAGCTGTGGCAAATCATTGGCAATGCAAAGCTGTTTGCCTTCAGCCACCTTTAAGCATAAAAATTCATCAGCCAAATAAATCTCTGATGCATTTGGCAGTTTACACTTCCATTGGTGTAAAATTGTACAGCCTTCACCCCAGGTGGACCACAGCTTGTATGTACCTCAGCGAGCAGCATTCTGCAGGGGATCCATTGCAAAGGAATTGCAGAAAAGGTGGAGCCAGTTGGGAACTGTCTGATATTCTAGTAACACAGTAGAATAAGAAAAGTGGATGCTGAATGACACCATAACTTGTGTCATTACCCATCTTGCATATTACCATGGCAATAAGCTTGCCAGTGACTATTTGCATTGGGGTATGCAGCAAATACTGCCCAAGCTACCTACCAGTGCAGATGTGAAACAGAAGGTGATGGAGGTAGTGATAGAAGAAGAGATCAAGTCCTGCAGCCCACAAACCTTATAAAATATCTGGTCAGTTTACCAAAAGGAAGCAAACATCTGTGTCACCATTTTGGACATTTAATTTACTCATATCTGAAGTCCAATATACTTTAGGTCACTGAACTCTTAAAACTTGCATGAGAAAATTATTACCTCTATTATAGAAATGTTGTTGTCATTCATATAACTGTGCCTTTATGAGGTGTAGAGAGTATTACTGGAGTTTGTAATTAATAACAGCAGAGATTACCAAATTCAGATAAATAAAATTTTGAGATAAGCTTCATAAGTACTAGCAGCATACAATATAAACAAGTCTTGTGGTAGGATATAATGACCACATTATCCTAATCAGCACAGTTGTACTCATCATTAAAATTTAATTAAGGTTTTCCCTTTGCTTTGTGTAATTATTAGAGAACCTTCCTGTGAAGTCTAATTGCCCTATCATAAACAAACAGAAAAGAGAAAGCCCTTTTGTCCAACAAACAAGTGTTCTCTTTACAGCAGACATATCACATAATAAAGATTTTTTAGAAAGGATTCAATCTCCAAAGCGTATAATTAAGGTGCTGGGAGGGGAGAATCATCTACTGCAGGCTTAAAAGATTCTGTGCAAGCTCTACAATTTTAGTAAACACAAAGGGAAGAATATGACTATCACAAACAAGAGACACCCTAACTTCCATGACTCTCAGCAATGAAATACACTGACACAGCACAAAGAAGCCCCACCTACCCCTCCCCACTCCCCACCCCTGACAAGACAGTAAAGTGGAATCTCTTTTTGTTCCCAAGTTCCAACTATGCATCAGGGGGCGGATGCACCTCCTTTACATCCCATCAAACAGCACACAACTCCTGCTTTAGACAAAAAAGGCACTGTTGTGAAGAGTTTACCAGGGTTAAGTTTATAATTGTTCTTACCAACAGTAAAACAAGTCAGTTGGGGATTTTTTTTCCTTGTCAAATATTGGAGTGAAATAAATGCAATGCACAATGGTTTCCTTTCTCTAAGAATTTCAGTGGATAAACATATTCTTAGTCTACAGTCACTGAATTGCTTGTTTTTCATGGCTTTCCACACTACGTCTTAACAATAAAACATCTTTGTCAGAGTGGCAAACAACACATTTTTGTTTTGCAGAGAAATAGATTAAGAAATTATGTTGATGCCTTGTTGTTATTCCACAGTTGCAGGATTATGCAGTTTCCCACATTTATACTCTTGCAGAACACATGGTGTAGGATAATGAGTGTTTTGTGTGCAAAAAATGCAGAGGACATGTCCATCAATAGCTGCAATTTTATGTGTTTCAAAATGATTTTTGCCTTTCTTGCTTCCTAAAGCAATCTAATCTCATAAGTGCAGTCTACTTCAGGAGATGCACTAGATCATACAATTATATAATTCATGTAATTAAATTATGTTTATGGTTGAAAGTGGTAGATATAGCCAAAGTCCCCTCTCTGGATATGGTGCTGGAGACTCCAGAAAAGAACAAATTTTGTACTCTTCTGTGAAATCATTAGAAATTTGCATTATTCCTTTTAATTAATAATCAATAAAATATAATCCTTGCAAATGACATTTGCATAAAATCCTTAGACATTCCCCTTGCTTCAAAATTTGTTTAGGATTGAACCTGTGTGTTGTGGTTTCACCCCAGGCAGCTGCTTGCTCATTGCATCACCAGTGGGATCACGGAGAAAATTGAGAGGGTAAAAGCCAGAAGAATTGCAGGCTGAGATAAAGTTTGACAGAGAAAAAAAGGGTCATGCACCCCAGCAAAGCAAAACAAGGAATTAATTCACTGCTTCCCATGGCTGGACAGGTGTTCAAGAGAGAAGGGCCCCATGATGGGTAATGGTGACTTGGGAAGACAGGCCTACCATTCTCCCATGTGTTATATATAGATCCCACTGATTTGCTTCCCAGTGACCCCAAATAAATACATCTTAAATTGCCTGCTGAAATCCCATTAAGTCAGTCACAAAAATGCAGTACTTACAGTTGGCTTCACTCATTTTTTTGTTTGTCTTTGGATACACTTAAGCCCGTGTTTAAATCTTTCATAGATCTTTGTTTCCCTTGACAGGCAAAGTTTTCTTCCCCCCAGCTGATGCATGATGCAGCAAAACAAGCAAGGCTCTTCCAAAGATAAGCTCAAATTCAAATTCTCCAAAATCAGGGTAGCTGCATTTGGAGTCAACACGTAAGTCAAAGACTAAAGTTTTTCAAGAAAGAGTTCAAAAGCACAGTATTTTTTTTCAAGTAGAAAACAATATCTAGAAAGGAAGAAGACATGTACAGTAATTTCACGACCATAAGGCGCACCTGACTATAAGGCGCACCCCCCGGGAGTCAGCAAAATTTGCAACATTGTAGATCA
>PYHW01010846.1:1637522-1651633 GCA_013186435.1 Turdus rufiventris
GATAAGGCGCACCGGACTATAAGGCGCACTTCCGGGTTTGGGGGAAAGTTTTAGTCAAAAGGGTGCGCCTTATAGTCGTGAAATTACTGCATTCTCTTCTGCCTGGCAGACTCTGGTGCTTGCTTTTCTGCTCATAGCTTGATCCTGGAGAAATCACTTAGTCTGAGCTCATCTTAACTTTTGCATGTTGACATCCTTAACAGCTTGAGAAATGCAATAATTAGATGCCTAAATATTTTTGTTTACAAAATAAGAAAAATTATTATTTTATATTACAGAGGATAGTAAGAACACCTATATTAATGTTTGCGAGGAGGTGATGAGACCACCAGTGGCATACATGTGGCAACCATATGATTAGAGAGGAAAAATAAGCTTTCTGAATAAATATTTTGAAGTATACCTTTATAATTTAAGAAATACAAATTATATGCACACCATCACTACAAACCATCCATCTTTTTACCAAATCACTTTATGTCAAGTTTCATAAGGTATTTATCGATAAATAGATTTAAAATTAGATTTTTTTTCAGATACAAAAATATTAGTTGTTCTGCTTTATAAAAAGTGATACAGACAAATCACTATCGAACACACAGTAGTATCAGCTGTGGATAGCCATGAGGATATCAGCTGTATACCTGTGTGGGTGAACAAACTGAAGATAATGAGATCAATTTTGCGCAGAATAATGTTGCATTGCATATATTTGAACACCCACTGAGTCTAGTCTGACTAGCCTTTCCCTGCTATTTAGAAGACACTTGATTAAATTTGTTGTTTTTTAGAAATTAACAACTCATTATTTTTATAGACATTAAGCTAGGTAAAAATATTAGCCATATTAAGTGACTACTAATTTCAAGATATTTCTACAAGATAGACTCAAAATATTATTGTTTCTCCAACATTTTTCCCACTGCTATATGTTTCAGAATAATTTGTTTTTCAGGTAAGCTAAATACAAGAAACTACATGAGTTTGTAGAGCTGTAAAAATAAGCATTTCAAGCTGCCTGAAATGTGAAAATATTGAGCTACGTAACTGAATACAATGAAAAATACAAAGGGATAATCAGAGATGAGAACTTCGATATGAATTACATCTTGAGTAGGCTGAGAACCAGAATTTGTTACCCACAAAAGAATGACTGAATACAAAATGTAATAGAAGCCTCTGAAATGCTGAATGACAAAGAGACTGTAGGTATGCAGTGAAGATTCAAGTTTAACACAACATAAGAATTAACAACCACAGAAACAAAATTATCAAGCTTAAAGCTGAAAAATGTGTGAAGAACAGTGGGATTCACCAGGATGCCCATCCAGAACTGAGGGTTATGTACAGTGGTCCATGTCCCACCATCAGTGAGCTGACAAGAATTATGAGGAGGAAGAACCATGGTAGCTTTGATTCTCACACTTTTTCCCACACCAGATGTAACAGACCAGGATAAGTAACAGAACACAGAACTCCAGAGAGCCTGATGGCACTGTTGTATTCTCATAATTGAAGGACTCTCATATATTAGTTTCTCAGACAACATATGAAAATAATTTGACAATGAAGCTAGGAATTCCAGTTCTACAAACAGGCTAAGGTTTGTAGAAACATCTGTGAATATGAATGTTTTAATAGAACCATAAAATGCTGTATGTTTCTGGCTAAATATACAAGTAACAGTCATTGAATAAATTACTTCTCAGTTTATTTTTTCATCTCCTTCTCAACACCGTGTTTTACACTTTCCACATTCTTCTTGTATGTGAGTATTTTGTTCCAGAGCAGCTGTTGAAAACAACTACACAAACCCATCCACATCTTTCTCTAGCCAAAGAATGTTTTTGTGCAGGCATGCCAGCCCAGGAGGACTGAACAGAAAAGGAGTGATTCCTGGCTCATATGAACTGAAAATACAAAGAAACCTTTCAACTTAATTTAGGGAAGATACGTGCTTGACCTTGAATGCAGTTTCCTAAAGTAATTCTTAGGGTGTGGTGGCTTATCTTTTGTTATGTTTGCACAGTTTCGCATACAATGATAGCCCAACCCGTTTGAAGTCTCTAGTAAAAAATGATCAAACACAGTACAATAATTATATTGGTCATTCATTGTGTCATGAAGCACATCATAGCTTCAAAAAAGATAGGTGTTAACCCTTGCTAACCTATACCAGCTAAATACATAGCTTGTTAAAAAGCATGGATATCAGTACTGAGCTTTTAAAATTACATTTTCTAATCCCAGCTACACCTGCATGAGAAATTTTACTTTTCTGAATTCAAACGTGTGCCAAGTTTGCATGTGAAGTCATATTACATCTTTCTTGAATGTGCTGTAAATTTTACAGCCCTTCGTTTAAAAAATTTTGTTGACTTGAAATGGCCGTGGACCTACCTCAGATTGTACAAGCCAGTTAAGAGTAACATGACAGTGGGATGAAAAATACAAAAAAATGCAAAAACAACAACAAAAGGGGGAAAATTAACTAAAATATCCCTTCCAAGTCACTACTTACATAGGCTGATGGTGAAAAATAAAATTACTGTACAAAAATAAAAGTTAGAAATCAAGAGTTGTTGTTTACCATATGTTAGAAGTCTTATGTGTATGCATCAAAAACATCTGAACACTAACGTTTCAGAAAAGTGCAATCTATTAAATGAAAAAGCTAGATGATAAATGTGAAGATTTTTCAGAAATTAATAACCCTTCTGTCTAAGGGTCACCAAAGAAAGAAGAGGAAAGTATTTCACATAAGAATGAAGCCACTGGGTCTGTCAGGCATGCCACTAGGCAGCTGAAAGAAGACTGGTTAAAGATGACTGGTTTAAAAAATTTCTCACTTGTTAAGCAGCTTGCAGAAAGACTCAATTTAAGAAAGATTACAGCACTAGGGACATGTGAGGACAGGTGCTGTATTGACAACAGAGGTGAAAGATTCACCTTTGGATATTGTTAACACTGTTTACCCTGAAATATGAACTGCTGAATGATAGAATCCACACAGATTGTTCAGGTGCTATGAAAATAGTAAGCAAGGATGTAATTCTGCTAGTGTGGAACAAACTTCCTATTGTTTACATTCAATTATGGCCACTACACAAGAACACAAGTGAAAGAATTTTCCTTTTGTCTCTAGTATTTAGTGTGTGCACAGTAGGTATGACATGCAAGTTGAGGCAAATTTTAGGGAAAAGAGTGTGAGCCAAGTGACTTGGTGTAATGATATGATCGTGCATTTTGTGTGGAGGAAGTTCCAAAAATATTAATACATGCACACAGACATTGCAAATATGCCAATCCAGTCTTTGAATATTTCAACATAAGATTAACCCTATCTAAAGGGATCCCTATTAATGTAACATCTGACAGTCCTGGCTGAAGAGTGAACTCAAAAGCTAAAGTTGTTACTGTTGTTACTCTGATTTTTAATTTCTACATTGCAAGAATTTTGTAAGTTTTTGTAAGTGTGACAGGTATTGATAGGAAGATAGTTAATGGAGATTAAATAAAAATGAGAAGGACTAGGGGGTGTTGGTCAATGAGAAGTTCAGTGTGTCTCGGCAATAAGCTGAAAGTCCAGCAATTGCAGAAAGCGTAATAGTTCAGAAAGCCAAACGTGTCCTGGGCTGCATCCAAAGCAGAGTGGGCACAGGGGAGGAGGGGATTCTGCCCCTCTGCTCTGAGACTCCACCTGGAACCCTGCATCCAGATCTGGGGTCCCAGCACAGGAAAGACATGTACAGTAATTTCACTATTATAAACTGCACCTGATTAAAAGCTGCACGTCCAGGTGTCGGCAACTTTTTGTTCTTTGTCCATATATAAACTGCACTGGATTATAAACCACACTTTCATTCGCAGTGAGGGTCCACATGCAACAAAGTAACGAATTAGTAATGAAATTGCACGATTTACTGGCTCGGCTCGGGTTCGCCAACGGGGCTGGGTGGCCCAGCTCAGCGCTGCCACTTGGTGGGGCTGCTCGGGACTGGCTGGTGGTGCCGCCACCGCCAGGCTTGCTTGCCCCCCCGCCTGCACTGGCGCCACTGGGCTTGCTCTCCCCAGCCCGGTGCTGCCCTGCAGTGCTGGCGGGAGCCCGCTTTCACCCACGGTGCCAGTGGGAGGGAGGGACCGAGCCCGCTTGCACCCGCAGTGCAGCAGGAGGGAGCCCAGCCCGCTTTCCCCCGCTGTACAATATAGTAACCAATTTGTAACAATTGTGCAATCACGGGTTTTACTGACAGTGCTCAATTCATGAGCTTGGCTTGGCCCGCGGCTCGCACTTCCGGGTTGGGAAATTTCAGAACTTTGTTCATATATTGGCTGCGCCTGACTGTAAGCCGCACTTCCAGGTTGGGACCAAATTTTTAGTCAAAAGGGTGTGCCTTATAATCAGGAAATTACTGTAATTCCTGAAATTAATCCAGAGGACGCCATGAGGATGCTAAGGGAGCTGGACCACCTGTTTTACGAAGACAGGATGAGAGAGTTGGGGCTGTTCAGCCTGGAGAAGACAAGGCTTCAGGAAGAACTCAGGGCACCTTCCACTATCTAAATGGGATCTACAAGAAGGCTGGAGAGGGACTTTTTACAAGGATATGTAGTGATAGGAGAAGGGGGAGTGGCTTTAAGCTGGAAGAGGTAGATTTAGATTAGATATTGAGAAGAAATTCTTTTCTGTGGGGATGGTAAGGCAGTGGGACAGGTTGTCCAGAGAAACTGTGAATGCCCCCAACCCTGGAGCGTAGGGACAGGGCTTTGAGCAATCTGGTCTAGTGACAGATGTCCCTGCCTATGGCAGGGGGATTTGAACCAGAAATAGTCCTTTCCAACCCAAATAATTCCATGATTCTATGACTCTGTGAAATCCTGTTTGCATCAGTAAAACGCAAAAGTAAGTTCTCCATCATGTCTTGAAACTTGTTCAGAGTCACACGCTTATGAAGTTTCCCCATGTAAATAACAGAAAAAAATGATGCTGTGGGTTAACATAAAATAAAGCATGGTAATTACATGGCAATGGATACCTAATGCATAATTACCTGATAGCTGAACCATTAACTTATATCCCTGGAGTTACATCAAAACAAAGACAATGGAGTTACATCAAAAGTGCATATTTTTAAATGTGGTTGATTTATATTGGATGATTTCTATACTCTCTAAGCCCTTTATAACTTTCTGACAAAAAAATTTATATTGAAATATTGTTAGAACATGATGCAAGGTAAGATTGTGTAGTCTGATATAGCTCTGTCTAACACAATGGTGTGTTTCTTTATCCTTTTTGTATGTCAGATACTGAGGTTTTTGTGAATTTGCATATAAAGGTGTGTATAACACTTCGCTCATTTTTTGATGATAAAACTGTTGCAGCAAGTACTGTAGTATGAGGGAGAGCATATGAAGTCTTATGCAGTCCTGGTTTATCTGGTCCTCTGCATAGCTGAGAGGTGCCTGGAGTGTGGTAGAAAGAGTTAATGTCAACAAAAAGCCAAAAGAAAACAAAAGAAAACAAAAACTTTTACTGAAAACATCAAAAAAAGACTTTTTGAAATATTTGTTTACACATGTGTGTCTGTATGTGTGACTTTCCTGTGCTGACCTTCAGCATAAGTGCAAGTGATCCAAAATGACACCAAAGGTATGCTTAAACTGAAACAGCTCCTTTTTAATTTCATCATCCCTTTGATAGAGAGGAATTTGTTTCATCTACCTTACATCTGAACGATTTGCTGAACTGTAGAATAAACCAACATTCTCAAGCACATGGACACATAATGGAGCTTAAGAACTGTTAGTCCAGCTAATATCAGCAAGCACACACCCCACAGCTATATTCTTTTTCCCTCACACAGTCCTCTAGCTGCCATCTGTTCAATACAGCGTGGAATAAATCCCTTTTGATGTGCGTTAACACTATCCCTGGATGTGCATTAAAAAAACACAACAAAACAAAACCAAAAAAACCAAAACTCACAGCAAAATACAGCAAAAAAAGATGGAATATTAAAGTGAAACTTAACACAGTGTGAATAGCAATTTTTTGATCTCAGTAGTTAGGTTTGTGAAATCTTTTTGGCATGACTGGCTCAGCTCTGATGAATAGAGTGCATGCGTTTGCCCCTGAAAGCAACTATAATTTATGATTTTGTTCTTCTCTTATACTTTAACAGAAGAAATTTGATTTAAAAAAAAGACCTTATTAAAACCTGTGGATAGTTATGACAAACCCAGCACTATTATTTACCTTGTCTTGTCTATTTGCTCAGTTGAAAACTGATGGGAATGCATTTCCTCTCATGGTTTTTTTCTCAAAGGTTAAATGACAGCACTCTTTTATTTCAATGGCAGCAACATGTCTATAGGTATAAACTTTCAGAGCAAATGTGTTTTCAATAAGTAGGGATGAAGTTAGCTGCAGAATCATATTTCATGTCCTAAGCATATAGCTGACAACATGTTAGGACTTTTGGACTTGGAGTAGATTACTGTGATGGTTGATACTGATTTTGTTCTTCTACTATATTTTAACAGAATTAAAAAGAGATCTACACTGTCACCTTGTTTATTACAAACTCAGTTGAATTGTAATGCAAATTCTAAATTTTTTTTTCTTTTTTTTTGGGGGGGGGGTGGGCAAGGGGAGGACATTGTCCATAGAGAAATCAATAAAAGATTCACAGTGTCCACTGCATGCTGGGATGTGCATTTTTGGAGATCCTTAGAAGCATTCTTGATTGAGCCATTGAGCCATTTAAAACTTAGCTAAACGTCTCATTGCTAAGTTTCATTGTTGGTACAGAGCATTTTGCAATGAACTAGGACACAGAGTAACAGAGAGCAGTATTGCATTTCCCAGCCATTTTGGTAATGAAAATTGTGTGGGAGTAGGGGATAATGAGATTGATGAGCTTGCTTTTGTAAACTGTAAAGGGAATAAATTGTACCATTGTACAGTCAGTTTGAGGTGGGTGTGGGAGGCTGACTCCTTTGTGTTGGAATGGAATGTGAAATCTCAAAATACTTCAAAATATTGCTTCACAAAATATGAGAATATCCAGTTCCCCAGGTAAAGAGCCTTGACATTCTCTGACGATCTTTCTTTGTGATATACATGCCCTTTGACCTGTAAATTTAATGTGTTTTTACAAACCTCCATAAGTCTGAAATCTGCAAAAGCCCAGCTTAGTTGGTCTTGAGATCACTATGATGGGCTGTTGGAGAAAGCAGAGTTAACAACCTGGAGTCAAAACCATACAACAGTTTGACTTGTTTGTGTGGGAAGGAACTGGCTGTTTTATGGGCACAGAAGCGTAGAGGTCAGCTGCCTGTAAATGACAAGGTCAAAAGTTGACATTCCCATTTCTTAGGAAATTCTGAATCTGGGAGGTGAGTGGGAGAGGGGAGGGAATTGCCCCAACCTGAAACAAAATTATATATTTGAGGCTTTCCCATAGAAGAGGAAACATAATATTAAAAATAACCTATAGATTTTCCATCTGAACCCAACCCTGGAAACTCCAGCCAAAGGCTCTCAACTCTCTATTTTGGCAGATTCGTGAGAAACCCGGAGTGCAGAAACCCTCCTGTCTGGATGAAACATTTGGCCCTGGACAGCATAAGTTTTTCCAAGATCTTAGACTCATTTCAGGATTGCCAGTGCATTCAGAACACAGCTTCATCACAGGAGACAACACATTTCATCTGGAATATGTGGAAAATACCAAGATGTTCCAGTCTGTTAGGTCACAGCTATGTCAAAATCAGCATTTTAGACATCATCTAGCATGGAATGAATATTGTTTCACAGAAAAAATTATTGGCTGGGAAAAATAATATACTGTGTTATTTGTAATTTTAAGTATGTTTAAAATCAGTTCAGGTTAGTTTGGCTTGGCAGGCATGGTTGGCAGATCTGCTTTAAGATCAATTTTAGGAAATTGATCAGTTTCAGGAAACTGTGTCCTGTGCTTTAGAGAAAGCCTGAAGATTTTGCTTCATCTGTGGCCACTGCTTGGTGATCAGCAGTGGTAAGTCTACACCTCCATCTTTGTATGGTTCTGGGTATGTCAGTGGATTCTCTGTTTTGACCTTCACAGTAGGAAGTGGTTTAAGAATATTTATGTCCCCTAATGAAGAGTTTGGATCCTGGCTTTGCATTTATCCATTAAGAGCTTTGAGCTTTGTAACAAACCTATAGAAAATGCCAGATTCTCAAAACATAATTCTGCTTATATTTTATTTTCTTTTATATTATTTTATATTATTTTATTTTATTTTATTTTATTTATTTTATTTTATTTTATTTTACTTTATTTCTGTTTTTTCTTTTTCTTTTTTAAATTGATCTTCAGGCAGGTTTTAGTTGACATTCAGGCAGGTTTTGGGGCATATTGACACCCTTTGTGATTTTGTGACCAGATACAGACACAGTCAACCGATTGCATCAGACATGTTTCATTTTATTTTAGTTTTATTTTGTTTATTAATGAATTTATTTTTTCTTTGTTATTTGGAATACCTCTTACATAGTCGATCAGTGCTTATATCATTTCACTCTATAGTTATTCTACACCTCCACAGCAAGACTGTCAAGAAAGCGCACAAATCAATTTAAATAATGTTATCAGTGTGTGCTATGAGATTAGCTTACTTCATTAGAAGACAGAAAGAAGATTGGTTAAAACCATGATACCAATAGAGCTTGTGCCTCACACAATAAGGAATTATTGCAGTTGAAAACATCATGAAAGAAAGAATCTTCAGACTCTGAAGAATATTCTGCACTTCCTGTCTGGGGTTGGTGAGACACACACGCACAAGTGACAAAGCCAAAAATCCCTTCAATTTATTGAAGGTTGGTAAGACAGATAAGGTTTCTCTTTTGTAGATTTTAAACAGAAAATTATTTTCTAAGTAGTACGCAAATTAAATTGAGTTATTATATATTCTTTTGATGGGTTGTATTCAAGTGTTTACCCAGTCAAGCAACTATGTCAACATCACATGATTTGTTTGATCAGTCACAGCTAGGCAACGCACACAGAGGAAACACTGAGTGCCAAGTATACAGAAGCTTTCGTGGGGTACATTTTCAGAATAAATTAGAATAATGAATATGTTAATGGAGATGATGATCTGCTCAGCAATATTCAACAGCCAGGAAAAGAGGCAAATTCATCTGCTAAATTATTCATTGCAAATTATTCGCTTAACTCTAATAGTCTTGATTAGTGCTTATCTGATCTAGAAGGAGAACAGCAGAAAGCCATGGCAATAGGAAGGAAGGTGGAGAAAACCGATATTACTGCTATTTATTTGATTCACAAATGTCTGTCAGTGGAAGGCCGCAATGGGCCTCTTGCACACTCTTTGCAGGAGACCAACTGACTCTAATCAGTAAGGGATTTTGCTGTGGCTAGCAATGGAAAAAATCCCTTACTAAAGAGGGTCATATCTGACATTTATTTTCCAAGGCTTGCTTTAGGTTGGAAGCTCTATTTTTTCTCACACCTGTCTTATATGAAATTCAAGTTGGTTACCAATATTTTGTGTCTTTCCTCCCTCTCCTCCCAGGCTTCAAGCTTGAGAGATTCCCTCCACTTCTACCACCACCATTATTTCCTGGCCAGGAATCAGGAAAACAAATCATAAAATTGTTTATGTTGAAAAAGACCTTGAAGGTAATTGAGTACAACTGTTAACCCAGCACTGCTGTGGTCACTGCTCAGCCACATCCCCAAGTGCCAGATCCACATGGGATTTCCCCTGGGCAATCCAGTGCCTGACCACCCTTTCAGTGAAGAAATTTTTTCCTAAATCAGCCTCAACCTCATCTGGAGCTGTCTTGTTTCATGTTTCAGAAGAAGAGAAAAGCAAGAGCAAAATGTTTTGCAACCTGCAAAATACCTGTAGCTCTAGTAATTTCAACAGATATTAGAATGATCTCAGAGATAATTAATAGAAAGAATGCCTGACATAGACTTGCACTTGAACTGATGCACAGAAGGACAGGTACACACATGGTTCTGATATCTACAGTTCCTTTTGCTCCTGCCTGCAAAGCAACAACTCAATGCACTTCACTCAAACAGACCCAACACATTAAATGTATTCTGGCTTCATTTCTCATAAAATTTATTTTCCATTTTCCTTTCTGCTGTCCATAATGCAAGGCAATAACTCTCTGTTTTCCTCTCATTCTAACTCCAAACAAATTACTGCCTGCTTTCCCTATTCCTTTCATCCCTCCCAGCCCTGCCAGAGACTTCACTACTGTGTGCCACTTCCATCTCCACAGTTGCCAGCTTTGGCTTGTGTATGGCTTTCTGACCTCAGTTGTGTCATTCCGCCCAGTGACTCAAATATAAACAATTTCAGAGACCTAAGAAATTTAACCTGAGGGTGTTCACGGTTTTCAGCATAAGGACTTTGCAACATAATCTAGACGAATGCTCTGAAAACTCAACTTTCTTGGATTCACAGACTCAGGGAGAGAGACTTTCAGGAGCTGGAAGAAAAGAAAGAAGCCGCCTGCTCTGTGCTGAGGTGTGCTTGTCTCCAGACTAATGACTGCCTTTCAGCATATGGGCTGAACAATATTTCAAGGCTTTACCATCATGATGCTGTTCTCAAATGAGTCAGTGGGACACCAGTCAGCTCACAGTGAATTAAAGCTGTAATGCTCTCCCTAGCCATGATCATACATTGCATGTCAGACAGGCTAAACAACTCAGAGCAGGATAACCTGGAAATATTAAAAAAGTACTAGTGGACAAGAAGCTTATTTCTATGTTCTGGCACAGTATAGGGCTTCGTGGTCTTTAGCTACTTAAGTGGCCTTGAGAAATGTTCAAACTACAATTTCTTCCAAGATCATACTTCCCTAGAGTACATAGGTCTAAAATTGCTGTTCTCCAGTTTAATTATGCTTATTAAGTCCCAGTTCATTTCCTGTTTTCTGCACAAATGACACCCTAAAGCATTATTTGGTTATACAGTAGTCTGTTTAATGATTCTTTTTCTCCACTTCCAGATTCAAATAACAAATATTTGCCTTTAGCCAATAATTGAAGCTCTGTTTATGGTGCTGACATGAATGCATGAATAGAGTATTACATGTTTGCAAATATATATATATATCCCACATAGAAATATACATGTATATGTGTGTGTGTGTGTGTGTGTGTACATGTATGGAAATTTAATTTGTTTGATTTAACTTTATAGAAATCATGTACACATTCTACTGTGGTGTGATATTCTATTCAGATATTTTAAATTCAGTTGTGTTTTCATTGGTATTCCAAAACGGTTTTTTTATTGTAAAGCCCTCCACTGACACTCTGCTCATGCTTGCCTATTATCCTTCCAGCTTTGCCTTCAGCTGAACATACTCCTTTTTTCCTCCTTCACATGATTACTTGCATGAGGATTTGCATTTAAATGGATGTGGAAAGTGCATTAACAACACCTACAAGTAACAAAGAAAAAGCTGCTCAATACTTGTTACTGTCAGATATAAATTCAAAACAAATCAATTAATGTTTCATATAGCTGTTTTCAATGTTTGCATTTAGGTGGAAACTCTTCTTTGTATTATGCTTAACACAGACTGTGCATATTTAACACAGATTATGCACAGAGAATTATTTATGTGTCAGTAGCCTGAACAGAAAAAAGAATGATGTTCAAGATCCAGAAGTCATTTGAGATCTATTTTGTGTACAGATGATTTGAATCCTTAGAATCTCAAGATTAGATACTTTATTTGTAGTTTATATCTTCATTTATTTTGCAGTAAAACCGGTTTAAATTATTTTGGGATTTGTAAATCTAAGCCATTAAAGCATTAGTAATGTCTGGTTTTTGTTGTGCAGATCATGGAAATTTTGCAAATAGCTCGAATATATAAAAGAGACACAGCGTGGTTATGAACAGAACTGTTGTGACTTGCATATAAAGTAAGAATGTAAGATGTTCTTTTAGTGCTGTAAGCGAGAAAAAGAAATTAAACTAGGCCAAACCATTCTATTGCAGAGTAATGCTGTTTTTAAAAAATTTTCTTGTACTTACAATAGCCTGCTTAAATATATATATATTTTTACAATACCACAAATACATAGCACAAATAGTTTACAAAAAGTATAAAACTAATTTCTAATTAACTTTAGATCTGGTGGCTTGTAAATTTGCTCCAGATAAAAGTTTCTGGTTTTCTGCCAGGACTTTGAGGGGTACAAGTCATCATAAATACAATAATACAAATACAAATTCAAAAATACAAAAATAAATTTATTAATGCAATTAAAATTTTAATTTTTAAACTAAAAATGTGGCACAAAAGAGAAAAGGAGAAGAAAAGGTAGGCTGGAAGTCAACAAACAACTTATATTTTTCCTTCACCAGAGAAAAGGTAGAAGAGAGAAAGTTGTCACAATTCTGAACATAGTACGGCTACTGAGACCTGCAAGTCCAAAAATGCAATTATTGTTTATTACCTAAAATGGTTTGCTATATGTTGTGTGTGCTAAAGAGAAATCCATAAAGGATTATCAGAGGTAAATCTAACAAGCCTTTCTTGTACAAAAACCAAATAAACGTATCTGTATTTCTCTACCTCTTGATGTGGAATAGGTCTAAATAAAGCTATTCATTGCTTCCAACGAAAGCTGCATTGCAGCAGCGAAAGAACATGATTTCAGATGCCATAGTTAACATCTTCCATGTCTGTAATTTAAGAAATGTAATATGTATGGCAGATTTTAAAACCAGTCCTACAAACACAGTAATTGACTTGCAGGTTGGAAGACAAAAAATGATTTGTGAATGAAATTGTGTAAGTGGAATCAGAGCATTAACAAATATTCTCTTCAGGTTCTGTAATGCTAAATCTTCCCCTGTAATCTTCCTTCCAGCTTTTCATAGTCTGAAGGCAGCAGCCAAGAGGGAAGGCAAAGTGGGGATGCTAATGGAGACCTTGTGCGTGCACCTTCCTCTGCAGAGTGGAAGGGCAGGGCCAGGCTGTCCAGGCAAGACAAGGCGTGTTGGCAAACACTCATCTCATCTACAGACACCCACGCTGCCTGCAGAGGACACGTGCAGGAGGCAGAGCCACTTCTGAAGGGCTGCTCTACAAGGCACATGTGCTGTGCTGCTGCAAAGTAGAAGCTAGGCTGGCAAGCTTCCTTAGGTTAAATAAATAAAGCAAATGCCCCCTTTCTCCCCCCACCTTTATACCAGTCTCTACCTCTCTTAAGCAATAAAGAACAGTTAGTTTAAACCAAACTAGATTTACTGAAATCACCAGCATTTTAGATCAGAGGGAGTTCTGCCTCCAATGTCTTCGCTGATGTTTTTATGTCCATTTAGTTCTCCTAATTTGAATTTAATGCCCAGAGTGCCTGAATCTCCTGCGCTCTTCCATCTTCAGAGCTGCCATCCTGTCAATAGACTAATTTAGACTGAGAGGAGTTCTGTGTATTATTCTTAATATACTTTCACAGTGAGAAGTGTAATTGCTCCTTTGGAGCTGATAATGCATTTTTATTGCCTAAAAAACAATTTGCTGTACAGTGTGGTAATATAATCGTTGGTTTATGTTGTGAATACATGTCATATATAGTGGGCCAAATTACCAGTTAGAGTTTGTATCCATGTGCAATAAAAGTAAAGCCATGGAAGTAAAAGGAATCCACCTCATAGCCTAAACACCAAATTTAGAGGGGTTATATAGCCTGGAGAAAAGGAGACTAATGCCACTCTCTGTAGCTCCCTAAAAGGAGGTTGTAGCCAGGTGAGGGTCAGTCTCTTCCCCCAGATAACAAGTGACAGGTCAAGAGGAAATGGCCTCAAGGTACACCAGTGGAGGTTTACATTAGATATGAGGGAAATTTTCTTCATGAAAAAGGTTATAAAGCACTGGAACAGGTGCTCAGGGAAGAGATGTACAGTAATTTCAAGATTATAAGCTGCACCATTTTGACTAAAATTTTGGTCCAAACCCAAAGCACAGCTTATAATCAGGTGTGGCTTATATGTGGACAAAGAACAAAAAGTTGCTGTTTTAGTTTGGAGGACAGGTGTCTGCTGAGAAAGGC
>PYHW01010846.1:1651683-1669724 GCA_013186435.1 Turdus rufiventris
AGTACAGCCTGACACCCCGTCAGGCAGGGTGTTGGTAGCAGTCCCATTAAATGGTGGCTGCAGTCCTCCTGCAGTGACAGATGTGATTGAGTTGAAGCAGTGCTCCTGGTCTTTCCCTCTAAAGGTCCAGCGGTGATGTGGAGAAATCCAGTTTTCCTCTGCAGTCCAGAGGAGAAAGGGGTTCCCTTAGTGTCCCAAAACCTCTGTTTTTGTCTTGGTAAGAAATGTTGGGCTCTTCCCCCTGGCTGGAGCAACTCCCAATGGGATGCAGTAATTTTATCAGTCACACAGTGGGTCTCAATGGGCCATTAGCAGAAAATGACTCACTGGGGGAAGGATGGGTTGTGAAAAGATAAAGAACAATGCCCCACCTGGTTTCAATGGATGGCCCATTAGCAGAATATCTGTCGTGAAGATAAGGATCACTGCCCCCACCCTCAGCAGATGGTGATAGAATAGATAGCTATTATCACACTCTGTATTGTAATGTGCAGCTTATAATCAGGTGAGGTTTATATATGGACAAAGAACAAAAAGTTGCTGACATCCAGAAGTGCAGCTTATAATCGAGAAATTACAGTACTCTGAAAAATCCATTGTCCTTTTTTTCTTGATACTAGAGGAAATAAGAGGCAATGAGAGGAAATCTACGTATTTGCAATGGATTTTCAAAAATATTAGATTTATAAAGGAATATATGTTTTATTTGATCTATAAATGAAATGTTTGATTGTCATTTATTGTCTCCTTAGAAAACAGCATTTTATCATAGCGAGACTGCTATATTAGAAAATCAAACAAAGAAACCTAAGAATAAGCAGCTTTAGGAAACATAAAATAAATAAACAGCTGTAGATTGCCCTAGGCACATGCTTTTACTAATTTTGGTTTGTTGTTGTTCATGTCAGTTAGGTTCAATAAACCAGATTTCTGGTAATGATTTGCTTTCTTGTGACACTTCAAGAACCAGCTGACAGTTTTCTGTGTTGTCATTAGATTTTCTAGTTCCATATGGGTGTGTAAGGTCCAACTTGCCTAATTCTGTTAGATTTCTTGCAGTTAGTTTCGAAAGATGCTTGGAACAAGGCCAACAGCAGAACCCTCTACATGTAAGTGTTACTTCTGTGTTTTGCCTCACAAAATGTTCAGAGGGAAGTTGAAAATGTTGCTTGCTTCACCAGTTTGCAAAAATATGCTAATTAGAGCTGGCTAAAGTGTGACAAAAATATCAGACAGTCAAAAAAAAAAAGAAAGACAGAGAAACAGAGGGGGGAAAAAAAAGAAAGAATGAAAAGAGCAAGAGAGAAAGAGAAACATTCAAATGTTTCTTTCTTTGGGGATGAAGAAATACCTTTAGAGTATTAGGTATTTAGAAAGGAAGGCTCTTCCTGGTTCTTTAAAAGTGCACTTTCTTGGAAGAAACTGTAGAAAGCTCATTTCATTCTTATATGAATTTCACTCTGTTCCAGTAATTTCTTCTCCCTGTATCAGTCATTTAAAGGAACTGTACGGCCAAGAGGAGTTTTCAGATGTCTCTGTGCAGCCATTAAAATCTAGCTGACTGCAAGAATGAGTAACTGGAAGCAAGGACCTGTATAGGAGCTCCGAATATATCCATGTCTCTCATCCCAAAACAATGCTCTTATCTGTACTTTGTCTGGACACCAATTTTCACCAGAATAGATTCACATTCCTTTCTGGAAATCTGGAATAGTGTTTGCATTTACCTGCAAAAGGGAAAGGGAAAGGGAAAGGGAAAGAGAAAGGGAAACGGAAAGGGAAAGGGAAAGGGAAAGGGAAAGGGAAAGGGAAAGGGAAAGGGAAAGGGAAAGGGAAAGGAAAAGAAAAAGAAAAAGAAAAAGGAAAAGGAAAAGGAATGAACTTTTCACACAATGCATGGTTAGAGGGGAATATTTTCTGGCACAGAATATTGTGGGGTTGGAAAAAAGGGGAATCTGCTCAGACAAGGTAATAGTGAGTTGGTTTATTAATTACAACACTTCTGCTGAGGTCATCATTCACCTGCTGTTGGGTGGATGCTTTTTCAAGTGAGTTAAAATTAGTTATCTTAGGTGACATTAGAGCCACAGTAAATTTTAAAAATCTTCTCAGGATCCATAGGGAGGTGCAACTGAATGAAAGATAATTTCATGTATTGTATTAGAAAGAAGCTGTCCATTATATCACAACCCAGGAATTGTTAATTCAGGAAAAATGTGCGTGCCACCATGCATGGCATTAAATTAAAGAAAATCTGAAGCAATGAGGATAAAAAAGAGCAGAAAGCAAGGTGCAGTCTTATACAATTTCAGTGCACAGAATATTTCAGGTACAGTGAACTGTTCTGCCCAGCCTATCTCAGAGAATATCATGCTAGCTAACAAGAGAAACATGGAAATGTCTAGAAAATGGCAAGAGAAATGGTTATGACATAGAAAATTCTCACTGAATGGTCATTTGTAAAGACTGTTTAGCTCAGGAAGAAAAGGCACAAAAGAGGATATAGTGGACCTTTGTGTCACAGAATTAATGGAAAAGGCTGTCTTGCAACTCCAGTTCATCAGAAAATGAATCAGAAGATGATTACAGTAATTTCACGACTATAAGGCGCACCCCTTTTGACTAAAATTTTTCCCCAAACCCAGAAGTGTGCCTTATAGTCCGGTGCGCCTTATATGAAGTACAAAGTTGCAACATTTGCCACCC
The DNA here is from genome assembly GCA_013186435.1 of Turdus rufiventris. Lineage (NCBI taxonomy): Eukaryota > Metazoa > Chordata > Aves > Passeriformes > Turdidae > Turdus > Turdus rufiventris. The sequence continues at coordinate 1,654,390 of PYHW01010846.1, forward strand.
TGGAAGTGTGAGCCGTGAGCAGTGGTGGGGGGCCGGCAGTACTACGGGTGGAGGTGGGCCCGGGTACCCGCGGCACCGCCCCTGTCAGGTCCGGGAGAGCCAATGGCTGCCGAGTGGAGATGAGGCCGGGTGCCCACTGCACCGCCCTTGTCGGGTCTGGGGAGGCTCAGGAACCCATGGCTGCCGGATGGAAGTGGGCCTGGGGCCCATGGCACCCCCTTCCTGGGTCCATGCGGGCCCAGGCGGGCCCAGGGACCCATGGTTGCCAGATGGAAGTGAGCCTGGGGCCCGCAGCCCCCCACTCCTGGGTCCATGTGGGCTCGGGCTAGCCCGGGGGCCCATGGCTGCCGGATGGAGGCGTGCCTGGGCACCTGTGGCACCCCCCTCTCCCGGGTCCATGCGGGCTCAGGGGCCCGCAGCAGCCCCCGCTCCCAGGCCATGCGGGCTCAGGGGCCCATGGCTGCCGGGTGGGGGTGGGGTCCTGGCCAGCAACCTCGCAGGAGGAGCTGGGGGCGGAGCCTTGCTGCAAAAAAAATGTGCGCCCTATAGACAGGTGCGCCTTATCTGATCTACAATGTTGCGAGTTTTGCTGATTCCCGGCAGGTGCGCCTTATAGTCAGGTGCGCCTTATGGTCGTGAAATTACTGTAGTTCTAAGCTCAGAAGAGCTGTTTTTTTCTGCCAGTATTGCTTACCCCACCTGATTGGAAACAACCATATATTCAGTTAGGGGAAGTAAAAAGGGTAAAAATTACCTTCCAAATAAATCAGGAGAGAGACAGTATTATCAAATCAACATATGTTTTATTTTTTCTCATGTGTCCCTTTTCCAGTCCTGTAATAATGTCAGTAGAAGCAACCACTTTAAACATCTGAACCTACAGCACTCAAAGGAACAACCTTTTTAGGATGTTCCTCCCTAGCTGAACTACTTTACAGGGAATTAGATTGTCAAGGAAAACAGAAGCCAACTTCATCAGTCTGAAGCTCTTTTTCCCAAAAGTAGGGACTGTGATGCTTAGCAAGACTGAAGATGGTTTTAAAGAGTAACACTTATTAAATTTGGGTTGTATGGCTAGTAAACTTAGTATTTTATTGGTTTAGAGGCTTCAGTTTTGTCACCTTCTCTTTTCAAGTCTTGCAGAACCAAGTCAAATTTTTAGCCTACAGTAACCCCATCCACTATGACAAAATTATTTCATATTCAACCTTAACTGATTTCTCCTAGAAAATTTTCTACTTCTATCTTTTCCAAACTTTCATTATAAAGAAACATTTTGAAAGGATGAAAATAATAATCTTAGAAATAGATAGCTTAATTTCATCCCTCAAAAATGCAACTGACTGCCTGCTTTGGACTTGGAAATAGCCTACCACTTGATAATATTTCCCTTCAGCTGCTTCATTATTTCATCTTATTTTACATAATCTAATCTCAAAAAAATTATCTTTTGGAGTTTCTGAGTTTTGTGTGTGTGAAAACATCACATGTTTTAATAAAGAAAGAGAAAAGTTGTTTCAACTTGATTTTTTTCTTCTTAGCATAACTTAGAAACAACAAAACTTCAGTACATGAAACTCAGAACGTAATTAGCCCCCAGTGAATAGCGCATATTTTTGCTAGGTTGTATTAGAGTTGATTGTAATATAATGAAGTTATGAACAATGTAACGCCTGCCCCAGAGCAAGTGCAGTAGAAAATTTCATCAATGCTTAAATGGAGCTGTTAACCAGAGATGCACATGTGCATAAAGCTGATTCTCTGTACAGCACAACACTAAAGCCACAACAAAGGTAAATTTTCTACAAATATTCGAGTGTTATTTTGGATTACCTCAGCAGGCTTTTTCCTTGTCTTGCGCCTCAGTGAGTTATTGATTGAAACCAAGGAGATTTTTGACACAATGTGCTGCTCTGGAATGACTAGTGAGACCAGACATGTGAGCGTGGCCCAGGTTCTCTAGGAACTTTGAGCTATGGTCTTCTCCTTGTGGTTTAGTGAAATTAAACCTAAATATACATGACTATGAAAAAAATTGCTGGTTTTGTATACATAAAGAAAAAATATTTATTTTTGGCTAACACAGAACTACACTGCTGAAAGCTTAGTTTTATGTTCTATAGGTTTGATCTCATTTCCTTTGAAATCAAGGACTGAATTGAGGCCCAAATCGATATGCTGAAAATAGCTACAAGACTGTAAATATTTCATGAGGTGAATAAACTGTGATTTCCTTCTAATAATTTATCTTGATATGAATAAAAAACCATTGGGAAAAAATAAGCTCATTTTGAAAAACGAGTGAGTCCATTTCCTGGCACAAAACTTCTCTTGCCTACACACGTACAGCTGAGCTACTTCATACTGCAAGCTATTCAAGATTTTATAAGCTAATCAAGTTTGAGTCTGTTTTTTAACAAGATGGACAGTTTCCAAAGAAAACCCAGGTGCTGCAGGACATGATGTTGATGAAACAGTAGGTGGCAAGTTTCTCTGCACTGCACCATAGGCCCTCACCAGCCTTAACCCAAACATGTGCTTAAGTTTAAGCAGCAAGTATTCCCCCTGAAATAAATGGGTTTATTCACATGCTAAAATTTAAATATTAAATTTAAATAGGTGCACAGGTGATTTTCAGGTTGGGGTGTGAATCTTTGGAAAGGTGTGTGCTGCAGGAGATGTGCATTAGGAAAGACTGGGAAAGAAGACCCTAAAAATGCACAATAATCAGTTGTGTTTGTATGACATGTTTTGTAAAGAGAGGGTAAATAGTACCACTTGAGTAACCACTTTGTTATCTAGAATTATTGTGCTAATAGCTTATCACAACACTGGTGTAGGCTGCTCATACTAATAAAGTGCAACATAAATGTTAAACCTGTGAGATTGTAATGGAAAAAAAGTATTTCCATTAATATATTTGAAGTCAAGTTCAAGTGGGCATTTCCTCTCTGCTTTTTTTTGTTTTGGTTTGGTTTTTTGTTTGTTTTTTTGTTGTTGTTTTGTTGTGGTTTTTTGTTTTTTGTTTGGTTTTTTGTTTGTTTGTTTGTTTTGTTTTGTTTGTTTGTTTGTTTGTTTGTTTGTTTGTTTTACTTCTTTTTGATCATTGCACTCTGGCTTTGGAAATTCCTCATATATTTTTTCAGGAAAGAACACGTATAGGATCTACTTTTTTTTTTAAAAGTTTGTGATAAAGTTCTAGGTTGAACTAGGTATGAATAAAAAATGAACACAGCATTCTTTTTCGTTGTAATACAAAACTTGCTGAGTGGAGTCTGTGGAGTGACCAGTAAATCAGTGTTAAAATTTATATAAATTAATTATAAAATTAATTATAATTATAATTAATATAATATAATTATATACGTTATATATTTATATTATAATATAATATTTATATTATAAAATTCATAGAATAACACTACAAGCTACTGTATGATGGTAGGGACTATGTATTTGTTATAACTGATGTTAATGTAATCAAGCAATGTAAACTACTAGTGCCTTACTAAGAGCATAAATTTTAATAAATATTTTAAATTATTTTTCCAAATAAATATTTTTCCACTATCCTGGAATAGCATTGGCTAATAATTTTCAAAAATTATTTTCTGCCCTTGTTCTCTGTGTTTCTGATTACAATGCATTTTTACTTCGCAACAACCACAGCTTGAAACTGTATTTAATGTATATAATTTTGGGTTAGAAGAAGAAAACCCAGGAGTGTACTTTTCAGGGCATCTATTTTTATTGTTAATTGTGATGTGTGCATCTAGTGTATGAAAAGATTTATTTGAACAGATTAAGTTTTAATTAAAAATGATGCAAGAAAACTCACCATGTGGAGTATTTGCAAAAGAAAGCAAACTCCTATTTAACATGGTGGCAAAACAGGCTGTGACAAGTAATGTTAATTGATTGGCCATGTTGGATACACTAGAGCACACAGACCAGGGTTTGTATGCTGGAGTCATAGCACACAGTGAACAGAAACAACACAAAAACACCCAGCATTTTGGCTTTGGCTTTAATAAGGTTTCTTGATTATGTAGCACAAGCAATGATAAGCCTGATTAAGTGACTTTATTTCATTGAGATCTTTAAATAGCTGAGTAGGCAACTTGCAGCTTAACCTTCTCAGTCATCTTTGTGTTACCATGGCAGTAAAATATACACTGGAATGACATTTGACATTCTTTTAATTCGTGATTTGCAATCAAGACAGCTCTGTGGCTATGAGTATGCTTTATTTTAAGTTCATTTGAAAATAGCAGAAATGTAAATACTATCTTCCCAGCACCTATAAATCATAGTACACTGCATGTGTTGGTTACCTTTGCTTTCGTAAACATGTGTATGGCTTGGAGCCACTTGAACAGCTCCCTGTGGACATCATTTTATTGGTTGGTGTCAGCCTGAAATGAGAGTAGAATATTTGCACTTAATTGAAAAGGAGCTGGCACATAGACAGAAATCACCATGTTGATCATTGTCTGAATCCAATTTCTTGAACACTGTGCTTGAGTTTTGGTTGCTTTTCTTGTGTAAGATACAGAAACCCAACCAAGAAGGGCCCTGCATGACCAGTTGTGTGAGGCATTTTCATGTGCAAGTGAAAGAGACACCTACAATATCAGGAAGAGCAGTGAAATTACTCATGGATTCTCAAAAGTAAGAAGGCACTGCAAGTTTAAAACAAATAAAAGAAAGTACTCTTTCATAGGATACATAAAAATAATGACTATAAAAATAATCCCACACAAGACTGAATACAAAAATGGGTTTAAAAAGGAAGTAGAATACAGATTTGCGGGTGTCTATTAAATGTAGCTGTCCATATGCAATAGCTAACAGAGAAAACCAGTAAATTGTTGTGGGGAAGAAGCTGGAAGAAGATAAGGAGGGCCACCCATTTCCTGTGTGAACTATGCCTTTTTCTAAAGTGTCTGCTACAGGTATTTTTCAGACATTGACTACACTGACTACATTTGATGCACCTCTCATCAAACACTGTTTAGTAATTCTTAGGTGTCTTATTTGCTAACAAAATCCTATACATTTGACAGGTTAGTCACATCAAAATCTGCTCTAGATTATAACATTAGTTCATCTTCTAAGGATGCCTAGATTTAGACCTGAATAGCTCCTGCATCAGCAGACCACATTAAGTGTGATGACCTGAAAACAGGTCCTGAAAATTTGCAGCATCCAAAATCTGACTCATTAAGTTCAAATAAGTTTTGCAAGGACAAAATTTTCAGTTTCCCATTTCCAGTTGCTGTTTTCTGCCAGGATAATGCTTAATTTTCCTTTGAGGGTTATCAAATACTTTTATGGGGAGTGTGATCTGAAGAGATCAGCTAGAGTTTTTGACTCTGGCTAATTATTTGGAGTATTTTGAGTTTCCAGTCAGAAGCGGTAGTTTAATCAATCTACCCAGTTTTGCAGACAGAAGAATGGTCCCTTATGTGAAAAGTTGATATGGTCAGAGGTCTGGTAAACGATTTTCCAGTAAATCAGCAAGGATCTCTGACTTCCAAGGTACTTAAACTGAACTCAAGGTCTGGGAAATTCTGAGAAACTCAACTCTGTGAAAAGAGCATCACAGAAATGCTTTGAAATCCACTTGTCCCTTTCAAATAGAAATGTGATCATAGACAACCATAATGAACTGAAACAGAATGGGATTCCTCACTTCAAATTTTTATGGTTTCAGCTTGCCTTCCAGTATGACTCATATCTCCTCTTGGATCAGCCACTTAACAGCAATGCTTAAACATCTAATTAGTGTCATGTGGTTACATTAGTTAAATGTGCTACTGAGCATCAATGCCTTAATTCTCACAAGATACTTATTAGGCAGGTAAACAGACATTGTTTTCCCTCTGCTGCAGATGAAAGAAATTAATATTTAAGCAATGTGTGCAAGGTCATGCCTTGAGAAAAATGTTAAAGGATCATTTAAATGTGAAGACTCCTAAGGTCTTTGAAAACTTTTTCTGGAAAGCGTGATATAACTGAACAACATTATCACACAGCAATCTTTGAAAATTAAAGTCCAGAAAAATCAATGTTATGTTTATAAATACAATTTGGAATGTGTTCATAAAGAAGAGGCTTTTTTGCTGCTATGAGGTGCTCTTGTTTAGCATAGGTCCCTTATTGCCACAACAGCACTATCCTGCAGTACTTTGGCTGCATCAGCATTTTCCTTAACTCTGCAGTCCAGCCCAAGGTAAAGTTTTACATAATGTAATGTCAGGGAAAAAAAAGTCAGCATTTTGTAATGTTATCAATTGATATCCGATAGAATTGGAATAAGGGGGACAGGGACTCATGGCTGACGTTGTCATATTGTGGAGCCAAGGAGAAAGAAGGAGGCAAAATCCTCTTCTACATGGAGAACAGCTAAACTACATAATTCATTGCCACCAAAGGCCTGGTAGTCATTTTCAAGCATTTTAAAGTAAATTTGACAGTGAATTACTTAGGCAGATTTTCACTCCTGTTATTGCAAATAATAACCTTAAAGTAATTTCTAAATTCATTGGCTGTACTGGTGGGCATAGCCCTCTTCATCTTTCACAGGTGCTTTGGTAGGGCAGATATATTGAAACTCTGAGAAGTTGAGTATAGAAGTGACTGCCCATGTCTACTTTGTGATTACTCAAAAATAATTTTTGCTTTCATAAAAGGATGTAGATTCTGCATTTTTCCCAAAGAATCTTGAGACAGGAAGACTGCACAGAAGCCGGAAGGGAGGTGTAGGAGGTATGAAAATGGGGAAGGTTCCTTGATCTTCCAAACAAGGCAGGTTATTATATAGTTTGCAATAACCAAGAAATGCTGTAAAGATTATCTGAATTTTCTTTTTGGTTTGTATTCCAGCTTTTTTGTCTTTTCCTGGCAATCTCCATTCTTCTGCTACTTTTTCATATTATTCTTTCTACTTAAGCATGAGTTAATAAGGACAGTGAAAAATTAACTCAAATGACAAGGCCAATATGCCAGAAAAATTGTACTTGCTGAACTCCACTTCCATTCCGAATCAGGATGATTTGGAATGAGACCATTCCCAAGATTTTAATATACCCAGTGACAACACTCCAACAAACTTCCACACTGCCATCAAATAATAAAGATTAGTGCAGACAAATATTGCAGTTATATACAAGCACTTTTGTATAGGATGCTATTTAACACATAGCAGGAGAGGTGAAATGTCTTCCTCACCCGGACTCTGATGTGGAAGCTGTTACAGACATCATGAGCTTAATCACACACCAAACTTACTCATTCTTCACCCTTGGCAATAACAGCAGAGTTATATGCATCTGTTCATAAAGGCTCTCAACATTTCATCCAGTGTTTGGTTGGGTGATATCCATGGCTCCTAGCAAAGTGCAGATGGTTAAAATGCTTTCATGTGGTAGATATTCAATATATTGTTGACCTCTGTTTTGTAATGGTGCTCAGTGTTAGTGAGAGTCTGTTTTCCCAGAACCAATAACCAGCAGGCTGATGGAGTTTATGGGGTGAAGAAGACAAACATAAGCACACTCTTCTCAGCAAGGACAGACCAAAGCCCTAGCCAGAGCCTTGATACAGAGTTAATAAAAAAAACCCCAGACAAATTGACTATTGCAAACACAATTCATTTGTGCTTGTATGAAGAAGGAAAATTAGTTGGAAGTCTGACCCTGCCCTGCAATGTCATAATAAAACATGTTTTCAAGCTTTGACTTTTCTGTCAAAGGTTATATCAGATGGTGGATTCAGAACTTCATAGCAACTGCTTAATCCTGATTTTCCAGTCTCTGCAGTTCCATATTCTTCCCATAGATAATCAAAGACCCAAAGAGCCGATCCTGTCATCTCCACTTACTGCAAATATATTAATCTAATCAAGGGAAAGTAAAACACGTCATTTCACTGAGTCAATTTTAAAGTCTTCCTGACAGAATGAATATAAAATAGATTTAAAGGTCTAGATTCAGCCCAGCTGAGATCAGAGTATCCACTGGAAGTTCCCCTCTCTTCAATCAATGATGAAAGGTTGGAAGGGACACAGACTTCCAACTTAATATCATTTTTAAAATGCATGGAGTGTCAAATACTAGAAATTGATGCATAACTTTACATATTCTCTCATTTGGTATTGTGAAATAATTAGGAATGAGGGTTATTGAAGATGGCAAAGAACATCTTTAGGGAAAACACTAAACAGATTGTTATCAAAAAAAGAGCTTTCTTTATATTTCTTTGTGAACTATCACCTATTTCTCATCTCACAGGTGATTTGAGTTCCTTTTGATTCTCTTTTTATTTTTTCCCATGTATCTACTGAGGGTAGAATTTCCTGGGTCAAAAAAAAATCATTCCAGGCCAACATGAAAAATTAAAATCTGTTTGAGAGGGGTTGCCTGATCAGAAATGACAAAAAAGAACATCAATAAATCAATGAAAATATGACATCACTAAAAATGTCAACCATTGGTGAAAGACAGATGGTCAGACTTGTTAGTCCAGAATGGTGTGGAATCATTCTTTTGTGTGATCTGGAAGGCAGTGGAATGCAGGAAAACAGAATCGTGGGATGGTTGGCTTGGAAAGGATCTTTAAAAACCATCTTGTCCACCTTTCCCAAGGTCAGGTTGCTTAAAGCACCATTTGACCTGGCTGTGAACACTTCCAGTGTAGAAGCAACAGCTTCTCTGGACACCTTCCAGTGTCTCACCACTCCCACTGTAAACATATCTAGGATGTCCCAGGAAGATCTGGAGTCAGAAGGTCTGTATGCTGCCTCCTCTTGCAGCTGTAATACCCTTCCAAGACACATTTCCTTAAATTCAAGAACGTAGTATGATATATATAGTCAGATTTGGGATGGAAAACATAAGAGCACCAATATCTCATTTCCTATATGTAAAAGTTTGTTTCCTATATATGAAAGTACTTAAGACAACCCTGTACTACAGAAAATTTTCTGCAAGGTGATCTTGCAATCTGAGTTTTAGACAAGGAGAATAGAACTTCACTGTCAAGTTCAGTTAACAATTATCAGTCTCAGTTACTGTTTATGATATCAAGAACCTATGTCTATGCTCTTGTATATAAGTACAGAGGAGTGTTCAGTCTAGGCTGGTTTTGTTGATGTCAAGGTCAATGCCAGATTTGCCAATAGCTTCAAAGTTCTAACATCAAATTTACAATACACACTCCTTCAAACAATTATGGTGTCTAAAATTTTGTTTCCAATATTAGACTAGAAATTCTGGGAGTTTTCTCAGTGGAAATGTAATTGTCTTCAGAAGAAGATTCTCTTTAAAAATGTTATTAATTACATATAGTTGTGTTGTAGGAAACCACTTTAAACAGAAAAAAGTCCTATCATTTTACGGATTTTAGTATATTAAGAAATTCATAGCAAGAGTTCCAGTTCTGTAAGATTTGTTCCTGAGGACACTGGCTAGGTAACATGAATACCAAGTTATATGGCTTTCCCTATGATGATATAAATAGAAATTTGTTACTCTAGGCTTTGTGCAATTTAAATTCATCTCTTGTGTCAGGTAATATTCAGATTGATTAGTTTTCTAGTTAACAAATTGTATTCTGGTGAACTGTAAACTGCTGAGAAAAAAAATAATTGTCAATCTTTGGATAAAGAATTTTATTAGAGGTAGAAAAAAACAATAGATCCATGAGCAAAGGAAATAAAACCAATAAGCCCTGAAAACAGCAAAGGAAACATTAATTCAGTCAGCACTCTTTCAGTTCGCCTTAGGAATCATGAGCAGCAATTTGAAATCCTGTTTTTCTCCTGGGAAGAAGTGATGCTCTAAACTATACTGATCAAATAAAAAGGGAAGCCGCAGGCTAAAACAGAGGGAAAGAAGTTACAACAAAGAAAAACAGTTAGTTGTATGAAATGACACATTTATACACCAGCAAAGTAAAATTAGAATCCTCTCCATTTACTTTATATCAGTTGCAGAAGAAAAATAGCTGTATTACAGATACCAGACAACAGAGCAACATAAAATAAAGGGTTATTTTGAATCATCCCAGAGGATATTTTGCAAAATATGTGCTTAAGATATGCAGACAAAATGGTATCATTATGCAGTTTTTGGATGTAAAAAAAAAATGCTATAATCACAAACATATTAAAGAGATTTAAAAAGACAGCATAAGTAAAAATCTGTAAGTAAAAACCATGTAGGAAAAAAAAGAAAAAAAGCTATGAAAGAAGACAAAAAATCCTTTATTTGTAACAGAAAAATTACAGCATGAGGTTTTCTTAATCTCTGATAGCCTGAAACCTCTCCTTCACTCCAGTCTGACTGATGTGCAGTCTTGAGACCTACACTGTCTAAAGAAAGAAGAGAGGTATTCTTAACAAGTGACAGTGCCACAGGAAACCACTGACAGCTCCAGAACTTGGGAGACAACAACAGAGGTGAGAGAAAACAGCTAATTTACACAATCTCTTTGAAGTCCATTGTGTGCTGAAACATTCCTGTTCTGTATTCTGTCTGGCACCATGCTTCCAATGCAGAGGAAACAGTGCCTCAGTAACTCTCTGGGTATTTGCATTTGCTATTACAAAATAATGGCTTGTTCCACTGCAGTGACAGCTGGAAAAAACACAGCCTGTAGCATATCATGGAAGTGACACAGCAGAGCTGGGCCCTCGTTTCAAAAATTTTTGACAAAGGCATCAGTCCCAAATTTTAGATCTGAAACAGGTATCTCTGTTAATTAAGGAGCAGCATACAATGGATTTGTTCAGCGGCTTCATAACATAGAAGGTTTAGATGGGATCAAACACTCAGAATGATAGGAGAATCCCAGGTCAAGATCTTACATCTACATGAAAATTTATGGAGAATATTAATTTAGATGCTTTAAGCAAATCATCCAAAAGTTTAATAGAGGTCACCTTAACAACTGTTCTGATCCTTCACAGCTGTGAGAGTAAGTATCAAGGCAAAAGGAGAAAGGAATAATCCACATCTGTGTTATGCTTGTAATCAGACAGGGTATATCAAATATGAGTTTTGCTCAAGTCAAAGAGGACTTATATAGGATTAGGTGCTTTTCTAAGTTTCAAAGGCCCAATATAAGCAAAAGGCAATGTATCTTTTTGTTTCTCACTTATTTCCTGTATAGGAATCCACAGAGATGTCTGTAACTTGTAAGAAGTAGCTAAAAATAATTATTTTCCTTAGTTTCTGAGGTTATCTGGTGTTTGACTGGAAAATGATTGTTTAAGAAAATATAATTAAAACAATTTAAATTATAATTTGAATAAAACAGTTTCACAGTGGAGCAACAAATACAATGTTTGGGCAAGTAAGTGATACTGGCCTTCCAATTCATCATCATTCTTTCCTGACCTGTTTGGAAAGTTATGTTTGTCACAACAAAATTTATGATATGAAATTAGATGCTGTTTTCTGTAGGTCACTACTTACTTATTAACACAAATGAGAGTTGTACATTGGAAAACAAAACAGTCTCTATTACTTTGGTGTTTTTGCTAATGTTATTATTCAAGTTGTGGTCATACTAATTGCACACTACCTCAAGTTTCCTGTTGCTGCAGAATCTCAGACTTTTTCATCAGGTTTGGCTGAAAAATCCCTCTGCTTCACCAGTTCTGTAGTTGGAACCTGATATCTCAGAGATATTAAAGCTGAATCCTGAAGTGTGTGCAATTTTTTTGAGTGCCCAGTTTGGAAATATAGTCTGTTTCCTCACCATAATTTGCAAAAGCCTTCTTGATGCCAGAGGCAGCAATGAGCTCTGAAACATTCAAATCATCGACAACTTCTTGAGCTAAGTGTTTAGAAAATGAGAAACTTTAATGACCTTCAGGTAAAAAAATTGATTTAAACAACTAGCTGATACCTCAGGGGAGACAAAATAACTGGCTTGACTTTCAGCTAAGTTAAGTAAAGATAAAATCTATTTTTTTTACTGTTTTTTGTCTCAATCACTATATATCACCCAAAATCTTTAAAAGGCGGGGACAAGTTTTATAGGCAATTGTTTATTAGAATATTCAGGACTATCATTGCAGAGGTACCACAACAATACTTTCAAGTTAAGGAAACGCGTCAAAAGCTAAATGTAGTAGGAGATTCAACAGACAATGTGAATATTAGTTGATTACATTTGGATAAAAGATTACTTCCTCATAGAAAAAAAGGCCAAAGTTCACTTCTTTCTGTAAACATACATATGTGACTCTATCTGGGTGTGTGTTCACTTGCTTTCCCGTTACATATATGTATAAATTGATGTTTGCACGCGTTTTTTAGAGTAAATCAATAATGTATTTGGAACATTGTTGTAATACTGCATATTTGGCTTTTAAAAATAGATATGTCAAAGTATTTCTGTTTGGGCACTCCAAAAATTAAGTGACTTACAGCACATATTTACTTATTTCATATATACAGTAGAAATAGCAGATCAGTTTTCTATTGCCTGGAAACTAATCCATGGGAAGACATCCAATTTGCAAATGAAGACTGATATCCCTGTGACACTGAGGTCAAAACTCCAAGTAATGTCACATCTTTTTGTTGACCATATTGAAACTTCTTCTGTTTTTTTTTTTTTAATATTAAAGAATCCTGCAACATTTCAAAGTCAGTGACTTGACAAAAGCCTCAGAGTGTTCAAAGGAGCTGATTTCTCCCCATCACTACGTTGTGTATCACCAGGAGAATGAGGTCTGAAGCTTCAAAGTAGGTTATGGGGAAGCAACATATAAATTAATCTGCCTAGCAAATAGGATCCTCTGATCCAGCTGGCAAAGTATGACTCAGAGGATGATTAACATTTGTTTCCTACATCTGCCAAACAACATGAAAACAGTGTCAGACAGTTCTCCAAAGATTAGATTATTAGATTTAGAGAGAAGCTCTCCTTCACAGTACCTGAGAATGAAAATGTATTTCTAAATTGTCAAAACTTACAACTAGAACAAGGAAGAGGAACTGACTGCTTCATGTGGAGTTCAACATTTAAAACTGAAGGCTCTCTAGGGCTGCACTGTTAATCATTTCTCTGGAGAACTGAAAATAAGGGGCTACAAATGAAATAAAAGGATCCCTGCTTGCTTAACCTTCTCACTGGAGTGAAAACCATGACAAAAAAAAAAGATCTAAAAAACCCCCAAAGACATCACATTCAGATGTTTGAAAGTAGCTGTAATGAGGGCTTGCAACATCTTGTTAGGAAGCTGTCAAACCCCAGGTTGCTTTATAAATGGACAATCATGAGCTGCAATTACAAAAAAGTGTGAAATACAGTAATTTCACAACTACAAGGCGCACCTTTTTGACTAAAGTTTTCCCCCAAAATCGGAAGTGCGCCTTATAGTCCGGTGTGCCTTATCTGATCTACAAAGTTGCGAAATGTGCTGGCTCCCGGGGGATGCACCTTATAGTCCGGTGCGCCTTATGGTCGTGAAATTACTGTACAGTGACAGAACCAAATATTGCTGCAGGAGAGGATAAGGTGCACAGTATGTACTGGGAATTGAACCCGAGGTTCTTCCTCTCAGTTCTTTAGAAAAATCTTTTAAGGGAAATACTAGGGTAATTATCATAGGCAAAGGGAGAACAACATTTTAGCCAGTTTTCCATTGAGACTGGAATCTCTGAATGACTCCACCAGTATAGCAAAGGTCTCAGGTGATTATCAGGCATTTGACACCAGGAAAACACCCAATGAGAGTTTTACAATTTTACCATAACAATACATTTAGCATCAGGATGATAGTGCAGATGATATGTATAGTTTTACTGAGTTTTTGTAAAAGGAGGTATAAAGGAACTCACTTCAGTGCAAAAAAACCACAATCAATGATTTATAAACAACTGAAAGCCAGCCAAACCAATGAATATTTAAGAAGGAAATAGCTGATATCTAAAACCCCTTCTTCCTTATGTTATCCAACTGAATTGTAGTTTTTAAGCAAAAGTATTTTTCTAATAAATGAATAGTAAGGAAAAGAAAAAAAGAACTACTTCTTTCACAAGAGAAATTACAGTTAGTCATTCAAGAACAAATTTCTGCATACACCCACATGGATTCCACAGTCTCTATACATGGTATGATAGAAAAAACATCCTGGGTAAATCGAACATGTACCTGGGCTCCCAGTTCAGAGAAAATAGCTGCTTTGGAAACTTGGCTAATGGGCATATTTATCAAAGAATAGTTCATGAGATATCCAGCTGTCAATGTTGGGGACTTAACTATGGGTGTGGCCTCATCTACCAGAGGAGTGGTGCCTTGTTTTCCTGGGGCCAGTGAAGTTACCAGCCAGGCTGCCCAAGCCTTGTGCACATTCAGAGCCAAAGGATGAAGGAAGCAAGCCTGTCAGCACAAGAAAGAAAGAAAGAAAGAGGAGAAGCCAGTGCGCACCCAAAATGACAGCCAGACAGATTTGCTCCCTTGGAAAAACACACCAATAGACTTTACTAAATTTCCCATTAAACATGTAGAAATTTTGGAAGTGGGTGAGAATTGCAAGGAGATAACAAAAGGAAATTAATTTACTGCTGTTCTTTGGAGGTTGCAGTTTCAACCTTTTCCTTTACTTACTAATGCTCATTATCTTGACTGTCAAAGAACTAAGTTCCCATGGGAAATAACTCTTAAAAAACAAGTAAAAAATGAAAAAGTCTTCCACATCACTTAGTTTGACTATCACCTATGATATGAGTTGTGTGCACTCCTTAAGGTCTAGCTAATTTTCCATTTTTCTGACAGTTAAACTCCTTGAATTATGTGCAGGATAGATCTCCCGATTAGAACAAGTTATTAGAATTTTCTCTCTGCATACACCAAAACAAGTGAGTCAAAAACCCAAAACACAAATGTCACCATTTTAGTAGCGTTTGTGACAGTTTCTCACACACCTTTATTCTTAATTACCATAACTGTGCTTTGTGGGCACTGCTGGATTTTGACAGCACGCAGAGGGTTTTCAGGCATTTTGAGGCAGGCAAACTGTAGGTGAAAAACTGGGACCCTAAAGATGAATGTGTTGTTCTGTTGAGTACAGTAATTTCATGAATACAAGCCGCACCATTTTGAGTAAAATTTTGGTCTGAACCCGAAGTGCGGCTTATAATCAGGTGTGGCTTATTTATGGACAAAGAACGAAAAGTTGCTGTTTTAGTTTGGAGGACAGGTGTCTGCTAAGAAAGGCAGGAGCTTCTCTTTAAAATGGAGAATGTAAACCCCCTCCCTCCAAATTATTATAATTTTGAAATCAAGGGGCTTTCAGGCAAAAATATGGGAATTAG
>PYHW01010846.1:1670132-1683325 GCA_013186435.1 Turdus rufiventris
AGATGGTGATAGAATAGATACCTTTTATCACACTCTGTATTGTAACGTGTGGCTTATAATCAGGTGTGGCTTATATATGGACAAAGAACGAAAAGTTGCCAACACCCAGAAGTGCGGTTTATACTCGTTGCGGCTTGTAATAATGAAATTACTGTAAATTTACAGCTCAGACCTTGGCCAAGCTACACCTGCTCCAGTGCCTGAGACCAGCTATGGTGTCAAGTGCTCAGAGCCCAGGTTTATGTTCCAGATGACATAACTGCTTTTTTTTCGTGCAGAGCACTTCCTCCGAGCAGGCTTTCTCTAACATGTATTAGTCAGCTCCCTAACACATGCCATATCTAGCCTAGCATATCAAGACACTAGGGTCTGTTTCTGGAAATATTCAATGTATTATACCATCCCCAGCTGAATTTCAATGTTGTAAATTTCTATGAAAAATTATATCTGTACTTTGGAGTGTCTTTGCTTCTAGTCCTAGTTCTGTAATAAATAAAGTCATTTAGTTTTGTATATAGCAGCCTATACAGAAAAACATATAAACCGTTATTTAGAAAGTAATCTACAAAATTGCAGAATCTACAAATCTGCAGAGATTGTAAGAGAAGTGCAGAGAGCAACTCCTTATTTTTTTTTTTTTTTTATATTTTATTGCCTGTGCATATATATTTTCCATCTTTCTCTCATCCACATCCTCTTTCTATATATTTTATATGTATTTGTATGTATCAAATAACTTTATTCCAGAGAAACAAAATTAGCTATTTGGGGCCAACCAGCAAAATTTCTCTGTAAATTTGAAACAACTTAGTTTTCTGAAAGATTAAAAAAGTAAATGTGTTTACTGATCATTTTCATGCTGTGAGAGCTAAAATGAACTAAACAAAAAATTCCAAGCTTTTATCCTAAACAAAATACTCAAAGGCATATTTTTATTCCAGAACACAAGCTGCTGATAATTTTAAATTAAAGGCCAGTCTGAAGACCACATGACACAACCCAGCTGGTTCTCTTTTATCACTTGAGTGCATTCACAGCTAACAGTTCAGCAGAACTTTTATTTCTTTACTGTGAGAAGATAAGATCCATCTTTGTTGATTACTCTGTCTGTCAACCAGCAAAAACTTTGAAATATTTATGTAAACTTTTAAATTTCTGGAATTGTAAGGTGCTCCTATACTAGCCAAAGTTGGATTTCACCCAATTCTTTTGGTGTACATGTTTATCAACTACCAGCTCTCAGAGTGATATTCTTATGGAAACCGGAATGGGAAACCATATATATGTCTGAATTTTGTGAGTGAACCATAACAGTCCTAATATTTCTTCAAGGCCTTCTGGTCAGGTAGGAAAAACTCAAGTCACTGCCCTTGGAACAGGTCATAGGACTCCTTCCCACGCAGGAAAAAAAGGACATCTGGAGTGGATCCAGAGAACTGTGTTTCCAGAACAAAACTAGGGAAAAAGAACAGCGGGGAAAATTTTCATGATTTTTCCATGTGCATTTTGTTTGATTATCCCCTTATGGATCTCCCTATTTTGCTAAGACTTGAGGCCATTCATGGTGGTAGGTTACTATTTAAATTGGTACCATAACATGGTGAATGGCTGAAAAGAAAGAAGAAACCTGCAAAAAATTATAACAATGTAGAGGAATCATTGCAATGTAACTCTATTATAATTCCTGAGGTTTTTTTAAGTTATGTAGTGGGGTCTTTTTGTTGTTGTTTGTTTGAGCTAATTGCAAAATTCTTAATTTTGTTCATAGTGGGCAAGGCATAATTTTTTACTGCAAATTAAATTCTGCCTGCAATTTAGCTCAGCCCAGAATACTTACTATCAGAGACTGTCAATCATATGGAGGGAAATTTTTCACAGCAATACTTTTCTATCATTTGCATGCATGACAGGCTAATAGAGGTTGCAGCCTAGGCTGAGACACAGTTCAAACCTCTTGGGGTTAAGGACAATCATTCCTAAATGTTTGAGAAAAACTGAAACTCTGAGAAGGCCTAATCTGAACCACTTGGATCTACTAGGAAAATTTAATTACAATTTTATGCTATTTCCATTCAGTGCAAATCTGTAACTTTACTAGATTAAAAGGATGTTCCATTTGGACCACCATTCTTCTGTTGTGCGTTATGAATAAGAAAGGGATTATTTTATTCTTGCATTCTAGACAAATATTAATGTTTATTGGATTTCTTTTCCTGTTGTACAGTTTATTGCCCTGCCTACACTAGCAGATTCTGTCCAAGGAAATACTGTACACTAAACATGGTCAGAGCAGTGTTTTTATTTGGACTATTTTTGACATGCAGCTTATGTATCAGTGACAATGTATATTAATTGCTGATGCAGAACACTGGTACTTCAAAACACAGAGATGGTTAAATCCAGATTTTTTGTTTAGGTTATCTCTGGACTGAGATGAAAAAAAAAAGATTGAAAAATTATACTCTGGATGTGAAAATAGTTTCCTGTTGTTTCAGTGTGGTATTTTGTATGTGATTACATGTGTCCCGCTTCAAAAATAAAAGCATTTTAATATTCACATTTTCTAAAAATCATAGCTAGAATTTCAGTTGGCTTCATTTGAATGACAGACTTCCAAAAGTTCATTTTCTTGATAGTCTGGACCTAACGTTCTGGTTCTTTCCGCTCTACCAGGCATCTAGAGATAAATTGAGTCCCCAGTGTTCGCTATGGTGTATATGATGACTTGTTTGGTTCTATTATTCTCAGTAATATTCTCAATTCTCAGTCTACAGTCACCATTTTCCTGTCAGGTCAGGTGATATCACATGTAGGGATGCCAGGCCTTACTGAGTCTTCCCTCATTTTCTCTTACATATGAGCAATCAAACTAAGGCAAAAATAACAAAAAGAGACGACTCTTATACTTTCTACTTAACCATTCACCTATAATGTTTTATATAGTGAACACCTGGCACAAATTTTAATGGAAGTACCAATATTTAAAATATGTTTTAACAACATTTGTTAAACTCAAATTCCATAATATCCTGGTAATTCAGTATAATGATATTGACATCATCTGAACAAGCATAGAAAAAAAATCCCTTGAGAAACTTGTAACTTTCTAGTATTGGAATAGGCTGTAATAGTATCAAAACTGAGGTTTGAAAAGGAACAAGCAATGAAAAGCCTATGCTTTCAATATTCTTTAGAAGTTTGTGTGGCAAGTGAGTATATTAGGGATAAGAAAATAAATTTACTCCATGAAGTTGTCACATCACCAAGAAAAGCAATGAGGGTCAATCATTTGCTATGACTGAAAAGAAAAGGAAATTAAAAGAGCCCTAAGGTAGGTGCTGTGGGAAATGGATAGCTTTTGGCTTCAAGTGGTGGAGGTTATTCAAGCAGATATACCGCAGAAGAGGTCCAGGAACAAGAAAGAATGAATCAACAACAGGGTCTGCAACCTGATATATTAACCACCCAGATGGAAAGGAAAATGCCACTCTGCCTTTTTCCTGGAAACTTAATTACCCTTCAGCCTAGCATAAGCCAAATTTCTTGTCCTTATTTTGCTTAGCAGCTCCCCTGACAACAGCAAAGCTTTCTGATTTCCTATTGATGTGAGAGAACTGAACCCTATTTCTTAGATGCAGAATGTAGAATACGTACAGTAAAGTAGGTTAATGAAACATTAGGAGACGTTATAATTTTGATAACACTCCAGTTTAGGCCATCAACACATCTTCAGGCCATTAACTGTTTGATGGAAAACACAAAATGTATTTAAAATTATTTATTCAATTCCCAGAAAATGTAACAAACCAGCTACACTAGTCTACAGATTTTTCACTTTCATCCGACTGCCACAAAATATCTGTACAGTTTTTACTGACTATATTAACTGGAAAAAGGTATACTATTAATAGCACCTTAGCACAGCAGGAACCATTATCTGACTCTAAGCAGCTGAGAAGCTCATGTTGTTATCCTACTCACTTTTTTTAATGGAAGATTTTCCATGAAAAATTATGGTATAGGAAGATCCAGGTAATTTTTTTGTAATTAAAATTTAAGTGCTAAAAACCATGTAGAACATAGTGAATAAAATAAGAGAAAACACAAACATGATGAAGTTGATAGTTACATCCTGAACTGGCAGAGNAAAAAAAAAAAAAAAAAAAAAAGTAAAAAAGAAAGGCTAGATGCTGTTTTGTCTTTTTGTTTTGTCTTTTTCTGTGAAATCTTGTCAGCAAAGCTTGGAAACAAATAATATTTTTTTTCTTAAAATACTTTTATTATAGCAACCTCTTGAGATGACAGAATTCATTTTATCTAACAACCCACAGCACTAGTGTTACAACTACTCTTTAGTCTCTTCAAAAATAGGCTCCAACTGACATCTTGAACCTTGTCTCAAGCCACAGATACCAGAGAAAGTTTGACTCTTATTATTTGTATTTTTTCTTTTTATTAATTTAAAAAAATTTTAAATGTTATAAGAGAGCTGATACTTTTCAGTAGTAATGCACTCATTTGAAGAGATTTACCTTGTCCAGTTCAACTACTCAAAACTATTGTGAGATGTTTACATAAATTCCACTATCCAAAAATATTTGTGGAAGATATTTCAGGTCTATGATATTAAAAACTTAGCTGGATTTAAAGGTAACATCATTTACTGCCTCCCAGCACCATGAATATTGCCCTTGCTGGCTTCAGGATTTAAAGGATTTAGCAGAAGATTTATCACTTAACTTCAGCAGACAATCCTGCAACAAAGCAAAGCTGGAGAGTCTGAAGTTCTGCCCAGATTTTATATCTCCAATGTATAAATGCAGATATATAAAGACAAACAAACAATTTCGCACTTCAGGACTGTCTCTTGTGTGAAAATGGAACATTTAAAAAAGTGTTTAAGAGTCCATAAGCTTGTTGCAAATATTTAGCATTCTTAAAACTTCATTGGATATGAGGGAATGTGAAACTGGAAATTAGATAGTAAGGAACTGCCCTTTTGTATGTTTTTGGATATATCTTCTTTCTTCTTCCAGCCATGTTTTTCCCAAATTTCAAAGCAGACCAAGGAAGTTGCAGTCTCCCCTCTGGGACAGCACTATTCATTTTTTTGCACTAGTTACTCCAATTCAAAACAAGCAAACTTTACAGAAGGTTTTTTCTACTGATTTTGGAAATACATACTAGCATAATTAAATTTTGGTGGATAATTTCTCATAAAACAGTTCTGTGTCACATTAGCTGGGGAAAGAAGCGTCAGACAATGCTGGCTGTTTCTCAGGACCACTTGTGAACATAACAGAATCTGTTAATCAGTGTGCATGGTCCAGCCTTGTGAGTTATGCAAACACTGATTATGTTTGCCATTCCCCACATGCACCTAACTTCCAGTTACAAGTATATTCCCTTCCTAGACCGACACAGACTGCACGCTGTCAAAGAATTCTGGATGTTGAGGCCATACAAAATCCTAAATATTGTGCCCTATGGTGAATTTTTCTGCCAGCCAATTACTATTCAGAGACAGACAAATGGCATTTCAGCCTGACTTCTACTCTTCATTTTCATAACACACATGAGTAAGGACTGTTGAAATAAAAACCTCTGCATATGATACCTGTGTACTACATTTGTTGCCACTAGCTGAGGACTGGATCAATTTTATCTCTTTTTCTTCTCTGTGAAATAGCCATATTTTTCTGCCTTATTGCAATCCTAACGCTCTGTTGCTCTCCTAAAGTCTAGATACAAGGTCGTGTGACACTTTAATGCTTCAATAAAAATGAACTTATAATGCAAAATGTTATTTTCATCTTATTCCTGCACATTCATGTAATGATTTTCGGGTGTCTAAGTGTTTGCATGGATTGAGCACACCTTTTGCATTTGCAAAATGGTATTTATGCTGTTTCTTGCAGCTGACAGAGTCTTTGCTCTTGATTAACTGATCTTCCTGAAAACCAGGTAAAAGCTTGGTTGGGTGAACAGTGAATGGTATAGTTTCATAACCTTTCTTCTTATATGATTGTTTTAAAACACATTGATTTGGGAAGCCAGGGCATTTTTTTTTTTTTTCATAGACCAGTACACATTTCATAAGCTCAGGATGAGGAAAATGCAACTCATCTTTATTTCTGCTTTTTTGGTTCCATTTGCTCACATAATAGCTGTAACCAGTGATGCCACTTAAATGAGTCATCTCCTAGGTAAGCATAATGCTGCTGCATTTTCAGTGGTCTAATTTACAGAACAGACTGTAAACAGGGTGAAAGCTTTCCTCCACTACACACTTCACTCTTTCATGTTCAGAAATGAGAGAGGCTCTTGACAAACAGCTTCCCTCATGCCATCCTAAAGGCAAGATATTACCGAAAAGCACTATGCCTCCAAACTCACAAAATTTCCTCTGCTCACTGTGGATTAACCCATACAGAAGGGTTCTGTCTGAAGAATGGCCAAAATATTTGTTCTGTTATGACCAGTAGCTATAACACTGAACTTAAACAGAAGGAAAACAATTGCCCTGGAAGTCAGCATGTTTTCTTGTGGCAAACCACAGTGGGAAAATCAGTAAAAAATGAGAATAGGATTTGATAACAGTGAAAGTGTACACCTTTGCTCTCTGCTAACCTTCTCTTGACTCCAAAGGCAAAGACTGCTTTCTCTTACTAAAGAAATTCAGTAACCTGCTTCTCATCAACCTCAGAAAGGTAGTGCCAGAAAACTAGAGTTGACATGCACAATTATTTTAGCAAGAAACCAGCAATGTGTATTTTTTGCAGTTTCTAGAACTGCTAAGAATAAACCTGGACTAAAGATTTATCACTTTTATAATGAAAGTAAATTGAGCATGACTGTAATATATTGTTCCAAGAAAACTTTAACTAAAGTGAGACTGGGTAGGAAATTTAAAGAGAAGCGATTCTTGTTATCAGTTTTAATGAATGATATTATGTGATAACCAAAAACAAAGGGAAAAACAAGATTAGTGATTGCTCAGAAAACATCCTTCCTACCACTCAATTATCATGACACCACAATCTTTGGTTGTGAAGTTAATTTCCTCAGTAATTACATTCTCCTCAGAAGTACAAGCATGCAGAAATACCTGCTTGGTATGTCTTCCCCAAGGTATGACAAAAATCAGATTTTCAGTGCCACAGTAGAATTGCAGGGAAAGGAGGAAAACCTCTTGTTGCCCCATTTTTAGGACCTAGAGTATATACCTGTGATGTCCAGTCTCCATACAGAGCATGCCTTTTGCCTGCAATATTAATGACAAAATGGTTCACAGAAGCTATCAGTTGCATCCAGTCAGCCAAAAAGGTAATGCTGGAAGGACTCAGATGACCTTCTAAATTACCCAGAATAGGTTGTTTTGTCCCTTAGAAAATGGAAAGAAAATATAATTATTAAAAATTTAATTTCTGTTCAGAAACATGCACAGAATAAAAACTGTAACACCAAGTTATTCTTAAATGCTATTTGTCACCAGAAGCACAAGCCCTATTCCTATGTGAATGCTGTCTTTGGAAAAAGAAAAAACAACTCACTAGTTATTTGTCATCGGCATCATAACCATGGCTCAGAGACTGTGTTGCTTCTCCAAAATCACACTTGTAGCGTTACATCTTCAGTCTTAGATCTCTGCCATGGAGATTTAGACACTCTAAAGACCAGCACATATGGGCAAAGAAAGGTTTATTTTGCAAAACCACACCACAGTGTGGGTCGGCAGCCACAGTCACCTCTGTACCTTGTGGCAAGTCCTACCATGAGAATAAGGCTTGGAAATGTTGCTAACAGATGTGGCATTATTAAGAAACCATAAAGTATCTTCTCATTTATGGAAACTCAGAAAATTACAACCCCAGGTCACTAAGTTTTGGACCTCTGGGCCTTACAGTCTTCTGGAAAGGCAAAATTTGCAGCAGTATACTGATCCCACACATTTAATGATAAAAGTATCATCTGAGGATATTTGTCTCCTATCCCAAATAAACAGGTCAAACTGAACAGTTCTGTAAGACATCCTGTCTTTTGTGGTGTCAGACCCAAAAGTCATGTAGCCTGACAATTATCTGCAGTGCTCTCCACACAGATTGCTGTACTGGGTCAAAAGGAGCAGCTTGAACAGCAGCTGACAGGAATGTAACAAATGTAGATGTTATTTTAAAAAACAACAAACCCTACAACAAAACAGAAAGCTGTTATGGAGTAATACCTCTTACATTTGTTTGCACAATTCCTTTTTGGTCAAGATCAAGTTCTCAACATTACCCACTATTTTAGTGAATTATATGGTCAAGCACATAATGAGATGAAGATTTTTAGTGTAAATACAATTATTTCCTTAAGGTGGACCTACAAATGAACAACATAACTCTCTTAATTTATAAAGGGCCCATTTTTATGTGAGGAAAACCTTATAATTCTCTAGACAAATAATTTATATCTGTTTTCCAGAGGCCTATGGCAAGAACAACAAAAGATACATAGAAATTATTGAAATCCTTTCAGTACTGTTTGAAAATGTCAGCCTGTCTCCTCATATGTCTTCTTGTATGTAGGGTGATGTCCTGTAACACAGCATTAATGTCAGAAGAGAAACTGCATTTTAAGCTGTCTCTTCAAGGACGCCCCAGAGGTTCCAGAAATACAGTGGTCCTAACACTAGATTCCAGCTCTAGAGTCCAATATGAATCTTAGTAACTAGTTTAATAATTAGTTTTCCCGTTGCTTAGAAATCAAGAAGCAATTCTAAACTTGTCTACACCTTGAGTGGTGAGTGGTAGCCACATCTCACAGCAAGGGAAGAAATCCCTTCCAGTGTCAAAAGGCTATAATCTCTTGCCCCATCTGTAACTTCAGTCAGCAAAAAAAAAGTAATAAACTTTTGACCTACACATATAATTTATAGCTACATTTAGGATAGTTATTTTTCACTGGTATTCTTGACACCTTCCTTATAATGTATGTATATATATATTTATGCAAATCAAAAAACGATCCCAGTTATGGTTTTTTGCTGACTCTATATAGTAACAAACAATAATTTAACAAAGCTTTGGAAAACAAGGACTAAAAAAAAAAAGAAAAAGAAAAAAAAAAGAAAAAGAAAAAAAAAAGAAAAAAAAATATCCTGCCTAATTTAAATACTGAGATGGGCCCTTTGATGTATGCAACTTCAGTATATTTCCATCCTATCTTATACCTAATATTATAACTAGTCAATTTGATCTGACTTGCAGTGTTTAAGCTCTTTGAAAGTCTGTTTTCTTTACCAGCCACTTTATCACTTTGATATTTTCCCCTTGATATCTTAACATGCTTTCCTCATTCTAAATTTACATAATATTTAGCTAATATCTTCTCATGAACTGTTAGCTAATGTCTTCTCATTAACTATTTCTGAGTGTCATTCAGTCACACTGTCTTATTTTCCATACTACTACAAATGTTTTCAAAGGGTCAAAGTACATAAAAATAAATATACATTTTCCTAAAAAATATATAAATCAACAATATTTTAAATTAGTGTTGATTTTTAAAAATACAGCTTTTTCAAATGGATTTTTTAAACATGATTTATTCTAGCTTGACAAGTAGCATGTGTGTTTTGAAAGAAAGTGAAGAAGAATAAGGCAGGAACCTGGAACTGACAATTGCAGGACACCAGAGAAGCTTCAAGAATATTGTCTCTCAAAGGAGAAAATAGTCTTTGGATATGGCCTGTACATAAACACTGAGAGGGACTCTATGCAAACAAAATTCCAGGAATTTCAAAAAGCAAACAGACATCTCCTTTACCTCCTGCCAGCTGCAAAAAGGAAGGTCCCAACATGGCCCTGTACTGTGTGTCATAAAAGAGCTGATAAATGACACAAAAGACATATTACTTTTCTATTTCCAAAGATCAGCAACATGAGAAGACTGTCCAGCAGCGGGAACAGGCAGCATCCACTAAGAGCTAGTTCTTTGGCAACCTGATAGCTCCAAGATACTTTGTTTTGTTTAACATATATATAACTGTGTGTGGTTGGTTTTTTAAATTTATTTATTTTTCCAAGTATTTTTCTTAATGAATGAAAAGTTGCTCGGCTACTTGGAGCTAGCTCTGAATCTAGCCAAAACTTTGCCTTGTTTAAGCCCTCTGCAGAAAGGGTCAGCTGAAGCACTGTTTTCCAGTTGTCATGCATTATTAAGACTCTCTTGCTGCAACATGTCTACTCCAAATTGCCTGTGCTTTTGCAAGTCTTCTAATGAAATGCCTCACCAAGACTGAAGCTGAACCATGTGCAGAAAGCCAGATTGCACCTCTTGCTATAAATACTGCTTTTGTTTTTAATTTGCACTCCTGTCAAAGGATATCTACTCCAAACGTGTGAATTTATTGACAAAAAAATCACCTCTATCCTTTCTGAATTTGTTCCTAGCTTGCCCTACCACAGACAGC
This sequence comes from Turdus rufiventris, assembly GCA_013186435.1. Lineage (NCBI taxonomy): Eukaryota > Metazoa > Chordata > Aves > Passeriformes > Turdidae > Turdus > Turdus rufiventris. The sequence continues at coordinate 1,680,589 of PYHW01010846.1, forward strand.
TCTTGCTTTACCAAAGCATTTTAGAGATGTACTGGCTCCTTCAGTGAATAAAGGTGAGCACAGGCAAAATGAAAGGGGATACATCTATATTTTTCTTATTTATGATGGTCTGAGACACTGGCACATATTTCATTGAATCCTTAATTCTATTACTTCCTTACACAGGCTGTTTATATTTGCTCATTAATGAAACAGTATCATGACTGAACATGTGGCAGCCACAGTAATTAGCAAAGCATCTCCTTCTATTCTTCAAAATGTCGTCAAAACACTTGTCAGGAAACAAACTCATTTTCAGTCTCTGCTGCCATTTACAGGGTTTCAGGCACTGACGATAGCTTGTCTGCTTAGTTTAAAAGATCTCTTGATATAACAGAACCTGACACTGTTTACTTCAGCCTATTATGCCTGCTGCATTCACTGAATGCTTCAGTGGAAAAGAAAAATCGAAAGAAAGCTACTCATTGTAATGCCAGCTGCTTTTTAAAAAAAGGAAATCAATTTTTGCTTGAGCTCAGAATGTACTCAGCAGGCCCAGAGTGACCCCCACTTCTGATGTCAACAACAAAAGAATCTGCCTGCATTTTCCACAACAAGCACAAAATAGCTAAAGAACACTGAAAATGTAAGATTAGTTTCATCCTATTTTATGTTCAAATTGGTACTGACTGATACAGACAGTACCTCAAATTTTAAAAACTGCTATTTCACAGGTTGCATGTAGAAACATGATGAGAATCAAGGGCATTTTTGAGCATATTACCTCATTAAAAATTACTTGACAGGACCATTTCAAGGCTGAATTTGAGTTACATTTGCTATTTATATCTGGTATCACAATGATTTTCTGCACTGACAATTCATTATTTTATGGCCAGCTTGTTTCAAATACAGTTATCTAATTATGACAATGATCACAATGTTTTGCATGTTTGTGACAGCCTACATCTATGTCATTTAAAACTTCTTGCATTACTGAATGTCAAACCATATTAAGACAGATTTTTATATAAACTTGGTTGCATAGTATGAATGAGACTGCAGAAGACTACCATAAGACTAATTGTTATTACTATCATAATTACATTATTATTATTATTATTAGTAGTAGTAGTAGTAGTAGTAGTACTAGTAGTACTAGTAGTACTAGTACTAGTACTAGTACTAGTATTACTCTGGCAGTGTAGGCAAGCACAAATCAGGGCTGTGCTGTGCTAGGCTACGTAGAAAAGCAGATCTAAAAAAGTAGTCTGTGCACTAGTGACTTTATAATTTAGACAGCCAAAATCAGCAAAGCTCACAAAGCTCCTGGATCAGCCTACTGAGAACCTCTGTTCTGTGTTCACTAAACTCATAAGGATAACAATATCCAAGTGACCCCCCAATCACCAAATATCTTGGCTTCTATAATTCTTGTCTTGTGTGTCTGGCTGAGTTAGAGAGATGTCAAAACACTGTCTACTCTGGGGAATCTTGCAAAGAAATGAGAGGAAGAATAAAATGCAAACAACCCAAACTTTTCTCTCATATGTAGAAAATAATGACTTTATCACTTTATGCCTTTAAAGCCCCATGGAGACTTTCCAACAGTTCAGTGTGTTTTATTAGGCACAGAGTCTGTGCTAACTTCCATGGTGCCTACCAGTGCTGATACTTTATTTTAGTGATAGTGGTTGCATGACTCTGGGTATCACCCTTACCATTAGGAGCCTACATCACGCAGTTGTCTAAGGCACCCTCTCCTCCCCTGCTGTCATCTGGGACTAACAGATTAGACACCTTGCACCCTAAAAGCAGCTATTTTAGGTGTCTACTGTAGGTCAAGATGAGCAGCACCCTAGAAGGATCTATTTTTCTATATTATTTAGCTGAAATGGAGGTTTCTCTATACCTGTGTGCTTTGACAGAATTTAGGTTTGTTTTCTCTTGTTCAGTTACAGTAATTTCAAAACTATAAGGCGCACTCTTTTGACTAAAATTTTCCCCCCGAAACCGGAAGTGCGCCTTATAGTCCGGTGTGCCTTATCTGATGTACAAAGTTCAGAAATTTGCAAACCCGGAAGTGTGATCTGCAAGCTGAGCCAGGACCTGCAGGAGCTGCGGCTGTGCGGGGGGAGTCGAGAACCACAGGAGCTGCAGCTGCCGGGTGGGGGAAACCGGGAACTGGCGCAGCTGCCGGCCGAGGAGAAGCTGGGCTAAGTGGCGCAGCTGCGGGGAAGCGCCAAGAAGCGCCATGGGAAAGCGGCGAGAAAGTGCCGTGGGAAAGCACTGAAAAGCGGTGAAAAGCAGCAAGAAAGCGCCATGGGAAAGCACCAAAAAGAGGCAGAAAGCACCACAGAAAAGTGGCAAGAAAGCGCCACAGGAAAGTACAGAAAAACGGTGAGAAAGCACTGCGGGAAAGCACGGTGAGAAAGCGCCGAAAAGAGGCGAGAAAGCGCTGCAGGAAAGCACTGAAAAGCGGCGAAAAAGTGCCGCCAGAAAGCGCCAAAAAGTGGCAAGAAAGTGCCGCAGGAAAGCGCCGAAAACAGCGCCGCCGGCCCTGAAAGCGCTGCTGGCCCCCACCACGGCCCTGAGCTGCTCTGAACCATTGCCGCCCCGAGCCCTGCCTCACCAGCCGGCGCTAGGGGTGGGCGGGAGTGCTGGCCCCCATGCACGGGGAGGACGCTTGGGGCTGCGTTTAAAGGCTACACCAATCTGTGAAAAATGTTTGCAAATTGAGCACCTGCCAGTAAACTCC
>PYHW01010846.1:1697542-1720286 GCA_013186435.1 Turdus rufiventris
GAATCCATTAAAAAGCTTTGATTAACATGTCCCTAGGGTGTGCTGGGGAAACTTTTTACGCCAAATGACAGCCTATTGCTACTGCTTCTGAATTGTCCTCCTGCAATACTCTTGTGTTTTAATCTAGTGCACAGTTTAAATTAAAAAACAGCAATGACTTTGTGTGACCTAAATACGAGCTGCTTTATTCATTGTGGGATTTATCAACTGCTTGCAGATTAAGTATTCAGAGAAGCAACAATTAACCTTACTGTGTGTTAGCTAATATTAATTATATATCTCCTGTGCTTTCTTGTGCTAGTGTACATGTGCCCAGAGAAAGGGTCATATTTAATGTGCTCGGTTTAGTGGACAAGAACCTTTGTACTTGTCTCCCTTTGAAAACAAATTATTTGTATTTGACAAGCATAACATCAACAATGTTGGCTTTCTTTAGCAGGAGCTGACATTGATGTGTAAATGGATTTCAGTCCTTTTAGAACAGACACACAAAAGCTCCATCTTTTTAGGCTTCAAATTTCAAGAGGGCAAGGAATTGCCCTCCGCACACCCAATCATTTTCCCATCATCCACTGGGGAAAACAGCCCTTATCTACTGTGAGTATTATTTTTTTTTACCCTGCAGTCCCTTGTAAGACGTATGTTGAATGGTATGTGTCAAGACCAGCAGGAAATAATACATTACGAAGAAAAAAAATTATTTCCTTTATACTCTATAAAAATACATATTTAAAAACACCTGCAGGTATAAGAAACCCTTGCCAGAAGTCTGACGTGATGTGCTAGAATCTAGGAAAGACACATAAAAGAAAAACCTAGCCCTGTTCACGTTCAGGTCAGTGTTAAAATCACATTAAACCAACATTAAGAAAGAGCTAAATCCACAGAGAATCAAGTGTCAAAATGCTGAGCCATTTGACACAGTGGTCATTTGTTTAGTGCCAATTCAAATTTCTCCTGTTCTGAATCTTTAATGAGGGCTGGTGCTCTTAAGCAGTACCTGGGCTCAGGCTCACAAAGACCAGAGGGGAGCAAGTGGGCGAAGCAGGGAGAGCAGCTGCCCCAGCCCTTGCCATTCTTCTGGGCACAGCTTGTGTCTGATGTGGGTGAGGGGAAGCAGGGAGGCAGGCAGGAGCTTAGTGAGCACCGTGGCAGCTCTCTGCCAAGCAAAATTCTCCCTGGGAAAGGGGGAAGAAGGAAGAGGGAGATATTCATCGCTTCAGTTCTTTTGAACATCCTACCCTATTTTCAGAACTGCATTACAAAATGAAATGGTCTATAAGGTATGTCTGCTTCTTAGTAAAGTGCTTGATGACTCTGCTGGGATCATGGAGGAGAGGAGCTAGCTAGCTTCTGTACCTTTAAAAAAGCTAAAGAGCAATAATCCTGTATGCATCAGCATTTAAATTTGAAGGCAATGGTGAGGAAATAAATTCCTTCCTTGCCATCTACCCTTCAGGTAGTGCTGGTTGCAATATTTCATGGGAGCAGCACCTTCTCCTATCTTTTCATTGCTTATAACATCACTTTTCCACATTCCAAATTGGATTAATTTTCCAAGAATTAAGACAGTCAGCACAAAAACATAGCCACATGTCCCTAGTGCTCCTTTGAATGTCTCCATGTTTATGGTTATGTATTTCTGAAGGATGTGCGTGCAGATGCTAACTTAAAGTATGTTTTACACTGTTCAGGAGCTGCAACCATAAATCTAACAAAAGACAGCAGCAACAGAGATATTAGCTGCCGAGAACAAGTTTGAATAAATATTCAGGGTTCTCAGAAAATAGGTGCTATTGCTGTCACCAATTTGTGCCATTCATATAAAATGATAGGGCCATATATTTTACCATCCCTGACAATGTTATTTGTTGACTTTGTAGATTTACCGTCTATGTCTTCTTGACAACAATTGTCTAAAGCTTTTCTGTACACGGTAATTGTGACTACAAATGTGCATTCAGTGCCTCTATTACCTTCCCTTTAGCAGGTGTAGCACTTTATTGCTTGATACTACCCTCCCTTTTAGAACTCTGGCTCCAAGCCTCCTTTGTTTCAACCCAGATGCCAGCTTCTATTTAGCTATTCATTAAAAAAAATAAAGAACACCCCACCTCCAACCATCTGGAGTAGAACTGATAGGGGAGGAGACTCATTTCTGTACCTTTTTTAGCTGTCTTAAGGTGAAAGGATTTGTCAAATCCATTAATGACCTATCTTAGATCTAATAGACAGTTCACATTCAAAAAGGCTTGTTCAGAATCTGGTTCAAACAAAGGCAACAGAAGCAAGGAAGAACATGCACAAGGGGCAGAATGGTTTAGGAAATATAAATCTACCCAATTATAATTCAAACAAAAACAAGTGAGAAACCATACTCTGCTGAGGCACTATTGGCCAAGCATCTCAGCTTTGCATTCATGCATAATTAAGCTTTAGACAGCTGCTGGCTTCTCCAGTGTGACAGGGAACAGGATATCACAATACAAAGTAAGACACAGAGCCTAAAAAAAGATGGGTTTATATTTAGACACAGCACAAAAACAAAACAAGCAAACAAAGAAAAAACTTTCACAAAAAAAAGAAAAAAAAACCAAAAAAAAACCAAAACAAAACAAAAAAACAACAAAAAAGAGACACCACCTCCAAAACCGAAACAAAACCTAACAACAAAACCAAACCATAAAAAAATCATCAAAACAAGATTCACAGAAGTCCCCTCTTGCCCTCACTCTCTTGTGTCTTGCAAAATTTTCCACAATGTATCAGATCAAAATAACAACATTAAACAATTTTTTGGCACACTGTTTTTGAAATTGCAGAGATACTTTAAGAATCCATACCTTTATTTTAGCATACCATGACATGCAGATGGTAGCTTCCAAGAAGATTAAATATGTAAGAAAGATAAAGTGTCTCAGTAGGATTTTTAACTGAGCACTGCCTTGCCAGTCTCTTTCTCTATTGCAAATCACATTTGGCATAAAGACTGAGAAAGCAGTGTATTGTAATGCCAACCACTGACAGACTACTGTTAGTAGTAGCCCCAGCTGTGATGATTTCTGTGATGATCTCAGAAAATATTGTCAGCTGTAGAGAATTTGGCTATCTTTTTACTTTTATCTTCCTTTGAGACTGCTTTGGTTGAGAAGAATTGCAGTTTTGTGTCCTGCTAATTGTGTTAAGCCTTCGGGGAAAAAAAAAAAGTAATGCTTTCTAAGATGGGTGTAAATCTTGATTATAATGTGACTGAGAATAGGTTGCTACTAAAAACAAAGAAATACTTTCCATTATACAGGCTCGGTATTTTTGTAAAGATATCATTTGTCTATTAGACATGGGATCAAAGTTTCTTCTTGGAAAATTTTAATGTGATTAATCACACATGGATGGGAAATGTAAAATCATAATAGCCTGGGGACGGGACAAGCACAGGGCAGTTAGCACTCACTTCACCCTTCTGAATGAAACCATGTAAATGCAAAACAACAATGTAAATATCTTTATTTTTGTAGAAAGCAACTAAACAATTTTATTACCTTTACAAAGAAACCTAAATAAAGATTCAGCTACTGAGTGAAAACAAAGCAGAAGTGAACACAGCAGGCTGTAAGAAGTACATAGCCCTTACTTAAAAGATGGCAAATTACTAAGGCTGATGCTGAATTTACTGAATTTGATACCCAGACCAATCTGGGTTGTCGATGACAATAAGTTTGCATGGGTTTTTTAACCTTGATTAAAGGAAACTGACAAAATTCACCCTCTGTGGCTGAGATGCATTTTTCCTTTTTTTTTTTTTACAGTATAAGCTTTAGCAGTGTCATGAAAATGTGATTTTTATTTCTTTTTTCCTTATATACACCTAATAAAATATTACAGAGCTGTGGTTTTTTCTTTTCTTATTCAGTCTTCTTTTTAAACTTGTCCTCAGAATGATGATTTTTTTTTTTAAAGCCAAGACAACAGCAGCACAGGGTGAAGTTAAGGTTAATTGCATTTGTTCTTATGATAATTACTTTATCAGTTCTGCTTATGGTGATCAGTTATAATTCCTTTTGTTTCATCTTTGTCCTTTTAGTACATGATTTTCCAAGGTACTCACTTTCCATTTGAGTTTAACTGAAGCAGAGCGCTTTGGAATTTTCTGCATTTTTAGATTCTTGAGTATTTGAGCATGCTGGATCCTCGTTTTCTGTGAAGCAGAAAGGCCGTATTTTCCAAATAACCTTCTGCAGAATCATTAGAATTCTTCTTGTTGTAGGAATTGTAATATACCATGACTAAACTATTTAAACACCTAGAGTAATTTCTTGGGTGTTAAAATTATATTAGTGGTGGTTTATGTGCATGTCTATGTGACAGTCAAAGTGAGAACTTACAAAATTACTACAGGTATGTAGACTGAAGCTTAAAATGCAGTAAACAATCATGTTTCCACTATAAGGGAAGTGCTGTTAACTTTTCATCTGATACTAGTGTAAATCTGTAGTAACTTTGCAGAAGTAATCCAGAATCAATAAATAACTAAAAGCAATGAAATATTCCAGACACACATACTTACACCTGAGATGGTACTTCTATTCAGCTTGTTCACATTGTCTAGCAGGACTCCCAATACTCTTGGGATGCCAGCCTTCCAGTAGTCATGCATGGAATTGTTTACTTCAGCTTTTCATTTGTCCCTGTGGTACTCTGTAAGTCTCCTGTTAATCTGTTTTGCCTGCCCACCTTGGTCACCTTAAGTGGCAAGCCTGCCCTCAGACACTCAAGCTGTCCCTGCCATGGTGTGGGGACAAACATGCTGAGAGTCCATTTCACCCACTGACTGGATTGCTGGTAAAGCTGTTGAACGCTTTCCCCAAAGTGTGTCACTCATGGCTGACCGGTAGGTTGGCTTCAAACTGTTGGCACCTGTCCTGGGAATCCAATTGTACAAAGAGTTTTTTCCTCTCACTTTGTGTTCCAGTCACCTTCTTCTCTTTCACGTTCACTGTTTCACTGGAGACTGACGTAAGGGTGACCAGCTCATACTACCAGATCCTCCTTCTTGCCTTTATTGAAGAAGTACCAAACGTTTGGCTTCTTCCAGTCTTTGAGGGCCTCTCCCAATCTCCATGGTATTTCCAAAAGTGCAAGCTAACAATGCCATTGTACAGCTCTTACAGAATCCTTACACATATGCCATCTGGGCTGTGAAACTGTTAATATTCAAATTTGGCAGTCTCTAATGCGCATCTCCTCCATTGCTGCTACAACCGCTCATCTCAAAGTTTGCTGCCATGGACTGAGTCTTGGGAAGCCTGGGAGCAGGCATTCTGAGCAAGACTGAGGCAAATAAGGCAGCTGTTCAGTACAAATAGCTGCTTCTTCACATTTTTTTTCTTTTTTTTTTTTTAATTATTTTTTTCTTTATTTTCTTTTTTTTTTTTTAAATTTTCTTTTTTTTTTGTCTTAATGTAAATACAGTAATTTCACAACTATAAGGCACACCTTAAATCCTAAAATTTGATCAAAACCCAGAAGTGTGCCTTATAATCTGATGAACCTTATATATGAAAAGTTTGAAAATTTACTGTTAACTGACACTGCACCGCACCTTTCCCAAGCAAAAATGGGTTGAAGTCGATTCGCCTATGTTATTTAGACTATGGGGTTGTTTGGGCGTGGTGATTTAGATGAATCGCACATTTCTGACCACGATAAACCAATCAGAGAAAAGCTTCTTGCCTACCCATGGATGAAGGCGTTACTGAGGGGGGTGTTAACCGGGAGAGTGACTTCGACATGACTCCACAGAGACTAGCTTACAAGGCAGATCTTAAATTGAAAGCAATCAACCATGCAAAAGAACATGGAAATAGATCTGCAACTAGAGAATTCAACATTAATGAGTCCATGGTGCACAAGTGGAGAAAGCAAGAAGATGACATACGTCTTGCAAAGAAGACGAAGAAGAGTTTCCGCGGCAATAAAGTGAGATGGCCACAACTAGAAGACAGACTTGACTGTTGGATTTCTGAGCAAATAGCAGCTTGCAGAAGCTTCTCAACTGTTGCTGTTCAGATAAAAGCCAAAGCGATGGCAAATGAAATGGATATCAATGACTGTAAAGCAGGGCCTTCTTGGTGCTTCCATTTCATGAAATTGCAGCAGCTCTCTATCCGTACAAGGACAACGGTTTCTCAGCCGTTGCAGGTGGATTACGCGGAAATGTTAGGCAACTTCCGGAGTTACTGCAAAAAGCAAGATCTCAGAAAAAAACATACAGCCAGACCACATCATCAACATGGATGAAGTCTCCCTCACCTTTGATATGCTGCTGAACTGCACTGTCGAGAGAACCAGAACATCCACAGTATAAATTTGCAGCACATGAAACGAAAAGACATCGTTTACTGTAGTTCTCGGTGTTTTGTCAAATGGGCAGAAATTACCCCCAATGGTAGTTTTTAAAAGAAAAACGTTGCCTAAAGAAACAATTCCAGCTGGAATAATTGTTGAAGTGAATCCGAAAGGCTGCATGGATGAAGAGATAATAAAGAATTGGCTATCAGAAGTTTACGTTCGGAGACCAGATGGATTTTTTCGTGCGTCACTGGCACTGTTGGCTTACAACTCCATGCGTGCCCACAAAACAGAAAGTGTGAAAGCCCTGGTGAAAAAGACAAACTTGGAGCTTGCTGTAATACTGGGTGGTTTCACCAAAGAAGTGCAACCACTGGACATCAGTGTCATTCGTTCCTTCAAGGCAAAACTGCAAATTACGTGGGAAAACTGGATGGTGGAAGGAGAGCACTCCTTCACAAAGACTGGGAGGCTACACCGGGCAAGTTATGCCACTGTGTGCCAGTGGATAGTGGATGCCTGGCATAAAGTATCCACCAGAACTGTCATCCGAGGGTTCACGAAGGCCGACATCATTTCTGGACTGACTAGCAACAGCGTTGAGAGTACTGAAACTGATGACTCTGACAATGAAGATACGGGTGATACGGGTTCGGGTTTGCTGGATGCTGCCACCACTCAGCTGATGATTTCCGATATGGAGGACGAAGAGTTCAAAGGTTTTGTGGAAGATTAATAGAGCCAACTGAAAAATAAAGCTGTTTAAAAGTTTAATAAAAGTGAGTGATTTTTCTCTGTATTTTTTTTAGTGTTTTGATTCTTTTTAGACTGCGTTTAAAGGCTACACCAATCTGTGAAAAATGTTTGCAAATTGAGCACCTGCCTGTAAACCCCGCAATCACACAATTCCGTTAGTAATTTGTTTGTTTGCGAAAGTTGCACACGGATCCTCATTGCAAAAAAAAAGTGTGCCTTATGATCTAGTGCGCCTTATGGTCATGAAATTACTGTACTTGTTTCTTCTGTTAAGTCAGATGTGAAAAAGCAAGTTTTCTTGTAGTTATATTTTCTGATTTTCTAAATCAACTAAAGTGAAGTATTCAGGAAATATAACTAAGTGCATAATACATAATATAGCATATTTAATTGAAGGTATTATTTCTGTGGGAATTGGGTTCTGCTTTGGCAAGATACTTAAGGGACAGACACTACTTTATAGGAGTACTCGTATTAACTCTACTCGTGTGTTAAAATATACATGTGGCTGATCTGAATAGATCTACACAGGTGAACTGTTTCAACTATTAGATAATGAACAAGAAGATAAATGACTCAGATCAATAGTTCTGGTCTAAACTGCAGATATCCTTTTCATTTGATCATTATTTATTTAACTGCCTTCACAGACAGCAAGGCACAAACATGCAAGACATTACACTTGAGCAGTTTCCACAGCACTGCATTTTTTCCAGGTGTTTCTTCCCTCTTCTTCCATTGGGCAGAACTAACTAAATACTATGGCTGAACCTATAACTTCTGAACCTGTGTAGTCTGCTAGACAGGAGTGGTCACAATTGTCTTGCTCAGGTTACCATGTTAGATCAACAGGAAACTAGACACTTAACAAGATTACCTCCAGATGCACAGTTCAGTCAGGAACTGTTCACCTCAAGTTATAATTAAATCCCCTAGAGAACAAATTTATGAAGCAGTAATCCCTGTACTTCTGCTGACAGTCTCTTCTCACTGTTGCTTCAATATTTTCATGCAGGATTTATCTGCATTTGCTGTTAAAAACAAACAGCAAAAAAGATAGAAAACTCCTTTGCCTCTACACATTTCTTAAAATAAGGGCATGGATTAGAGATTTCTCATTCTGAACACAGCAGATCTTTCTGTTTCTCCCATAAAGAAGGTATTTTCAGTAACTCCATTTGATCAAGAAATGGCGCTATTCGGTGTCAAGTAACATATTGAAGATGATACGTAACAAAAATCTTAAGATAGCAATACAAAACTTATTTTCTGTAGTCAGATAGCAAAAGCACAATGCTATTTAGAACAAAACCAGAACCACATGGTCCAAAGGATTCCCCAGATATTGATGAAGCACTTAACTGAGGGCAGTCCCATATCATGGAGCTGCTGGTCTTGGAGACAAGAAGTAAGATAAGGAAATCTTGAGCTGTGACAGAGACACACCTATGAAAGCAAAAGTCCAGGAGATACTTTTGGGCAGGATGTCAGCCACATCCTGTTATTGGACTTCTCATATGCTAAAGGAAACAAGACTAGATAGAGTCTGTAAATAGAATAGATTACAAAGAGATATGTAACTCCCTCATGAAGTTTTCCTTTTACAGAAATAGCCTTCCAAGTTCAGACCTCGAAAAGTGCTACACATATAATACAGACAAAACCCCCTCCTGTGACTCTTTTCCTGTTTTCTTTCACTCATAAAGGAGAATAGAGCCTTCTTTTGCTGGCAATGAATGCATTTAAACATTGCAACATAGATCAGCCTTTATGAGTTTGTGTATGCATGTGAGAAAGGCTGTTTATATATATCATCTGGTGAATAATTCATGACTTACTGATATAATTATTTACTACTATTTATGTTTCTGTTATTCAGGAAGTCCCTAGGCTGCAAAATGTTGGAGGATGGGAAAGTAATCTAGGAACACAATATATGTTCTTCTTGTGCTTCCTTCATCCATGCCCTATTGAAGGCAGTATCCTGGTGGAGACAGCTACGTGAGGGCAGTTAACATCCATTCTCTTGTATGCCTGCTCCCATGTGAGGACTTGGCTTGTTCTTTTCCTTAGATGAAGCTCAGTGATTTAGAATCAACAAATATGACTTTTCCGGGACTAAAATAAGCAGCACTGCTCATGACCACCCAAGCACACTGATTAAATTAAAGGCTTTTGGAGCAGTTTTACACAGTGTTTTCATTACATGCGTTCTTATGCATAATGACCAGACTTCTTGCAGGAGTGATTACTATCCCAATCATTTATTTTTTTATCACTTTGATGAGTTCTTTTTCATACTTCCTAGAAATTTCCTTGTGGAGATTGCACTCGGAGAGTGCTTCTGACTATTCTATTTCTGGAAGCTTCTAAACTGCTTCATGTCCTCAAAACAAAATCTTTGTCAGATGGTGAAGGAAGCCTTCAAAGGCTATTTTCAGCAGATACAAAATGAGCAGATTGCTGTCTTCATTGAATGTGGGCCTTTTCACAGCCTTCATAGGCAACATAGATCTTATAAAAGTGAATCCAGAGGTGAGCCACGAAGATGATCACAGGTCTGTAGCGTCTCCCCTATGAAAAAAGGCTGAGAGAGTTGGGGTTGTGCAGAAGAAAAAAGATATCTGAGGATATCTTTTAGGTATCTAAAGGGAGCCTACAGGAGAGCTGAAAGGGTGTTTTACAAGGAGATATAGTGATAGAGCAATGGGTTTTAAAGCGATGTAGGGTGGATTTAGACTAGATATTAAGAAGAAATTCTTTGCTGAGGTGAGGTTGATGATGAGAGGTTGTCCAGAGAACTTTTGGATTTCACAGCCCTGCAAGAGTTTGAGGCCAGAGCAGGAGGAGCCCTGAGCAACCTGGTCTTGTGCAAGGTGTGCCTGTCCATGGCAGGAAGGTCAGAACTAGATATTTTATGGCCACTTCCACTCATAGAATCTGTGATTCTGTGATCAGGTCACTTCACTTTTCACTGAATCCACAGTGAAAAGAAGTGCTCAGTGTAACTGGAACTGCTTCTATTTGTACACAGATGATGCTTATTGAGCAGAATACGTGGAATTTTGTATCTGTACTTGTAATAAAATTATTGTGTCTGTTAAATGGAAATGAGAGTTACAGTGTGATCCTTATCTTGTTCTCTTCTTTCACATAACTTTTTTCATAGACTTTTTCAATAAGGTATCAGAAAAGAATTCAAGCCTTTCATAGTAAAACCACTTGGATTCAAGCCACAATAAATTAATCTTGTACGATATTTAATATTTGTAAATCTTATGAAAAAAAAAAACAACCTAGGTGGAAAACTACATTTCTATAAGTAATTCAAATTAGTTTTTATCCAGTGTGTCTTTTCTATTTGTTGCCATTTCACAGCTAATTAATGAAAATATTTTAAAGTCCTAATAACTGTAAAAAAAAAAAAAAAAAAAAAAAAAAAANGGAAAAAGGAAAAGACACAGCTTGAACTAATTCCTCAGCAAGCTGAATTGTTGCAGTCACTGAGTTCATTAAGAGAGATTAAAGACTGAACAGAAAGACAAGGGTAAAGATGTGATTTTTATACGTTTGATCATACCACAGCTTTTAATAACTTCATGGCTTTATCGCAGAATGCTGTGTTTTCCACCCTGTTATGTTGCTTTCCAGAAGATAATCTAAATCTCCTTGGAGCCATTCCCATTTCCTGGATTACAGCATCATTTTTTGTGAGTTAATTTAATATGCTCTGGTGAAATATGGCAGTTCTGGGATGATACATGAAGATAGGGTAGAGATGATGTGATTCTTTCTTCCTGAAGAAGTCCAGCTTCAGGAAGTATGTTCCTATCTTCTGCTGAGTTGTATTTCTGTTATCAGGATTTGTAATCTTGGAGTTAGGCCAAAACTATCCACCATATGTTATAGATTAAAATAAATTTATGGGAATTTCCTCTTGCAATACTCATTTCCACTTTAAAAAAACACTTCAAAACCTATAATGAGAGGGGCCTGTTAGAAAATGGAGTTTGGCTGCAAAGACACTTCCTTACTTTAAACTCTAAAGACAAAAAAACCCATAAATGACAAGATTTTCTCAACACCATGTCACAGGAGGTATATCACTTTAACAAAACTCCACAAGGATATAGCTTGTTGGAAACCAACATCCCCAATTAACACAATCTTGAAGTAATACTGAAAATAAGGTTAAATTATTACTGAAAAAATAAGCGGAATTTCTGTTGATATTAAGGGGACCCTTTGCATGCATATTTGAGTGTCACTTTTACTCAACAGAGTCATGGCCCTGTTAATCCTACTGGTGAAGTTTAAGAAGGCTCTCAACTAATTGTTTAATCATTACTGCAATTAGACTTGTAAGACTGATTGGCATGTCAGTTAACAGCAGTGATGAAAGAGCCTTTGCCTTCAAATGAACTGAAAATTGGTGACTCGTTAGGATTAAGTTCTATATCCCCCCTTTTACCTCATGCCAATATTAAATCTAAGTGTTTTTTTCTGAAACTAAACTATGACATGATGCTATGGGCTGAGCTAGAGCACTCTATCTGTGCTTAATGTTCCTGGTCTCAGAATGGTGGAGTGAAACCAGGATATAATTCAAATATAACCAGAATATAACTCATTCTTATTACTCAAAAAGTATGATTTTGTACTTCCTAACTTCACAAAACAGGATGAGACTATAGAGTGAGTACAAGCTATGGTACACACATCTGATTGCTTACAAGTTTCTCTTAGTGATTGTGCAAATGTTTGAAAATATGTATGTTGTTTAAGTATTTGCACATCTTTGCTTAAGCTATTGCACATCCCCTGGAATGTAGTTCTCAGAAGGTAGCAGAGTTTTATACCATATCAGCAGCTTTAATAAATATTCTGCTTCGGAGCCTGACATCTTCCAGTGAAAATTTCTTTAGTTACCCCACACTGGCCTGAGAACTTGTCTTAATTTTTCAAGCAGAGTGTACAATATTATTTTCATTAACCCCATTCATATAGCTAATGTTAGCAACAACTTCATGCTTAGGTGGCAACTGTGCTTTATTGAGATTCACATTAAATGCTTCTTTTGCCAAGAGTGAGAAAATGATTGATTACACCCCATTAATTCTCTTAACTCCCTAACAATTAATTCTGAAGGCTTCTTGACTCCATTTACATCAGATGCATTTCCCATCACAGACCACATAATTTCTTCTCTCGTGTTGTCAGAGGTGCCAGCGTGCAGTACCAGCACCATTATGCCTCCAACAGACGCGCCAGGAATCTCGGGAGGGCAGAGTCTGTGTTTCTCTGCTTGCCCTGCAGGTTTAGTGGGATGAACAATAAATTGAGGTTCACTGTCAAAGACCATATAGGCCTAGCTGTGACACAATGCTTTTGGAAGCAGATAACCCTTTACACTCTTCATTTCAAAAAGGAGAAGAAGAATACAGCTGTCAATAGAGATAAAGAGAGAAGCAGGCAGTCTGAATCACAACTGCCCTCTGTAAACACAGGGGCTGTGATTGATTCCTGTGATTGGGCAACATTAAAAAGTTGGATTGGTAGAAAGTTGCTTTACAGAACTTTCGTTTTATGACAGTCTTTGATGTTGACATTACAGAGGACTCAAGGCCTTGTTGCCTTTCACATCCACACAGGATGGTGTAGAAAGCTTGTGTGACTGAACTGCACCAATAATCTTAGAAAGCCCAAGCCTGAGATGTGAACAGAAGTGAGATGTGAGGGGAGCTACCTCATTCAACATTGTGTAGGGATCTACAGCTGAAGTAGTTATCCATCACTCTGGGAAACCTGTTGAAGGAAAGAGCAATTTCCGAGGCTTCCTTAATGTAACTCTAGCAAAAATTAAAATCCCCAAAATGAGTATCAACAAGGACCAGTTGTGCTCATAGGAGGGGCCGAGGGGACAAATTTGGATATGTTTGCACTAGAGAAATTGCAAGAAACTGTATGCTATTTCCAGGCACTGTGACTAAAAGGCACAAGTAATGAGAAATCAGGTTTTCTGAGGTATCCACATGGGCACCACTAGCTCAGTCAATGAAAAATTTGTTTGATTAACTTGAAAGATGGAAGGCAACTTGGGATGAGTCCTGAATGTCATGAGGGGTGATCCATATCTGAAACACACTCTTCACGTTTTTTTTTTCGTCACCACAAAAATTGCTTATTGTTTTTGTGCTTGTTGTTTTTGAGACCTAAGGAGGTTCCAACAAATTTTCAGAGGGTTGTGTTGGACTCTTTCCTTTTACTATGTTTTATGAAGAAAAAGCACTATTTTTTCCTACATAATGGTGTCACAGTCCTCTCACATATATTGAAGATCCCTTTGGGGTTTTTTTCAGAAGAAAGGGAGTATTTTCCTTTTGTGTATTGCCACAACGGAAGTGACAAAAAAGATTTAATATCAATGGGCAAATTCATTACTGCTGTAATATACTGAAGTTCATATTACTAACAGGATTAATGTAACAATTACAACTGAGAGAATTTGCCACTGAGATTTATCTTCAGTCTTCATAGTGGCACAGTAATAATTGTCATTGTTTCTAGAAAG
Organism: Turdus rufiventris; assembly: GCA_013186435.1. NCBI lineage: Eukaryota > Metazoa > Chordata > Aves > Passeriformes > Turdidae > Turdus > Turdus rufiventris. Next base: position 1,711,218 of record PYHW01010846.1, read on the forward strand.
CAATTACTATTTTTGAAAAACAAAACAAGCTTGCGCAAGCAATCAGCATTCCTTGCCACAGAAAGTAAAAAAAGCCTGAGATTTCACTGAGTATCAATGGAATGATTTGTAGGTTACTCAGGCCTAAAATAAATATTGCAAATAAAATTCTGAGTAAACAGCAGAGGAGAAATGAAAAAAAAATTATAATTGAAATAATGCTGGTTGCAATAAAGGTAATAAAATACTGGAATTTCCATGCTAGGAAGATGAATTTGACTTGCACAGAAACCTTCCAACAAATTAATTAACATTAGAAACATTATAGGAAGTTCTTGGGCTTGGTTCTCAATTTGAAAACCTAAGTTGTTATAAAATCAAGATTTTATTGAAAGTTAGTTAAAGAGCACCATCTTCCTAAGTAAATATTTAAATCCTGACAGAAGGTTTAATGAAGGCTAGCGGGATTAACTTAAGAAAATACTCATGATTGGAGTGATTATTACAATTAGACCCATTCATGTCAGAGTTCTATGGTTCTATTAGATACTTTTACCAAAGCTAGTGGGATTAATACAAAAGTAATGCCCAAATTTGAGGTCATTATTGCAATTAGAGTTGTACATGTCAACATTTCATGGTTTTATTAGAGGATGATTAATGTTTTTATGCTGGAGAAGGGAGTTTATTGTCTGCTCTAGGCCACATGTCATCAAATCAAAATTTAGCTATAATGCAATAATATTCCCCTAATTGTTGCAATCAGTTATGCTAAAGCAGCTCTTAACACACCAAAATATGGAAAAGTTTGGTCTGAGTTGTACCAGGCTGGAAGTCCTGATGTTGCTGGAAATATGTTAAATAGAGAGCAGGGCCAGCAAGGTTAGACTTATAAGTGAGTCACGCAAAGACAAAATGGAATAGACATTCACAGTCATATTACTACCAAGATTTGTTGATGCTGTCAGGTCAGTGTCCCACAGTTGTGTTACAGACTTATTTCTAAAACCCATTTGTGGTGATAATGAATTACTTACTATTACTTTTTTTTTTTTTAATGTGTTTTTTGTTTGTTGTTTTGTTTTGTTTTGTTTTTTTGTTTTGTTGTTTTTTTCACTTTTTAATGACTTTCCAAAGCACTGATTTAGACAGGCAACACACTGAGTGAAGGATGTGCCAGATTAATCAAGACGTCTGAATTCGTATGATGAGACACAACTTGGCATTGCTTCTTATTATGAAAGTCAAAAAGTGTAGAATATGTTGTACAGTAACAGAAATTAAAAAGACTGGCTTTCTGAAAGACAGAATCCATCACTGTCTGCTTTATTTTTTAATAAAGCAGGGTCTACTTCATACTTCCCAAAACCTCTTCATTCAGATTTGCTTTTGGAAGAATTGTGTTGACCTTGAAAACTAAAGTGCGAAAATTGAAGTCTTCTCTTTTAAGTGGTGGTTTTAACTTTTCTCTCTGAAAAACTGTAGTGAAATCTTAAAAAAATACAACTCAGTGCAAATTTCCTATGTTCAAAACTCCCAGGAAAAACATGACTGGCTCTAAAAAATAATTTTTAGAAATATTTAAATATGTTTATTTTTATTCTTTGCTGCTTTCCAATTTTTGAAGCTCTTGTATATTGCCATACCCTTTAAGTGTAAATGCTGTATGACTAACTATTCCCATTTCCTCTGCCATACTAATTGCACATGCCAAATTATGACTTGGTCTTTGGCTGCACATTAGCTGCCTGGTGAAAAACTGCTGGACTTCTGCCCGTGCTATCATTAGAACATGTTCTTTATCAAGTCTACTCCATTCAGGCCTCTCTGCAAAGATATAAAATCCCGATTCTTGTATTACCTTTACTCTCCCTTCTCCTGCCTTCTTTAAACTGCTACCAACTTCATCACACATTATGCACATCATGCACATTATGCACTGCCTTAACTCTCTCCCTTAGAGAGTCACAGCCCACATGTTCCCAAGCCTGACTCTTCGTCATGAAGCTACATTTCCCCATCCCCCTTTTGCCCCACACAACGCACTTCCCAGGCTGTCCTTCTGTGGCCTAAGCTCCCTGTCAGTGCCAGCTACTCATGTCATTCCTTTAACATACCGCCTTCCTTCATGTCCTGAGCTCTGACACTCACAGTGCCACTTCACTCTCACGTCTCTTTGAGGTGCTCATGGGTTTTCATACCTCCCACACTAAGATGCCTTTTCTATTTCCTAACATGACAGCGCTTCCTTGATCGCCTTCCCTTCATTTTGATTGGTCTCTTTTGGTGCTCTTTGGTCCACCTGTTTGTCCTTTCACACTCTTCCCCCTGACTGCCACAAGTCCCTCTTCTCTGCTTCACACTGTCTTTCTCATGGGCGTCCATTTATCAAATGCAGTAGGCAGAGTTCCCAGATATCATGTTGGCAGAGTCAGCACTGCCAAGGTACAGGACTTCACTAAGAGATGTAATAATACCTAATGTGATACCTTAAAATGTGGGTCTGGGAAATAATTGACTATGTGACAAACCTCCCCACTTTTTTTGTTTTATTCTCTCATTTTTTATTTTATCTTTTTTATTTATTTTTTTTTTCTACATGGTCTCAGAGATTCAGCCAAAGGATATGGTTGCAAATCCATTGTACCCTGCAGGGTTGAGGCTCAGAAGCCAAATAAAAACTGTGCAGCACTGATTTTTGTTCTTACATTAACCTATAACTCTTGTGAATATTTTGAGGATGTCACAGTCTGTGAAAGATCAGATTGGCAACAAAAGTATGTTCATAGCATATTACAGGTAGCCTGAAAATTCTTGGAACCAGCAACCTGCTTGGAACCACTGCTCTGTTGTAAAGGGATCTATAGCTGCAACATTTCCACAGCCTGCTGGAGCTGTCTTATCATTCTGCGTGAGACCAGTTACCCTTGCTACTTCAGAAATGTAAGTCTGTTAATTTCTGCCTCTTGCACTTTTCCTTCTCCTTGAGCAGGTAAAGGCATTTCCTGTGGAAAGGGAGAAGGTCTTTTGGCTCTGCGTTTTGCTGCTCTTCACATAAGTGATCTCATGAAAACTGTCTATGAACATCCTCACTTTTCACATTTTTGTGATCTAGTTTGAAAATTCCTGAAGTGTGAAAATGGAATGTCACATCTGAACAAGGAGTCGTTTCTACAAGGTCACTTCCTCTTTATGGTGATTTTTTTTTTGCAGAAGTCATCTCTAGTGATTTAACTACACAGAAGTATTGTACTATCTTCTCCTTTATAATGTGATTAAAAATAATTAATTCAGTTTTGACAGCATAAACCTCTGCCTGTACGTTTACATACTCATAATTTGTCTAAAGATATTGTTGTTTCAGCTTAAATTACTTCTGAAGGGTATAAATTTAAGTGAAGTTTATTGTGTGTACAGAAAGGACAGCTACATGCAACATGTATGCAGTTCATGGCTTATGTCATAGTAGACAAAATTATCTGAAACAGTAAAAAATAAGATAACATATATGTCATGGAAACCATCAGGAAATGTCTTCTTCATGGAGTTAATAGGGAGAATGTTAGTCTGGAATTTGGAACCTGCTAGGAAGAGGCAAAGGAAAACCATCAGTAAGCACCATATTGCAGCAATTCATCCTTCAGACCAAGTTCAGCTGCTTTTGCCCACAAGTTAGCTCTGTGCCAGTCATCTAATAAGAAACGGCCTAATTTGGAAGAAGACAAATTTGGAAGGTTCCAAAATAGGTTGTAATACGGCTGAGAGGCCAACTGCAGATTATGGACTTGGTTAAAGCAGCCCTAGTATACAGTAGTTTTCTTGTTGTGTCAGAGGTGTTACTGTCACAACCATTACATGGGTACACATCAAACCTTCAGTGAACACAACAGGTGACAAACTGCAAAGCTCCAGTGGCTATGAGCTTGAACACGCACTGCAGAATGTGCATGGATCTGCTGAGTTGTCACCATGTTTTCTGGACTTCTGGGCCTGCTGAAGTAGAGGTGTGAGGCAGGACAGTTTCAATATGTGCTTGAAACACTGATCCTAGAAAAATTAAGATTTTAGTTAAACTTAAATAATTGATTGATTGTCTGTCATCTTACATTTGCTCAGCTGTGCTTACAATGGGAAAGGACGAAACTGGTAAGCAAGCCTGAAGAAACACGAACAATCGCAACCAGAAACCCATTCTTTGAAAATTGGAATATCCCCAGAAATCATTTGTATTGTCATTAATAGAAAAGGGTCGAAAGTTCGGGGTGAGGAAGACTCGCCTTACTTCCTCCTTTTAGGAACACCCCCCCTCACAAAAATGACCCCAGACTTAATTTAGGAAGCCATTTACGCATGCTTAATAGCTATTCAAGCTAATTACCATAGGAAGCAGGGGATTGGAAGGGCTGGTATTATGAATATGTATTTGTTTGAACCTTTGGTCAATAAATAGACTCTGTGACCACCTGTAATTTTGCAGTGCGTATTAGGGGGCTGCCCCACGTTGCTGCCCAGCGCTGAATAGACATACCCTTTGTAACTTTAAATTGTTAGAGAGTCTTTTGTCCGTCACAGTTGAGTATTGGTATTAGACCAATACTCATATTTTGGTAAACCATGCTTGTAGGTAATGCCAGTAATTTCTTAAACTGCTCCACCTGCCTGCTCTACAGGCCTCCAATAGATGTGCTCAGATCTTAGAGGAAGCAGTGTATGGGAGAAAAACATAAAACCAAAATAACTGCATTTCTAGTGGATTAATTTCTTAATGTACGGAAGCCATTTTATTGAGATAAGTTTTATAGATATTTTCAACAATTCTGGTAAATGGTAGTGAGTGCTTTGCAGTCATTCTGCACATGACTGTGTTCAGTTGCTAGATCACCTGCCTAGCTCCTAGCAATCTGTCTGCTGTCAGGTATGGCTGAATTAATTGTGGGTCAAAATTGGGGCTGGTTCTCAAACTCAAGTAGTTAATGTTCTTGTCTTCATTATGCCAATTTGTCTAACCAAAGCAGTTAATACATCTTTCTAAATGGAGGGGGAAAAAAATCAAAGAGAAGCAACTCTTACTGACAAATTGACATCTGTCAAATGTAATTTCTAGTAATAAGTTGCCTCATCCTTTGGGAATATTTTTAGTCTTACTATTTTAAACTCAGAACTTTTGAGTTATTTTTCCTTCCTTTGCAGTTCACAAATAGCATATTGTTAATGTTGGTTAAAGTTAAAATTATTGTATTTTATATCACAAATATGAAAATCTGAATATGTTTAAATGGATAATTTATGGACTGCTATCTATTTTTCAGGGCCTTGCAAGGCATTTTCTAGGCCAAAAAAGTTACGTATTTTCAAAACTACAAGTGAACTCTCATGTCTGCTGGACCAACCTGTTGATACGTTCAAGTGCAAAAAAATGAACATTGCTTCCTGTAAGTTTACATGTCATCACTGTAACTAAGCAGAGAGTTTGACAAAATCTCATAATATGGACATTTTGGGGCTTTCAGTTTGAATCTCAGTGCAAGTACAAGTGACAGTTTTTAGGTCGTCTGGTTATAGATCATGTATTTCATCACTGTGTTCACTTAAAAGAAAATAAAACAAAAAAGGAAAACAAAACCATTTTACATTTATTTTATTTTAAATTGTCATGCCCAATTTTGCAGTCACAGTAGTATGCTATGAAACATTGTGACAGATGGATGGATCTCATGAAATAATCTTTGATTGCTCTCTTTGTTCTTTCTGTGCGTGTCAAAAGTAAACAATAGAAAGCCTTTTCTCTGTCATGTTGCTTCTCACTAGATTAAGATGGAAAGTGGAATAAGTGCAAAATATAAATATTATGGCAGGCTTAAAATAACTTTTCCTTGATGTTTGATTTCTTTCATTCTGTATTTTATTTTTTGAAGCATAAATATTGTACTACATTGAGCGGTTGGATAAAAATATATGAAAAATGTCCAAAGCATAGAGAAAACAATACACCTCAAGCTGGCCAAACCTCAAACAAACACAACACAAACAGGGACATTCTTCCATAAATTTCACTGAATTCACCTAACTTCTTGCTTTTAAGTAAAGTTTAGCAATGAAAACATCCACAGGACGTAAAAATTATGCATAAGGATACTGATCATAAATCTCAGGAAGGGAAAAAGCTACACCACACCATCATTAATTTCTAGTGCATTTCAAATCCTGGATGAATTTGTGGTTTTCTTCTATTTGTCCATTTTTAGCGTCCTGTTTGCTAAGCAATTAAAACCAGCTAACCTAACATCAAAGTTTCTCATTTTAATAGAAGTACATTTTACAGTTTTCATTATTAACTTTAAATTGTTTGAAAGCTATTCCAACACAACAAAGACAATAGTGCAGAGTGATGCAGGTCCTGTACCCAGTGCCTGTTAAGACCTCACATTTGACCAAACAGCCTGTGGTGCACTGGTGCAGATACTCGACTGCTGGAGTGTGTCTGAAAGCCATCACACTCATACTGAATCACACACAGAAGTAGGAAGATTGGGGCAGGTAAAAGTGCTGAAGGAAGGGCTGAGGGCAAGTAAAAAGCAACTTCATTTATATACAGTGGTGTACCATGTACTCAGATTTTACCTGGCTATTATTCTTCAAAGCTGAAAGTTTGGCTTAGTTCTATTGAAGCAGGAAAATCATAAGCTTTAATAGACAGCACTGATAGATGTAAGAGACCCTTAATGGCCACTGACCAAAGACCTCTTGTTTTATACAGCAGAAACTAGAGGTCTTCTTTGGATGCACCACCAGTGGCTGAAATGACAGAATTTGTTTTTGCATCAATTTCAATACAAACAAGACAAAACCCAAACAAGTAAAAAAAAAAAAAAAAAAACCCACATCTTTTTGCACACTAGATATTCCCTTAATTTGTGGTTTTAAAACACATTTCTTGGAGTTTCCACTTAATCAGGGAATCAGAATGTTTCTGTGAAGTGTCCTTAAAAAATAGTGATTCAGCTATAATGGAACTAAGTCCTACTGACAAATACCACACTTAAATTATAAATTTAATCAAAGAAATTGTGACAGAAAAATAATTAAACCAGAAAGAAATAATTGCCATGATGGAAAACTTCTTTGACTGTTAGTTCTTTTTTCTGGCTAGCAAGAAATATTGCTCTTAGTAGCTCATAGGAGCCAATTCTTATCCTTTGACACAGCAAGAAAAAAATTAGACCAATCCTGATGCAGCAATTTAAAGATTTAAATAGAAAAGAAAAATTTACCCTGATGTATTGCTTAATGATATCTTAAGGTTCATTAAAAAAACAAAGCCCCCCCCAAAAAAAAAAATCATAATGGTTTTAGTGTAAGAAACAGGAATTATCATTTTATATTTTCTTCCTTCAGCCTTTCCTCCTGTTCCTTCTGATCATATTTAGTTCCTGTCATATGTGAATAGGTAGCATTTTCCCAAATTAATCTGAGAAATGGCCTTCTTTCACAAGTGGCTTTTAAATGTGTTTCAACAAACAGACTCTACTCATGTACTCATGCTACTGGCTTTAATCTTGGCAAGAACACGAAGCATACAAATGCAGTGCCCAGGAGCCACAGTCATGCTGAGCTTTTCTTAAGAGCAAAGCTCTGGAGGGTATAGCAGGCACATTGCAGGCGCTTTATGGCACTTCACACCACCAGCTTTCTCTCCCTGCCAGCACTCTGCAGTTAAAGGAAAAAGACATCAACTCGAAATCAGACATGAGATGCTGTCCAGTTGAAAAGGTTACTGCAGCAAATGAGCAATTAGTGCACCCTGCTGCAATGACTGCTTTAGTTTGAGAAAGGACTTGGACAAAACACAATAGCTGAACACACCAGCTTTGTAATCTGTTTGTCACAAGTCCACAGTCAGTGCTGCACAATGAGGTGGCACGGTACAACCCTCAGGGATGGCGTAAAGCCTGTTCTACCCAAGAACACTGGGCTTATTCTATGTTTATGCTTACACTTGAAAAGACTGTTTCTTGTCAACATGTACCAAACCAAACTCTCAAACAAAATTTGCTGGGATAGAGCTTTTCAGGTGAGAAAGTTCTATGCACTACAAGCACTGTAAAGCCATAAAAACCACTTCACTTACCTGCATGTGAGCAGCATCACTGAAGGGATCCATTCATTAATTTAATCAGATGCTTATTGCCTGGTCTACTGTTCATTACAAACAAGGTTACTAGGCACTATTTTCTGCACTAAAATCTGGTTTTATGTTGTTTAAACATTTTGTTCTCAAGTGTTGGTTTCATAGTCTCATATCAGCATGATTCTATCAACATAAAAGAAATCTAAAAGCTCTGAAATGCTGTTTAACGTTTAATACTTAGGTGGTGGTTTACAAACCTCAAAACACCCTCTGAGAGAAAGGACACAAAGCAACAAAAGTCAGGAGGCAGAGGAAAATAATTAATGCAATGGAAGAGTGACATAAAGTCAGAGTAAATGTGAAGAAAAAGATAGACTGACCACTTAGATGAGATTTACAATGGCAGAAAATCTACATGTTGGAATTTGTAGTCAGTTGTTGCAAGCCATTAATGTACAGTGGATGTGTATTTTCCTCACTGTAAAAGATGCTCTGAAACCCAAATATCTTCCCCTGCGAGAAGCAAAAACATCTGGACTTTGAGAAGGGAGCAGGCAATGCAGACAGATCTCTTTCTTCTACACCGCTAAAGGGACAGCTGGCAGTGAAATAAATTGTTGCTTTCACAAAGAAAAGGTTTAATGTTCATATGAGCCTCCTCACCTCCTCTGGCTCCCTGCTCCCAGCAGCCTTCACAAACATTGAAGAACAGAAGGGAAAGTCTTTCAGGCAAGGAGATGCCAAGGGGTTTAAAGGAATGAGGCAACATGATTATTTTAAGTTAGCAGGTTCACAGGTGGCTTAAGCTGGTCTAAGAGAGTTGCACTCAACAGGGAAGATCCTGTCCTCTCATCTGCTCTCATCAGCTGGTTCTCAATGACTTCCTCTTCTCCAGCTCCACAACGTGTGGCAGCAAAGAGAAACTGGAGGAGAGGAGAGGAGAGGAGAGGAGAGGAGAGGAG
>PYHW01010846.1:1735377-1770840 GCA_013186435.1 Turdus rufiventris
TGCCCACGTGATTTAACTTATGACAAGGGGGAGGGGCGCTGTCTCCTCGTACATCTCGAGATCTTCCGAGCGGATTTGGCTGTCTACACACCTCAGACTTGTGTTTAATGCAATGTGATTTAAGGAAAAGTGGCTTTCTTTTTCTACTGTTGCCTCCTAAATGTAATGCACAGCCTCATTTTTGAAGATTTTTCTCTCTTCCATGTAGCCTCAGAGGCCTCACTCCCACAATGATTGCTAGTTTTTCCCTTCAATAATACATGACTACAGATAATAGACTTTCAATGTCACAGATTCTGCACAATCTCATGCTTATACATCAGAAAATGTCACTTTCCTTCAGATATGTTTTTAGTTACAAATGCCTTGCACATTTCAGTGGCTTTCTCATGCTGAGCACTTCATCCAGACTTGGATCTGATCCAGCTCTCACCATAGGCAGTGGCAAGAATCTTACTGGCTTCAGTAGGGACTAAATGAAACTCTGTGGGTTTTATCCTCATTTCTATGTGTTCAGTCCCAAGTGCAGCACTTAAACAGATGATTAAATTTGTGACTAGTCCTATTCAAATCAAGGGATCACTCAAATATCTATAATAAAGTACAAGCAAAAGCAGGACCATGTACAAATATTCGTGTAATGTTATATGTATATGCTATTAAATTACTAAGGGCTGCACAGCTTATGAAAGAATATCATTTATCACCGTAAGTGTTAGAATCACAGAATCATAGAATCACACAGTATCTCAGGTTGGAAAGGGGTCATAAGGATCATCTAGTCCAATTTTCTGCTCCTCTCAGGACTACCCAAAACTAAACCATATGACTTCGGGCATCATCCAGTCACTCACTGAACTTTGACAGGCTTATTGCCACGATTACTTCCATAAAAATCTGTTCCAGTAGCCAACCAATCTCTTAGTGAAGAGCAATTTCCTAATGTTTAATCTGCACTTCCCTTGAAAAGGTTTTATTCTAAGTCCTCGTGTCTTATTTCTGATCAGCAGAAAGAGAAGATCCGTGTCTCCACCTCTGCTGCTCCCCCTTCAGCACGATGTATCCTGTATGGGGTCCTTCTCTTCCCCAAGCTGAACAGACCAAGTGACCTCAGCTGCTCCTTCTAAGTCCTGTCCCTGAGGCCTTCTACCATCTTGGTTGCACCACAACAGCTTGATGTCTTTTTTGTGTTGTGGCACCCAGACCTGCCCCCAGCACTGGAGCTGAGGCTGCCCCAGAGCAGAGCCCTTCCCTTGCCCGGCTGTGATGCTGTCCCTGATGTCCTACAGGATAGTCCTGTCCCTCCTGGCTGCCAGGGCACTGCTGGCTCGTTGCCATATACTCAAAACCCCAGATGTCTTTCTGCAGGACTGATCTCCAGAGAGTATCTATTCTGTATATTTTTCAGAAGTCAAACACTTGAAGAAACTAATCCTTTTTGACAAGGCTTTCATTATATCTGAAATTCTTCACAAATAAATGAACTGCAAAATGTAGCCCTTTATCTTACTCAAACTTATTGTGACACAGGCCTGATTTTTATTTTTTTTTGTTTGCCTTATCTGTAATGATCAGATGAATAGTTTGGGTGGACTATTTTAAATCAATAGTTTATTTAGGCATTGTTCAACTTCAGTTTGTTTGGGATCTGTGATTAATTATCTGAGTGTTTAAGTATGGTTTCTGTATTCTGCTTGGATGCCTTAAACTTCTGAGAACAGGAAAAGAAGGAGCTAGAAACAATAATTAGTACACAGTCGAAGTGAGCACACTTGATAACACATTAATGACATGGTATAATATGAAAATAATATGAACGAAATGTCTTGATAATTAACACAATTTAAAAACTGTTTCTGTAAAATACTTAAACCAGTATTTTTGCTATATTCAACCCTCTATAGTTATTTCACTATATCCATTATCAAATTGCTGCACAATAGTGAAAGTGCCACACTGCTGAAATGAGAAATCTAATTTTTGCAGGGACAAAGGGTATTGAATATTTTATGGTGTAGGTAAAGCACGGAAGCAAAAGCACAAGTTCTTAAGCTGTTGTTAGTGCAGCTGACAGAGGATTTCACTGACCCCTTGCAGATGGTACTGTTATACTGACAACTTAATTAGTCACTAAGAAAAGGCAGTTTTAATGAGAATGGTGTAGATGATACATAGCATCTTTTTCACAACCATGTGACAAGGCATAGAAAAAATTAAAAAAAAAAAAAAAAAAGAAGAGTAAGAATTATAACGATTATGTGTCCTTAAAATACAATTGAATATCAGTCAAAAGATTTTGCCTAGGATGAGGAGGGTAGCTATAAGCAGCAGCAGGAGTACAGTGCATGAAGATAGTTGAACTGTGAGCACTTCAAGTTTTTATTCAGACAATTACAGGGAAAAAAAGGAGTCTGAGAAGGTAAAATAAATCCCTCACATAGAAAATAATGACAAAGAGAAAAAAAGCCCAGAGATGAGGGACCTGTGACCAAGGGGACATAGGTCTGGACCTGGTTTTCTCTGGAAGTCTGTTGCAGACACTCATCTGGAGTTTAATGGCATCTCACAGGTTCCAGGAGAAAAGCCCTGTTGGGGTTGGCTAAGCACATATGCCAAGAAACATTTCTTCATGGAAAGAAAACTGTAGAATCTTGCAGTCTTAGCTCTCATGTGATTTTTTATATAATTTTGTTTAATAAAATACACCATCTAACTCTTTTGCATTGAAATGGTATGCCTGAAAAAAGGAAATGCATTCAACACAGATTTTTCTCATACTGAGAAAAGCAAGAAGCAACTTCACAGGGAAGTGAGTTGCACTACTGCAAAAACAACTTTAGAAACATGGAACTGGAACTGTGTCTCCTGTCAAATGCACAGGCACTGAAATTAACTCTGGTGGTAATTGAGAACAGAAGTTGTCAATTTACTGCTGACATGCTGCCTATTCCTCAAACATTTGCTTTGTCTAAATGCAGCTTATGCAAATTAAAGAATGGAGTCAGGGGTTCAGCATATGCAAGTATTCCTGTAGCTAGTGGAAAAGTAAGCATCTTTAGTTAGATGTTGGGACGTGTTATCCTAAAAATAATATATATATATATATATATATATATAACCTAACATATATCAAATGCTAATCACTGAGGAAGAAAATAAATTTGTTGCTCTTTATCTCAACATTTAGCTTAAAGTAGTTGCAAAATCCCAAGCTTTAACACGGGCTGACATAATTCTGAAGCCAGCTTGTCACTGTGCTACAGAAACCACTGGTGCCCTAGATAGTTTGCTGTTCTGGAATTGATCAGAAGGCATTGATAGGAATTTGAGGCAAGTATTCCACAGAAGTGGACAGTATTTTAATGGAAGCTTATCCAGGTAATGAGCTTGACAGGAAGCTGCTTTTCTCCTTGAAACCAATGCAAAACACCGTTTGTAAATATTTTGTAACCATTACAACTGTAAAACAAATATTTTCTGCTTAATTATTTTCTGGTCAACAAATTAAAATGCATGTCACAGATGCTGATTTGTTTTTTATTTTTCATTTTTTGTTTTGTTTTCAGGGACTGTTACTTTCAGACTTGTAGTAGGCAAAAGTAATTTCTTCCTCTGAAAATCTCTTTCACACTTGGCTCATGAGCAATAAAAGTATTTGAAAGGGTCTTGAACTTTTTTTTTAAGCTCTAGCATATCCTGGAAAGGTTCTGCCCTGAAAACACATATCATATCATATCATGAAAAGGATGTCATCCCAGCAGGATGTCAAATTCAAGTATATGGTAAATAATGAAGTTTCATTTACATTTTGTCATTAGGTGCCACTTACATTTTGCTGTGACTTTATCATGCCTCATATACTTTATTACGCATCTTTACTAAATTCACAAACCACGAATTTAAACATCCCACATATTTGACATGTTTTTCCACATAGTAAGTGTCAGTTTTTTGAACAAAATCTAAGAATAACATTAGATTGAGATCAAATTGAAATGAAATTAGTCTGAAATCTAAAAACTAAGCTAAGTCATTTACAGCAGCTTCATAAAAGGATGAGATATGAAATGCAAATTCTCTCTGGCATTAAATAAAATAAGTTTAAACCATGTAATATATTATAAAAGTCTCTGTTGGTAGATTTTTGAAAGACTGTCACTTTATTAGAGCATAGATATTAATAGGAGATCAATATGTAATACTGGATTCTAATTTTAAATTCTTGGATAAATGCATATGGTAATTAAGTAGGGAATTTTGTGATTACACCCTTTGCCAGAGATGGTGTAATTTTAAGCAAGCAGCATAAAGTAATATTTTCTGATCTTTAATTATATTCTATGATTTTAATAGATGACAGACTATCCAAGGAAGAATTACTGTCAGATGTTTTCATTTTAAACTCTGGAAAACAATGCTCTGTTGAACACATATGAAGCATTTATTTTTTTCGAATAAGATTTTCTCATTTTCAGCTTATTTTCTTTTTATAGTCATCTTACAAAAGAGTACTACAGCTGCTGCAGTGATTTGGCTGTTCATCTTTTTTCAAAAACTTTTTATCTACTCTAAGCATTTCCATTTTACCAAGTCTCTGGTTCTTTTTTTCTTTCTCACCATAGAAGAAATGCTTATCTGCAAATGACTTCTGTTCAGCACAGAAATGTGAGGACTCATGTGGTGAAAATCACTTGTTAGGTACAGTGTGACACACGGACTTGTGATGTTGTGACTAAGTTCTTGATATTGCCAGTTTTGTGACATGAGTTCCTATTGTATTTTAGCAGGACCTAATCAGAATACTGGAGAGCCAATAGTGAGAGACAATACATCCTCTTCTGATCTGTGGCCCTGCGAAATCTCAGGGTAATAATTAAAATTTTTTTCTGCCCTTCTTTAGAAAGGGAATATATGCTTGTGTAAGAGTGACATAAATTTTATCTTCACCCCTAGTTTTCCAGGTGCCCATGGACTGGCAGGACCAGAGTGCCATCAGCATTGTGGTACACCTGAGCTGGCAACCCAAGAGGCTTAGCAGCAGATACGGTGCAGGCGTGATTTAGGAATCTTGCACCCCTGTTTGAGCTGTTAATCAATTGTTTTTCCTCTCCTAGGTGTGTCTGCTCTCATTGATGAGAGCTGGAACTTCTTCAATCATGTTCTGCTAAATGCCATACATAGCACCTCTGGTCCATGTCTCCTAAGTTCGATGCAGCTAGCTTAGTTGAGGCAACAAACTATTTACAAAACTAGTTTTACAGCTCTACACTTGTACTGTCTATGATAGTGGACATTTGATTTGATGACCACCAAACCAGTCACAGAAACTGGCTCCAGATACCTTGCCTGCAATACCTTGGAGTATCTTCAAACCTGTTATTGTGACAGCTGTTTTTTGCAGTATTTCTTGTAGCACATTTTTCACTTGAAATGCTCTCTTGATTCTGACCTAATTTGTTGGTGTAAACCAGGAATAATTTCACTGAAGTCAGCAGAGACACACTGCTGTGGCAAGGTCAGAAACCGACCTTTCTTGGGAGTCATTCCAAGTCTCGTAAAAAAGCTGTTAGGTATGTCGTTCTCAGAACTTGGCACAAAGTTGCAAATATTGGACCAAAAATAGATATTTTTGTCATTATCTGACATAGACTTTGTTCTTTCTAAAAGAAAATGTTGATCTAATTGGCTTCAAAATAACTTTCAGCAGCAGCTGCCAAGTTCCTTTTAATGGAGAATGTGGAATAATTTTATTTTCTGTTGTTGTCTTATTATAAGCAGATAGAAGATTGATCAGAGAAAGCATAGCCAGCTTTTTGCACCTCTTTTTCTTCCACTCTAGAGCACCTGATCTGACACTTACAATACATCCTAGCAAAAATTTTAATTTATTCTAAAAAGTGAGTAAGAAAAATTATGTTTTATGTATTAATCCACGACTCATTTTTCTACTTTCCCCAAAATTTTATTGGATCTTCTAATGCAAATAAGTGATTATCTAGAAAACTTCCCAATATTCAGAAGTGATCTTTCAGTTTCTGCTACTCTGTATTATCATCTGGAGATAAAATGGAGAGATGCCTAACCTCTGGAAAAGCTCAGCATATTCGGAGCCTCAGCAGCTCAGTATAGCACAGCGTCCATGTGGTAAAAAGGCACCTAGTTCATTAAAGCATCATTAAGGGATAAGTGGGATGAATCATCCAATTCCCATTGTAGACATTTCCTCTGGCCAGGAGATTCTGCTGTCCATGTGGAGCAGAATAACATGTTTAGAGGGTCACTGTCTGCCTGTTCTGTGGAAATTAGGTCACTGGCAGACCAAAACCTCCAAGATCTATGAGACCAGGAAGAAAGAGCGAAGTAACTTTTCTAGCCAACTGGTGAACACAGACATTCATATCAAAGAAATTCTAGCTTTTCCAGTGTATTGGGTCATTCAGTTGGTGTTTGGTCACTAGTGGTATCCCACAGGGCCACAGTCCTGTTTATTTGGCACAGTCCCATTTAATATCTTAATTCATGACCTCGATTAGAGGATCATCAGCACATTTGCACGTGACACCAAGCTGAGTGGAAGTGTTGATCTGCTGGAGGATAGGAGGGGTCTTCAGAGGGACCTGGACACGCTGGATCAATGGGCTGAGACATGCCAAGTGAGGTTCAACAAGGCTGAATGCCAGGTCCACACTTTGGTCATAACAACCCAATGCAGCACTACAGGTTCAGGTCAGGATGGCTGGAAATAAGCACAATGGAATAGCACCTGGGTGTCCTGATCAACAGCAGCTGAACATGAGCCAGCTGTGCCCAGGTGGCCCAGAAAGCTGACAGCATCCTGGCCTGGATCATCCAGGACCAGACAACTGATTCTTCCCCTGTACTTTGCACTGGTGAGGTTGTACCTCGAGTCCTGTGTTCAGTTTTGGGCCCCTCATTTCAGAAAGGACATCGAGGTGCTGGAATTTGTCCAGAGAAGTGTAACAAAGCTCATGAGGTATCTGGTATACATGACTTACAAGGAGCAGCTGATGGAGCTGGGGTGGTTTACCCTAGGGAAGAGGACGCTCAGGGGAAACCTGCTCTATGCAACTCTCTGAAAGGAGGCTGTAGCCAAATGGGGCTAGAGCTCTTCTCTCACATAACCAGCAAGAGGATGAAAGAACACGCTGTACCAGAGGAGGTTTAGTTTGGACATTAGGAGGAATCACTTAATGGAAAGGGTGATTAAGCACTGGAATGGGCTGGATGTGGAGCGCAGTGCCTTGTTCTAGCTGTCAAGGTGGTGATTGCTCACAGGCTGTACTTGATGATCTGAGAGGTCTTTTCTAACATAATTGACTCTATGATTCTGTGACTTCCCAATTTGCGTGGCAGAGTTTTGTCAGCAGGAAGGCTACACTGGGTCAGGCTGAGCCCATCAGTGGCAGCACCTATTGGATAGCAGATTTAAGAATTAAATAAAATTATTGCAGAGAAGCAAACTGTGGACAGAGAAGAGAGTATTGAGTTTATATAACAGGAAGAATTCTGCAGTTACCAGGGTCAGTGGAGAAGGATGGGGAACAGCTGTTCCAGGTGTCAGACCAGAGATTCCCTTGCAGTCCATGGTGACAAACATGGTGAGCAAGCTGTGCCCACGGAGGTTCACAGTAGAGCAGAGCAGCCCCCAAAGGACTTGCTGCTGGAGCTGGTCAAGCCCAAAGGAGGCAGTGAGCCCATGGGACAGGCTTCTGGCAGGACCTGTGGATCTGGGGAGAGCAGAGTCCACGCTGGAGAGGTCTCCCACCAGGGCTTGTGAACCCATGGGGGTTCCACATTGCAGTAGCCTGTTCCTGAAGAACTGCACTCCAAGGAAAAGACCCATGCTGCAGCATTTGTGAAGAAATGTAGCTGAGGGGAAGGATCCATGCTGCAGAAGTTCGGGAAGGACTGTCACCCATGGGAGGGACTCTGTGCTGGAACAGGGGGAGAGTGACTAATCTCTTCCCTCTTCAGAGGAAGGAGAGGCAGAGGCAACATGGATGAACTGCCCATAACTCAGGACTTGGGTTATAGATGCACAAAGCTCTGAACTGCAGCAGCTTTACCAGGAGACCCAAACCAAGCTGCTTTTTGAGCAACAAGTTCCCATCTGTACAATATGGAAAATGCCATTTATCATAGTGCTAGTGATGAGAATAGCTGTAACAGGGACCAGGAAGCGCTCACATCCCATGGTAACAGAGATTGCAGTAGCATAATGGAATGCATCCTGTCAATGTAAACAACATGCAAAGCATGGAGAATTCTTTTTTCATAGCTTCATCTGCTGTATTTAATTTTACAATAGATACAAGTTTTACTACAATGCTTTGACTTACATACATGCAAACGTTTTATAACAAATCTGGACTTTTAATATTATAAAATGAATACTAATCCTGGTAATCAGGAACAAAAAAATACAGTTAGGAGCTTGGTACACAAATAAACATTTGCAGATAAATTTGCATCAGCTCTTATACATGTGACCAGAGTTCACTACATTGCCTTGTTAGTCTTGGCAACATGCTGCTGAAAGAAATACAGCAGTTGTAGGGAGGTTCATTCTTTTCCATCAAGAATGTGTACCTAATTAAATGGAGCTGCTTGTGTTTTCATTTTACCTCAAGCCTCCATTTGGCAGGAAAGTACAAAAAAATGGGTTCTAGTACCATGGCAGTTCTTTGTGCAACAAGCTGAAAAAATTCAAAAGGAGCTTTTTATTTCAACCTAATCACCAATTTGGGTGTTCACAAGCATTATTTGCCAGGAAACCCAGTTGAAAATGTGTAGTTCTTCTTCATAAAATGTGAAAATTTGATATTAATTATTCCAGATCTTTTAGTCAACCCAAGGTCCTATTCTAAATTTTGACTTTATAGGTAGTATAACATCTCTTAGTACAAAATATGCTCTTCCATTCTGGTGAAATCTCAGGTCCTTACATATAATGTTTATTTTCCGCTGTGGCTTCGATTAATTGTTTGTAGTGTTAGTAGTGAGCTTCTTTGTCTGCTGCCAATGTTAAACAATTTACAGGAGAAATTTCAGGTCATGGTTTTTTCACACCTTAAGCATATAAAGAATGAGTGTGCAAACAGCATATAGAGAATCAAGTTTACAAGAATGAAATCAGAGGTTCAGCTTCTTAATTCCCAGTGGAATTCATAACATATGCATTCACTGTTACCACTCTTTTGAAACTCCTTCAACTAAATAGATTCTTTAGAGGTGCAGTTTGGTAAACTTGGAAATACAGTTGATAAAGCATTGTTTTTCTTTCTGGCATGACATAGAAAATGTCCAAGCACTTGTTTCTAATAAAAAATCTAACAATCTAACACTTTCTATTATAGTTTAATTTTTCTCCTTACTGTTCGCAAAAGCATAAACTCTCAACTTTTTATTTTGTTTTACAAAGGAGGTACCTCTAACCATTGTTGCAGAGAGTGGAGATATTAGGAAAAAAATCCATTCTGAATGGTGCCTCCATGGTTCTTTGCACAAGTGTGTACTTGTGGGATCCTCAGCACGAGTCAAGGAATGGGTGTTTCCAAGTCTCTGTACTCCTCTGCACTTGCATTTCAGTACATTGAAAATCTCCCTTGTCCAAACTGTATTCTTCCTGATTGGGAGAGGAATGCGCACAGAAGTTCAGATGCTGGTTTCTGGCCTGCTAAAGCCACTAAGTCCACGAGGGACCTCCTCTAGGAGAGAGAAAAAAGGTTTTATTTTGTTTATTCAATTGAAGTTTTGAGACTTGTCCATGCCTACCTTGGTATAGAGACTGAATTTGGCAATGGGAAAATTTAAAATCTCATAAGCAATTCTTCCACAATAAATTTCATTTAGAATCTGAATTATTTCACCAGGACTTAGATCCTTAACCCAGCAGAATCCTCTAAATGAAATGATAGAAACTTTGCAAACCCATTAACCAGTTTCCTTCCTATACCCATATACTCCAAAAAGCGGGACACGTTGTCATTGAACATACTTGCTAACAATGTGCTGAATACTTTCCAATACACATAGGTAGTAAAATAAAACTGTAAACAAAACTATCTGGGTTTGATATTTCATGTGCATAGCAACTTCAGTGCATGTCCTGTAGTTATACACCAGCCCAGCTGTAGTACTTTATTTGAGTTGTGCATAAATATAGGAGAATCATGCAAACCACACACTTGTATTTTTTGATTGTAATATTATCACTTGGAGAAAGTGATTTTTTTTTCAAATTGTGAGTTACAAAATATATCAGACCAATTACAATTAATGGATATTTGTGATTGTGCGTAGCTCTCTTTATCGGTTTATTTCTTCACATTCTTGTTAATCATACAAAAATTTTATAATACAATAAAAACATATTAATTGTTTATTTAAAATGGAGAGTTATTCAGATAATGTAAAATTTTAGTTATAAATAGACATAAATTATATTTCTAAATGGTTGTTACCTGTGTACTGTATGAATTTTAATTTTAATGATACAGTCTCTGAAATAACTTTACAATTTACAGTAGCATAACTTGCAACTTACAGTAGCAAAAGAAGTCCTATAAAGCTATTTTTTGAAAAGAAGTATGTTGTGGTATCATATATAATTGATAATCCATTTAAAAGTTCCCACTTTGTTAGATTATCCGAGATTTTGACGTCTATATAGAAAGAAAATTAAATTAAGAATCTGTTTTCTTGTAGATGAATACCGTAGACTTAATGAACTGTAGATATGTAAAAGAAAAAGATACAGCTCGTTAACTTCTGTCACTAATGTAGATATTGTAGGAGATCAACAGTTACAGCAGGATGTAATGCACTGACTTCTAGATATTTTATTGACAAGATTTTTGAAACAATGAATAATCTCGTCATTTAATACAGCATAATCTTACAGACCATTTGACTTTAAAAGGAAAGGAAGCAGCAGATAAATAAAAATCAGTCTGGAGCTCGTGACTCTTTACAATGTAATGCTTGGAGTTCAAGTAGAAAATGTCGATTTTCCATCATGTTCTTATGCTTGTGTCTACCAGACTTATAATGCATGTTCAAGAATAAGAAGAAAAATAAGGAAAGTTGAAAGTAGAAAAATAAGGAGGGTAGGATCACCAAATAATTATAAAGCAGGCCCTCCTATCTAGGACACACACACACATGCACTGTAGTACTATTTCATCAGGGAACCAATTGCATGCAGGAGCCTTTAGGAAGAAAGATGTAGGAACATCTTTGCTTCTACTTGAGGAATTATACAAGGGGCTGGTTTTGAATGATTAATTAAAGGGAATCAATCTTCATTGCATTGCTACTGACATGAAAAGCACCGTAGCTGTGCAATAATCACATGCAATTATTCAACTATCCCTTTGGCAAGGAAAACATAATTAGTCCTGGTAGTGTCAAGAGATTTTCTTTATACCCAACAAATTGGTGGTTTTAATCAAGTGTTGCTGAAAATTTATCATAACACAGGGAAAACAATAGGTGAAGGTACAAGGCCCCAAGTTGTGTGAATCCTATCTACTACAGTACAAATTTACAATACTAACAATGTGATGAATGCTACCAGTCTTCGAATAAGCTGGTTATAATTGGGTATCAAGTATCACACACCCTAGCTCCTGTTTGTTTAAAATCGTGGGCACGACCCTTCTCATGCCTCATTACTCTGCCTGCTTCAAGCCTTCATACCTGTTACTGTGGTCACCTGTTATCACAGCTATCAAGAGTGATCCTGAGCTGTCAGGAGGTGTGTAGGTCCAAGACCCAGGCCTACTGAAAACAAGAACAGCTAAACCCAGGATCATTCAGCCTCATTCAGTGCCTAAGCTGAGTTCCCATAAGTTATATCTTCCACATTCAGAGGCAACAGAGAGCTAGAAACTCTTGTAGTGTGTGGTAAAGTGAAACCAGACTGTAATGAAGTCAGTAAGCTGTATCTTATGTTCTGTAGCCAGACTCTTAGCAGACATTTAACAGGCACTGATGTTTAAGCACTCTTGAGTCCCTAGGCTGTGCCACATTTTGTCAGATTGGCTTGTTCCTGCTGTTGGAATGCTTGTAGTCACTTCAGCTATGAGGTCAGTCATATTTCTGCTAACTAAAACAGATTTATGCCAATACTAAATTTGGTTGCAACTCTTTCATTAGTATAGCTGGAGGAAATGCCTTTAAAATTGCCATATTCACACGGAGAGTTCAGTGTGTACAGAGTATTGACATGAGAGAAATCAGACTTAGAGAGGGAGCCACTGGAAAACACAACATGATAAATTGATTTCACATCTGAGGTAGTACCTGTCTCAGCACAGATAGATTCATCTGCATCTCATATACAATTGTATGAGGTAAATGTGCATGCTGGCTTATTCGCTAAACGTTAAAATGATATTGCAGGTTATTTTTTAATTACATATTAATTTTTATATTGCATTTATTATCACTCCAATAAGACAGACAATACAGGCAGTTCTTGTCAGTATATCTGTGACAAGGTTGTTTTCATTGTTATCTTCAATTCTCATTGTGGCTATTTGAATACTAGTAAATGAAAGAAAAATATGCCCTACAAAATGATTTACAGTCTAGAAAAACAGTCCTGTTCAGCAAGCCTAGAAAGGTAATATTTAGCCAACAGTTTTCTGACTGTCTTGCAAATTAAAATTTATTTTAAGCTGAAAAATTAACAAAGATCCATGCATGGTCCGTTCTCTACACAGTAGATTTGGAGAACTGTTAGTTCAGGTTATATAAACCTGCAATACTTAGGGCCATGACAAGGGAAAGAAAAGAACATTTCCCTCACTAAGTGTGGTAGTGTGGTCTATTTTTCACCTCTTTGCAGATTGAAAAGAGGAGGAAAAATGGTCTTTTCAGTCCTCTATTCTTTTTATTTTTCCTTTTTTTAAAAATAGTTCTAAACTCATCTCTTACAAATGCTGCTGGCCTGTATCACAACACAAAGAAATCAGTAAGATAACAGCAGAAGCATTGTTCTTTCTGCCTTCAAGGGTTGTGTTCAGCTTTATAAACTATCTATTTCTCCTAGATAGGTTGCCCAGTGACTTCATGCCTTCTACTTTTCCTTGTCTTTTTCTAAAGGCAGAAGTAGTATGTTGTCTTTTTAATATCCACTGTCCCTGAGATTACTTTTGAGCTCAGAATGCAAAACTTTTCCTCAGGCTACATTTCCATTTTCAGTGTTTTATAACCTCATGAGTGGAACTGCATTACGCACTGACAGAGGCATACATTACTTGTGGCAATGTGTTGGTTTGTTGCATTGTATTGCATTTAGTTTAAGGAACATCTCCCTCCATCCCTCCACTCATCCCCCATCCCCACTCTGTCTCAGAAAAAAGAAGAGGGAGGAAAAAAAAGGGAAGAAGAGCCAGAGTAGAGGAGGAAAAATCACAGTACACATATACAGGAGATTTTGTATATAATCTGAAGAATTTTTAGCCCTGCAGAAGTCTCTTACCTTAATGACTTCCCAAAAATTTGTCTCATGAAACACAGTTAAAAGCTTTTGCATCATATGAATGGAAGCAATCTGGAAACAGCACAGCACAAGATAAAGAAACACACTGGTTTGGCAGAATCATACAAATGCTAAACAAATATAATTATCAGAGAATTTTGATTCTTCAGCATTACATCCCCTTGAGTACCCTCTATTCTTGAGCTGTATAACTAACAAAGCATGTCTGAGTATACGTGAGTGTGTGTACTGTTCTCCTTCATTCCTATAAGATATTAATACCACAACAACACTAGTCCAAAAAATTAAATTTTTCTGCACAGACATAAATTGAAAATGTACAGACTCAATCCATCTTGCATTGTCTGATGTGCATATATATATATATATATGTATGTGTGTGTGTTTATGTATATGTACTTTTTTTTCAGTATACTACTTCCAACATTTCCATCAAGGCTTGTCATTCTTTTTGTCATTCTTTCAATGATTCCCAGCCAGTATTTCAATAAGATGGGTAGTCACAAAAAGCACAAAGCAGAGATGAAAATTAAAGAATTCATTATGTTGAAAGAAAGATAAATGGGAGGAAGTAAAGTAGTGGGAGGGAAGATGTAATGAAATGTGGAAGGAAGGAGACGGGAAGGGAGTAAGCATATCGTAAACTACTCTGGAGGAATTAGGAAGGAGAGAGGAGCAGGTTGAGGTTTACAGCCCTATTCTGTCCTAACAGGGGTAAGAGCTGTAAATGAGCCCTGAATGAATTTGTGAAGAACTGAATTGATAATAGTGACAGCAAAATATACTATGAAGGACAGGAAATATCAAACAAAGTAAAAGTTATTAGTGAAGAGATAGAAAGGAAACAAAAATGTGTAAAGTGGACAGGAAAACCAAAAAGGTGGAAATCTATATTATTTGCTCTTGTGTGTTTTCTGATTTTTTTTTTTTTTTAATACATGAGTTGAAGGTCTGGGTGAGTGGTGGTGGAATCAAAAGTCTGAGGGCCTATGTGACCCCACAGTAATTTGGTTAATAATAACAAACAGAGAAAAGTGTTCATTTATAGAAGGAAAAAAATTGGATAAAGTTCAAGCAACACAGAGGCTTGTGAAATCAAACTTGAATCTGAATTTTTTGGTTATGTTTTGGTCACTCTTCTATGAATATTTTCTTTCCAAAACATAATATTAATAATAATGGTGATGATCATGGTTATTATTATTACTCCTGAGAACTTAGGTTGAAATGTTTGATTGAGTACACCTAAGTACAGTACAGTAATTTCACAACTATAAGTCGCACACTTTTGACTAAAATTTTTCCCCAAACCTGGAAGTGTGCCTGATAGTCCAGTGTGTCTTATATAATGTACAAAGTTGTGACATTTACCACCTGGGAAGTGTGAGCCACAATGGGGGTCAGGGCCGTGGGAGCGCCGAGTCGCAAGAGGGGGGCGGTACTGGGTGGCCATGGCCAGCAGGAGCGATGTGGGGAGGGAAGGAGCCAGTGCCAGCCCCGGCCACCATGCAGGGAGAGACGGAAGTACCACCGCTGGCCTGGTGCAAGTCACGTGGGTAAGGCAGGAGCGGGCGGCCACAGAAGCCACGAGTTGCAGTCACCCCAAGCCAACCCAGACCACGGGCAGCCCTGAACCACCCCGGAACACCACAAACTGCGGCTGCCCCGAGCCCCACCTCGCCAGCCGTGGCCATGGGCAGGTGGGAGTGCCGAGGCTCACGGCACGGGGAGGGTGCCTGGGACTGCATTTAAAGGCTATGCCAATCTGTGAAAAATGTTTGCAAATTGAGCACGTGCCAGTAAACCTGCGATGGCGCGATTCTGTTACTGATTCGTTACTTTGTTGCTTGCCACGCGGCTCCTTGCTGGGAAAAAAAAGTGCACCTTATAGTCCGGTGCACCTTATATGATCTACAAAGTTGTGAAATTTGTCGACTCCTGGGGGGTGCACCTTATAGTCCGGTGTGTCTTATGGTCGTGAAATTACTGTAATTTCACAATTATAAGCCGCACCATTTTGATTAAAGTTTTGGTCCGAACCTGGAAGTGCGGCTTGTGTTCCGGAGCGGCCAATATATGAAAAAAAGTTCAGAAATTTACCAACCGGAAATGCAAGCACGCAGCAGCCCCTAGCCGAGCCGAGCCCGCCTTCTCTGAGCAGGGCCAGGGCCTCCCCCAGCTGCCACAGGGCAGGGGCAGCTCTGCAGCGGAGGAGGGGGGCGCCGTGCCAGGCCCGTTCCCTGGTGGCGGCGGGGGGGGCCAAGCCAGGCCGGGGCCATTCTCTGGTGGTGGCAGAGGAGGGGGAAGCCGAGCCGGGCCGGATCAGCTCCCCGGTGGTGGCAGGGGAGCCGGGCTAAGCCCGCACAGTCCTGAGCCAATAAATCCTGCATTCCAGCAATTCTGTTACTAATTGACAACTTTGTGCAAGTTGCACACATACCCTCACTGCGAATGAAAGTGTGGCTAATAATCCGGTGTGGCTTATATATACAGGATGAACGAAACGTTGCCGACACCCCAGAAGTGCGGCTTATAATCAGGTGCAGCTTGTAACCGTGAAATTACTGTACTCAAGAAAGAACATTTAGACATTCTTTACCAGACAAACTTCATTTTTATCAGACAAACAAATGTACAAATGCTGAAAGAGCCTACCTGGACATCCTATATTTAGTGGCCAACTGCTCTTTGGAAATATGACAAGGGAAAATTGGAAGCAAAGTCTTCTAGAAAGAAAATAAATCAGACATATGTCTTCCTCCCTTCCTTGGCCTGCAAGGACCCCAGTTATTTTAAATTTCAGGATTTCCAGATTCCAGGAAAATAGACAACAGAAATTAAAGTTTACAGGAAAAGATTTTCTTATTCTGTTTTTTCACCAGTATTTTTTAAATGTTTCTCCCCTTCTGTCAAATACTCAAAATACCTGGGAAATGCAAACTCAGGTGATTTCTCCTTCAACTTACTCAAATTTTAAAGGATTTAAAAAACTGTATCATAAACATAGATGTAGAAAAGCATACCATACATGAACAATTCATTGTACTCCCTCCAATATTGTAGGTATTAAAGGCCTGTATTGTCAGTGAATTACGAAAAGTGGAAAGATGAATGAAAACTAAGCCGGGCACTCAGGAGCTATCATGAAGAAATAAGATGGTATAAAAATATAATCCTGTTTTTAGTATAATGTGAGTACTGAGTTGAAAGTCATGCGGTCCTGAATTAGATTTGAAAATGCTTGGGTCACATTTAGAGTTTGCTTCCCGGCTTTTAAGTCACTGAACACTTCTGGAAAAAAATCTGCTCAGTAGATCCAATAAATTGCTCATGATGAGTACCTCAGTCACCTCCAGATATGAAGGAGGAGGTGCAACAAGAAAGATTAAAGAGCATGGATGCATTTCAGAATTAAAGTCAGGTAAAACGGAAGACATGATAGTACAGGATTACAGGTTGAGACTACAACAGTTTATATGTTCTCCCTATTTCATTCTCCATGTCAATGACTGGATTGAAATTCTCGCTGTTAATGAGGATTCTGCGATTAAAATCTTAAACTTCACATCACTAGAAACCAAGCGCCCATCTTCAGATTCTCCTTTTCCCACATCCCACACAAGACCATCCTGCATTGAATGAAAAGGTTCAGTTAATCACTAATGAAATTTATTTTACCCGTGGTTACAGCATAGAATTGGTTTTGTTGCTGAAATTCAATTGTGCTTTGTCCTGTTTTGCTATTCTGGAGTGACTCGTTGGGCCCCAAGTATACAGAGTGAAGAGACAAAAACTGAAGCTTGATACTGTGCAATTTAGCTAAGTGCATATGGCGAAATCCACTGGGGCTCTCTGAAAATTTTGTAGTCAGGTTAGCATTAAAAGGGAAATGATTAGTTGTGGCCCATTCCTGCTCACTTTCAAGGTAATCAAAGGATTTGCAATAACATCAGTTGGAATAGGTTTAGATCCTTTTTAAAGATTAATCCTAGATGTTTTGTGCAGGTGGTTTATCCATCATCTCAGTGCCAATTATGTAAGAAAAGATGTAGAAAGTCAGAATTTGTAAATGTCATTTTGTCATTCACTGTAGGGTTTAATAATATGTGTCAATGTTACAAACAAATACCTCCAGGAGAAGTAAAATCTCATCTTCTCTCCGGATATTAACATTTACAAATATTTGCTTCAGGTCTTTGGAGCTGATGATATACTTCAGCTGTTATCTTTTGACAAGTTATAGATATAGGGAAAAAATTCATGGTCTGAATTCTTCCATCTTACGTTGCTATGGATTAGGAGTAATTCCAGCAAGTCAAAGCATTTACGTCAGACTAAAGCTAATTAACAAGAGTAGAATGGAGCCCAGAGTTACACTGTGAGAATCACACATAAGTGCAATCTGAAACTAAGAATAAATGTGTTTAATGTAACCTTCATAAGTCATCATCACAGATTCCTTTAATTTTGTTGTCTGTTTATTTATATTACAAAGTGCCTTTGTTCAAATATTTCTCCGACGTAGTTTAACAAAAAAGCACATAAATGATGTAAACCCCAACAAGTGAACTGATACATTATATTTGTAAACAGTGGCATGTTTAATCAAATTGCACTGGATGGTAAATTCAAGTGCTTGCCTTCTTTAACAGGAAAACAGCTCATGTTTGCATTTATTTTATTTATATATTTAGCTCATTTAATTTACTATCCTCTTCCTTCTTTCATTTTCTTTTGTTCAGCCCATAGGTTGTTGCATTTGCTGTTTGTATTTTCCTGTGGAGTTTAAAGAAAACAGGAGCCAAACAACAAAACAGTTACAAAGGCAGATAATATTTGAATGATCTTCACTATTTTTATTCTGAAAACATGATAATCAGGGTTTGGCATGAATGATGCTTCATCATGTGTTTGATTATCTGTTTATTTGTGCTAACACTTGAGGAGCATCTATGTAAATAACTGTCCCTTGCACTGCTCATGGTACAGACCCAAAGTAAAGAACAGTGTGTGACCAGAACTTCCTACATAAACAGACAAGACAGATGGAAGTTCTTCCTCAGGAATTAATAAGTTTGCCTTTACAGTTTCCTGTTGCTTTTAGATAGATATAGGGAGCAGCGTTCCACAGATGAGACATTTTTTCTCAAGTTTATTTAGAAAGGGTGGGGCACAGTCAGGAGCTGCAGCTGCAGCCCTCTCCACGAGTGCCAAGCACAGATATGGCACTTGGGGACTTGGAGGAGGTAAATACCAAAATTCTTGCTGTTTGTTATAAACAACATATTTTTTTTAACTTCATTTTTAAACACTGTCTTGCAACAATACCTGTTTTAATTTAAAAATCTGTTTCACAAGAGTGAAATGCTTCAAAAAATTTACTTCAGGAAAGTAAAAATATTTTTGAAATTCTTTCTCTAATCTTTACACTTTAAAAGAAATAGTTTTGAACTTCAGTTATAAATAAATTTAAAGACAGTTTAGTTTTCTTGCCATCCCAAAATGGATTGCTTGAAAGATGGTCATATTTGGGTTACTCAGAAGGTTAATATGTCTAAGCTGGTAGTTGAAACTTGAGTTAAAACCTAAAGAGAAAGTACAATCCAGCACGTTTTTCCAGAACAATATATCTTTTTTTTTCTTTACTGACATTTTATTAAATCAATATTATTTTAAAAACCCATAGTCAGTGTTCTCTAATTTATTAGCACTAACTTTTAGTGGTGACTTTTCCCCCTCCACCCAGTTTGAACAGCTTACATAAGGCCAAGAAGCAGTTCTTTCACACCTTTTATCACAGCTGGTCATAGATTCAAGGGCTGGACTGATATTTAGTCTGCAGTTATTGCATTACGCATCATTACTCATTAATTAAAATGAATAGAGCTATTTGCTTTAATATGCTACAAATTAGCTTTAGAAATGGGATTATATTATGGAAATAGCTTCTCACACTATTCCAAGCTCACTGTCTAAATAAGACAGGGGATTTTCAGAGGATTCATCAATGCCAAAGAAGGCTAACAAAACTATCTATAATCCAGGTAACCACCGCTGGTAGTTATGGTGAACATTTCCCACAGTTGAACTTGATGGTAACAGTAGCATTTTTCACTAAAGAGAAAAGAAATAATTTACTCAAGCTCACATTGCAAGTTACTATTGAAGCCAAATGAAGGTCTTAAGGTTATCACCAACCAACTGCAACCTCCCTCCTTCTCTAGCTTCTAGATATATTAAAAAAGCACTAGCAATGCTAATTAGTGAAACAATTTTTAGGGCCCTCCCCATGCAGATTTTCTTTTTTTAAAGTCAGGTTTAGCATCAGTTTTGTTTCGCTAACACAAGAGTATATACTTTCTAGGAAAGATTCCATATATTCTGAAAATTAATCTCTCTCAATACAAGTTAGCTGAGAGCAATGGTTTTATACTGGAATAAGACTTGGCCCTTTTCTTCCATTCCGTGAAAACACAAGGAATCAAGACAACTCTCCAGCTGTCGAATTGAATACAAAGTATTATTTAAGTCATACCCCTCAAGTTATGCTTATTTTAGCATTTTTCTTATGCCTATGAAGAATGAAAAAATAAAACTTGAGTGCTTATGAAGGATCCATTCACTAAAAGCCAACTATAAGCAAAAGTAGTAGAAGCTAACCCCAAGTCCTGCATGCTTTTAGAACACTGTCTGCCAAATCTGTCAGAAAAGTAAGCCCGTTCTGTCTGGTCTTTGTATGGTGCTCTGGCTGGAAGCTGGCATTGTTACTGAAGAGTATCAAGGGGTCTCTCATGGGCCGTGGATTCCTGAATCCAGAACAGGTGCAGTCACACCCTCTCTACAAACAGAACTACTTTGTTTGAATAAGCACAGCAGAGAAGAATGGGATGTATTAATAGCTAAATAGTGTCTTTATTAACAGTGGAACAGCTGGCAGTTCTATATGACAGCACTCATTCCAATCTATTTTATCCAATTGCAAAACTATAAGCACACCACATCAGGGAACCGAGGGGACCACACACAAGCAATCAGCCATTCAACAGCACTATAATTGCTTCACAGTTGGAAGTTTGTTCTGCTCAGCTACTGTTATTCTTTTAATTTGAATTGTTAATGCACTGCAACTATCTGGAATCTAGTGTTGTTAATGCAGATAAGCTTGCTCAGAAAAACTTCCTTTGTTTTACAAGCTAGCCTGCTGCAGGAACTGCTGCTGTGCCTCTGACGGTCACAGATGCTTCAAGTGCTAGGTACCAGGACTGAGACAGAGTCAGGCAGTCTGAACATTTTGGCCGTATGTCCCACAAAATGGTTACCCTGACAAGGGGAAAGAAATCCCAATAAACTCTTAAAATTCTGATAGACCCTACTTCTTTGCCGAAGACTTCCTACCAAGCAAAAGAATAGACTCTGTGGGTCCCTTTGAGATATATAAATGCCTGAAACCAGTAACTGTGATGCAGCAAGGAAACTGTTCTGGAAGGAATTAGTTTCAAGTACAATAGGGTTACATACATAGATACTGAGTGTGTGTATGCACGTCTTAGTGTGAGTGTAAAGAAGATACAGCAAGGGGAGGGATATTATATTTACTAGGTGATAAAGAAAATTCAACTTAATACACTTGTATTCATAAGGAACTAAGAATCTGTGGAATTCTAGGTTGCAGCTTGCAATATGATGTTGATTACAGTCTGATGTCCTAGCTGTTTGCAATATCCACACATCCTGATGCTAACTTTGTTCATTGTAGCTTGATTTTGTGATTTCTTTCATCTGGCTGCCTTCTCATACCCATACATGAGCACCTTTTCCCTTCCTCCCACAGCAAAATGCTTATTTGGTAAGTTCTCAAAGTATCCTCCAGAGAGAAGATTAAAAAGCCCTTGGCTGTAGCTAGGCTAGCAGAATCCATAGAGATACAAAATTATAAAATGCTTCTACTTTGCAGGGTTTTTAGCTTCCAGTTTTCTATCATCTTTTGGGATTAAATACTGGGAAAACTAATTGTTATTCCAAGTTTCCTATTCAGTGGATGTCTCTCAGCCTTTATACAAAGCAGCATTTCAGTACACTGTTGTGATTTCTTTGTTATAGCTTGACATACAAGTCTAAGTAATAAAATAATGTGCTGTCCCAACTTGTTATCTGTTGCTGCTGTTTTCAGGTTGTCCTTTTTTTTTTCTTCATCTCTACTGATGCACCTTGTGCATAAAGCAGCAGTCTTTATAGGCATAATATATTTGTATGAACTAAGGATTACTAGTAAAACTAAAATTAGTCTTGGGACAGCTTGGAAAATTCTGAATAGTGAAGAAAATGTCCTATAAAGAAATCACCAACCTTAAAATTGACTTTTTTTTTTTTTAATTGAATTGTGAACGAGAATGTGCATATGGGTGCTCAATAAATGTTTAAAGAAACACTACACAAATGACAAAACAAGAATAATTAGGGGATCATCTAGGGTCATTTTTGAAAAAAAATAATGATTGCCAAATATAGGAAAAATATGAAGGTGCAAGCTGTAATTGTGCACACAAAATCAACTGTGAACAAAGTCATTAATAAACAACGCAATTTTTTCTCCCCATAGTCAGAATTATTACATTAGTAACCAAGAACACAATTACAGTAATTTCATGACCATAAGGCGCACCGGACTATAAGGTGCACTATTTTTTTGCAGCGAGGAGCCACGCGGTGCGCAACAAAGTAGCAAATTACTGGCAGGTTCTCAATTTGCAAAGTTTTTCGCTGCTTTTTCGCCACTTTTTTGCGGCAATTTTTTGCCTCTTTTTGCCGCTATTTTTCGCCATTTTTTCACCACTTTTCACGGCAATTTTTCACCGCTTTTAGACGCTTTTTTGCTGCGATTTTTTGCCATTTCTTGGCGGCTTTTTGCCGCGATTTTTCACCACTTTTCGGTGGCTTTTCGTCGTGATTTTTTGCCAATTTTTGGTTGCTTTTCGCCGCGATTTTTCGTCGCTTTTCAGCAGCTTTTTGTGGCAATTTTTTGCCGCTTTTTGGCCACTTTCCGTGGCGATTTTTCAATGCTTTTTTGCCGCTTTTCCACGGCACTTTCTCACCACTTCTCGGTGCTTTCCCGCAGCGCTTTTTGCCGTTTCCCCGTGGCCATGTCGCTTCCCCCCGCTTCTCTCTGCCCAGCAGCCGCATTGGTTCCCGTTTCCCCCGCCCGGTGGCCGCGGCTCCCGCAGTTCCCGACTCCCCCTGCACGGCCACAGCTCCCGCGGGTCCTAGCTCAGTTTGCAATCCGCACTTCCGGGTTCGCAATTTTCCGGACTTTGTCCATCAGATAAGGCACACCGGACTATAAGGCGCACTTCCGGGTTTGGGGGAAAATTTTAGTAAAAAGGGTGTGCCTTATAGTAGTGAAATTACTGTAATGACTAAATGCTCATTTTGCCTATGTTCCTAGACTTTTTGCTGTCTGCTGCAGGGGAGTTAGATTTATACTAGGTTTCCAAGCTGGTTTGTGCTTTTCTAGCTGACACTGCTCCAGGATTTCTTCCTTGACAACAGGTGAAGCACCTTGGAAGTAGATACACAGTAAAACTTGTGATTCTGAGAATGCAAAGAACACTTTACACCTAGTAAGTTGGTCAATGCCAACAAATTCAGTTGGGTTCCAAGTATTTAATGTCCATTAGCAGTGGGAGTGCATTCAATGTACGTGCCATGATCTGCATGCACTACAACACTTTCACCAAGCCTTCCCTGGTAAATGTCGAAACCTGATGTGCTTTCAAACTATGATTTTGAAATAAAATGGAAAGGTAGTACAGTAAATACCATTATGATTTGCAACAACATTGAGGAGAATATTTGTTTATTAATTTAGGGTTATTTAATACTAAAAGTTAGAGAAATTAAAATGCCCTATTGACCCCAACAGAGATTTTAAGAGTCATGTCAATTAAATAGGGAATGTCCTTGATAATTCTAGATCAGTATTCCATTTCCTTCTAATCCTTCCAAACAAGCCATTGAAGAAATTAGTATTTGGTTTAGAATGATTTACAGGCAATGGTGCAAGTATAAAAAATTAAGCTAAACAGAAAAGCACTAAAACTCTGAAAAGCAGAGGTGAAGAGGATTTGGGCTATTTGGTTCTTTCAGGTAACTGCTTCTAACAATGAGATTTTACAAGGTCATTCAAATCACCCAATTCATGCCTTAAGATAGGTAATATCTCCGCACTTTTAGCACTCTTATATATATAAAAATATATAAATATTTTTAAAAAATGTATATATATAAATCCTGGCTTTTAATTGTCTTGGGGGAAAAAAAGGAAAGACAGTTTTGATGATAATGTCAGGAATATCCCTCTAGAAATCTATATAGTTGGAATAGTGAAAAAAAGCCTCCAGAGAACCCTGAATGTAATGGTACATAAGCACTGTGTATCTATACATCTTTCTTAAGGAACCCATAAAATATGCACAGAGACACTACATTTGCATACAGGCACTGTTTAGAAAAAATTTTTTATAAAACTCCATGTATTTAATGTATTGCAAAATCATGCTAGGCATTGCTTGCTCTAATTTTTCATATTAATCTCTGTTCTTGGTTTTCTAATAGTTCACAAAGCAAAAGAAAAGCTCATGGAGTGCTTGCCTGCTGAAAAGGAGTTACTGCCATTGTCAGAGAGCAGCATAGTGATGTGGATGCCCTTTTCATGAAGGGTTCCCATTATAACTGTGTGTTTGTGAGACACAGACTTCTTATAGCTTCTATTTAGGTTTCAAGATAGATAAAAGATATAATATACCCCCACAAGAGATTTAAAAAAAAAAAAAAAGAAAACAATCCCATTTTGTGACTGAACTGGAAACTTTGCTTCCATTTCAAGGGAAGGAATAGGATTAATGGCATGAGTTCAATGCTGTCTACTAATTAACATGATTAATTTACATAAAAGCTAGTCTTGGAAGTGGTGTATGCAGTATAAGCTGTCAGAGCATATTGAGAGCACCAAGGCATAGTTTGCAATTTATATCTCTGCTTTCAAAGAAAGAGTCCGTCACCTAAGCACATTTAGTAGGCTCTTGAATTCCTTCCTTCTTTTAGACTTTAGTGGAAAGGTTTATCATCTGTTTTAAATCACCTTCAGCTTTCTAAAACCTTCATCAAACCCTTCTTGTCCTTTTTCCTTGTATTGTACAAGCTAAGAATCTCTTTGCAGGTGTAAGCCTGTGTTTAGGCAGCACAGCTGAATTATCAACGCCTACTAGAGACCCTTATGCTGCTGCTGTTATTAGCATTGTATTTTGTATCATATCCAATTGTCTTGTGCTGGTTGTAGGCAAAGCTTGTGACATCTTTTATTTTTGCTGCAGAAAGCTGATAAAGATTTCTCATTTGATTGCTGATTTAGAAGCATAAGTAGTGTAGTGCCACACATCTGTTACTGTGCCCAGCATATTTTTCCACTTTTCCTTGAGTTTTCCTGTTCACTTTACCTGTGATAGACTTTTAAAGAATTTTTTTAGAACATGTTAGACTCTAACAGCAGGAAAATGAACTGGAGCTAGTGTCAGGAATAGGGGGCATATAACCCATGCTGCAAGAGAATAGATTAGAAGTTGAAAAGACAAAGGGCTTTTGCTTTGTAGAGTTGTAGATTTCCTTAAACTACAGTATTTGCAATCTTCAACATCCTAATTCAGGACTGGACTGAATTCAGAAACCCATGCTATGACCTTAACCCTGACCATAAAAAAGCACTCTAAAAAGTAGATCAGATTTTGTTCTTGTTCTCTTGTTGATACATTGGTACAAATATTCTCATTCAGGGAATTTCTCATACCAGATAAAATGAATCAGTAATTTAATAAATAAATATCTTGAAATTATTTATTGTGGCTAATGGGACTAGTTTAGGGTTCGTTTGTTTGGGGTTTTTTTCCCTTTAAATTTTTTTCCCTGAATTTCTATCAGCAGACTGAGTGATATTTCTCTTACCTGCAGAAAAAATGGACCCAAGCTGAATTGCAATCATCAGTCCACTCTTGCTGGTACAAGAAAAGGAAAGATAATTATTTTAGCTTAAGGGATTCTCATGTTATATGGTAACCAAAGTGAAAAAAATCCCACGTTTTTAATAATTTCAAAGAGTATGGGCAGCCCCTCTTTGTGACACTGGTCTGTGTGACCTGTTAAGGACAATGAAGTGGAGCCCAGGTCCAAACAGGACTCATGTGCATCCTGACGTGGAGAGGCCAAGCTAAAAGCTCCAAACCTGTGCTTCCTCAGAAACTCAATACACAGGAAACATTAAGACCTGACTTTTTTTGAGCTTTCTGATACCTGATTATCTGGCGTTTTCAAACCCTTTTCCAACAGATAGTATAAAAAAAATCCGAAATATCTTCAGTTCTTTCTTCTACCCTAGAGAGTCTGACTTCAAGCATGTTATAAGACAGTGAGAGTATCCTGTAGGTCAGTATTGTCTTGGCCTGAAGGAAGACCAAGTGCCCACTGTGATTTTTTTAAAAGATTTATCATCTGCTTTCAGTTCTGTTGATAGTATGGTTTTAAATCAATGGCATTAGACCAAGATGAACTTGGCCCACTTCCTCGAACATAACAACATCTAGCCTTAGAGTCACTTCTGCAGCAGTTACGCATCTTGAATTTTGCTGGTTTTTTCTATAAGCAATTTGAATTGTGGTAAATAGGTTTTCTCTTCTTTGATCTATGGCTTTTCAGGGCTGTAGATTTGTTCTCACAGGGACAGCAAGAAAGTTTCAGGCATCTTTGTGGAGATCCTTAACCAAGAGAGAAAGCTTCTGGTGAAGCTCTGCAGCACTAATCAAAAGGTTCATTTATTGCACTGAATCTGGCTTTCAATGAGTGCAATGTTCTGTGTAACATCTCTCCCTGAGCTCTGAGAATGTATTCATGCAAAGATAAAGCCAAATCAGCATTACAAATATGTTACAGTTTAGGAAGAAACAAATTAAAACATATTGCTCAAAACTTGCTTTGCTTGGAGGAGGGCTGATTGAAGTAGAAATGTACAAACTATGTTGCAGCTATTTTGCAAGCTGAAAATCTCTCTCTCTCTTGTAAGAGACTTGGATTATTTAAAAAATAAGAAAATGTACAATTCATGAAGGCAAATAATAATGAGAAAAAAATCTGTAGCTGCCCTGAACAGCAGCAGCTGAAAAAGGAGAGTTAGGTTTGATGTGAATTTTAATATGCTGCCTAGATATTACCCAGATGTATGCACACAATACTAGAATTGCATTTAGTTTAATACTGTATTTGGTGCAAAAATAAAGACAGATACTCTTTCAAGCTACATAATTATAGATCACATGTGCAGGAGAAACAACTATGAAAAAGTCATAGTCCTTTCAAGCAAGGCCAGAAATAGTGGGGTAAATCAGTGTTTTTAGGCACATGACCTTTGTCTCATTATGTGTACCTTTAACTGTGATAAACATCCATTTAAATGAATATCATTTTCTTACAATTACAGAAGGGTCATACATAATATACTAGGTTCTCCTGGCAGCATATGTGTTAGTCATGCATATTTCATGAGCAGTTTTATTCCTCTAGTCAGCTTCAAGAGATGCTCAAGCTCATGGTTTCGGTGTTTAAGAAATTAAGGTCTTGCCCATAAAAAGATTGTAACTCTGCACTTTACCAAGAAGTGCAGCAGAATGATCTCCTTGTAACATTTGAGGCATATTGATATCACATTTCTCTGTGACACACACTAATTCCCCTTATTTGTCAGTTGCTATGGAAAAAGCATTATTTCCCCAAGTATTTGAATCTAAAAATTGTGATTGTTGCTCAGCACTGGAGGCCAGTTAGGAATGTTGTCATTGCATTAGAAACAAAAGAAGAAGAGTGGTGGGGAAGACTTAGATAAGTCAAATATGCTACATGGTAAAATTTTATAGGGCCCACTGCAAAAAATTTATTGTGATCCAACACATGATCTGGGTAGGTAAAGCAACATCTGTTTGTACACTGTGATGGCTTTTCCTGATGCAAAAGGGGAATGATATAAAAGGCTGGAGTGGTAACAGGAGAAAGGCTGCAGCATAAAACTCTAGAAATTCTCAACACCACCAGCAGCAATTTTCCCTTTTCTCTTTCCAAGAAAATCAATTTTATCAAGGCAGCTTTATCTAGCTGATATTTTTCACCATGGTAAAGACACTGTTTGCAGCCGCATAAGTCACAGATGTCAGCTTAGACAGTGAACACATTCTGCTGTTGTAGCAGGATGGTTTGGTCTCAAGTCAAAAGGAAAGGTTATTCTTTGCTAATCTTTAAAACAGTGCAGAGCCATGCAAAATCAAATCCAGCAGATGCCCCCCTCTGAAGTGTTGCTAATGCTCAGAGATTGAGATGCCAGGTTTGATGCCCTGTGTTTTTGGGAGATATTTTTTGTTTGAGTGATTGCAGTGAAGAAAGCTGTTCTCCTTGATATGCTAAATTAATATTTATGTTGTTAAATATCAGAGACACCACAGAAAAATATTAATATAAAAAGGTTATAATTATCTTTAAAAATGTGGCAGCAATTGAAATGTAAATCCTAGTGAGCTGGGAGAGAGACTTGTTTGCATTGTGCCTGGGGCACCCTGCCTGCCTGCTGCAGCTGCCATTGATCATTTCAAATCAAAGGAAGCTGGAGATGTCTCTGGTGGCTCGACTGGGAAAAAAGCAAGCAAAGATGCTCTGTTCTGCAGGACTGTTATCAAAAAATGAGATGGAATGAGCTTCAAATCTTGCTCCTGTTGAATATGGAGGCCTTCAAAGCTTTGTGACAATAAATAAAGTTTTCAAAAAACACATAGAATTTAAAAGATTTGTTTAAAGTCCCCCTGAACTAAATATTTTCCCTTTCTTGTTTTTATTAGAAAACAATAACATGAAGCTAATGTACACGTGATGACTAAATCAGAAAGACTATGCAAACAATCAGAAACCACCATTTTAGAGTGGAGTTTCTTGTTTTAGATTCCTGTAGGGAGAATAAAAATATTTTCATACACAACACAAGAAAGTAGAGATGTAAATTGATATCACCACTATTCTCAAACAGAATGTCTCTATACTGTACTGGGCAGCAACAAGCAATGTGCCTTCAGCTGTGTACACTTCAATAACAGGAGATAAAATGCATCTTCACTAAACCCTGAATATTACTATGTAGACATTTCTTGAGGTCCATTAAATTCTATTTGACATACATTAAAAAGATTTAATCACAGATGCCAGTCAGCTAACCAACCCATTAATCTAGCTGTTTTTCCTATGAAAATTGTATTTAAAAAGGTCTTTTTTTCCCCCTCAATTTAATTTAGTCATCCATTTAAATTTCATGTATTTATCATGTAAATGTGCCTTATTTGCAAAAGAAAAGCTCAGGACTCAGTGAAATAAATAGTTATTTCATTAAAATGGATACAAAAAAGCCTGTGATTAGGGTAATTAATTTGCACACTAAAAACTATCTTTCTAGTTCAGATCATTAATATTGATGCTGTTCGATTTTGTTCTCAGTAATGTTCCTTGAAATACACTCAGAACTGGCAAGCAAGGATGAAGAAGCAGCCGCTTAAACTAGAAATGAGGATTCAATAAGCACTTGGCTACTTTCCCTCTTCCACCATTCAAAATTAATAACACACAATCATGATGCCTGTGTCCCAAAGTGAACTGGATTATTTGGATTGTATGGGATTACGTGTTTCGTCACAACTGAATATTATTTACATATGCAGTTCTCACCGCATTTCTCTGACTTTATTTTCTTAATTGCAAAATAACATTAGTAGAGCTTATGTCTAGGTATTCATGCTGCTATACACATCAATGCCAGATAACAAGGCAGAGTTTGCCAATACACTCTTTTGTCATTAGCTTTTCATCTGCATAATATGCAAATTGTGTTGAACAGTTTCCCAGTTTGAATCCTTTCTACCACAAGATTTAGTCAAGACTTGTATTTTGTTTTCCCTATAAAGCAGATGCATTCCAGAAAAGAACTTGCAGGAAAGGTGTCACATCACTGTCGTGCACTGTCAATTCCAGCTGTAGGCAAAGTGCTGTGAAAACCAGGTTCTAGCCTGTGTCTACATACTTAAATGTACTTTGTGGTGGAGAAGTCAAACATGTACTGTAGTATGAGGGCTGTGTGTTTTATTTGTACAGACAAATTATAAGCATGCTTGATATATGACTTATTTCAATATCTATGTGAAATATTTACTTTCAGCTTGGCTGCACAGCCTGATCTCTGTTCATTTTCCATCTCTGGCTCCTATTTGAAACCTCCAGGAATCATCAGAAAATTTCAATGTTTTGAAAACAATGTTAGCAAAAGCAGTTATTCCCCCTTTGCCAAATGTGGAGCTTTCTCTAGACCCTTATCCAGCTCCAAGATCACATTTGAATAACTTATGTCCTTAGCCAAAGACAGTTTTGTGTGATGGAACCTTATCTATAAACTCTTTTTACTCATGAAGGATTAGAAAAATGCATCTTATCCTGTTAGGGACAGTGTTTGATTTACATCTGGTAAATTTAGTATATAGAAAAGAGACTTCACAGTGAATACATTTATTTTGCATGTAGCCTGTTCAGGTATGTACATCTACAAAGTTTTTTTCCAAAAAAGGTTGCATGTTTGGAAGTAATTTCAAATTTATTTTACAGCTGTTAATTCATGAATATATAATCCAATAATTTCCTCATTCTGAGTCCTTTCTCAGGCATCATATTTACACTCTTGTCTTTCCAGGAAGTTGCATACCAAAACCCATCTAGGCGTTTTCACACCACAAGTGGGTAGTCGTTCTGCAATTTATATATCATGTATAAATAATATACTAAAATACTAAAGGATTTAAAACCATTTACTTCTTCACAGTTTTTAAATTCTATCATGACTTCACTACCATTGAGTAAGAATTAATCCTTAGCTAATAAAATAACATCTTTCTTTTCTTTCTTTCTTTCTTTCTTTCTTTCTTTCTTTCTTTCTTTCTTTCTTTCTTTCTTTCTTTCTTTCTGTTTGACCACAGTATTCAAAACCAACCTGTTTTAACAACCTGAATGTTACACTGCTTGGAGCCAGATTTGCACCATTTGAAAATCCAGCCCTATCAAAAAACAAAATGCAGAATTACCAGCTGCCTTTAAAAAATCATTACGTTTACTATGCACAGGTATATGCAAATATTTAAATGCAAAGATATGTGTAAATTTATGTCTTTATATAAGAGTCATCATATTTTTCCACTTGCACTGCATTGGACAAAGAAGGAATGTCCACTCTTTAAATTCCTACACTGTATAAATCACTGCACATGTACATGTGTGTGTTCCAAGAAAACACTATGGTCTTTTAGCCTTCAAAACATTTTTATTTCCTAGTAGGAGTTTGGAATTTGCCTGACTGCTCATCCTACTCATCTGATGCTTTTAAAATGTGAATTTCCAATGTCTCTCATTACAAAAAAAATTAAAAATCCTTGCTGTGAATAATTAAATAAATAATCTCTGATTCTTCTGCTATAGAACTTGTCAAAGACCAATAATTCAGTTCAAAAAACAGGAACTCCTGTCTAAAGTACTGTGAATTTCTCTAATATTTTTCAGGATTATTTATTGCTACAGGTATTTACATTAAAATTTTACCATCCATGATTTAGAAACTGCAGGTTATAAGACAGGCTCATTTCTATTCACTCTGGACAGTACCCAGGTATTTGAACAAACATGACATTTTCTTAAGAATTTGTTTTTAACACCTGGTTTCTCTCTTATATACCTTGATATCAATGACAACTCATTGATAAGGAGATAACATTTCTTATGCAGTAGCGGAGGAGGGGTTTGCATTTTTCTGGAGAGGATCTACTACCAAATTTGCAAAAATGCAAATCCAGCATTGACAATTTGCATATCCTTCTTCCTAGTTTTAGTGAACTTCATATGTAGATACATCCATAGGCAGATTCCTGTCCAAAGAATCTTAAAGGTAGCAGATGGAAAAACATCAGGAGAAAAATCTTTAATAACTCCTAAGAGTGAAAACCAAATAAATTTGTTTAAAGGTCTTCAAATGGAATTTTTGTATGAAATATGCAGAAACAGAAGAAATTTTAGGCTTGATTTAGCCATTCTATTGTATTCTTTTAATCTTTTAATGATTTGTCCATACAATATGGGTGGTATGTATTATCTTGAAAAATTCATTTGCATGAATCTCTAGAAGCCTCCATTAAAAAGTGCAGCTGCAATCAAAATATATATTCCCTTTTGTCAACCCTTTCTTTTCTTTATTGTTTCATTGCCTGAAGCTTCACACAAATTTTCTGGTCAGTCCCCATTCAGTTATTGCTGTAATGTTTTTCTACTTTAATGTTGCTACTGCTTTGAAATGCTCTCTGTCTGGAAAAGAAATTTGAAAGCCATATAAAATATTACATCAGATAAATTTAACAAAAATGTGGTTTAAAAAAAAATCCTTTCAATCCTATTCATCTATGAAACCCTGAAATATCATTAAATGTAAGGCATGGTAATAAGAGAATGCCCTAAAAATGCATCTGTTTTTCAAACAGCAATACATATTCTGTTCATCTAAAAGAAACCTTTCCCAAGTATATCTAAGAAAAAACAGTTTTAAAAGAATTTTTATACAATTCCTATCAGCAGATTTACTCAGAGCTTTAACAGCTAGTTCTTCCCTTAAAAAAATTAAAAAAAAAAACAAAAACAAAAACAAAACCACAAAAAAACAAAACCAAAACAAAACTAACAAACAAAAAAGTGAAACATGGAAGCGTTTTTGAACCAATCCAAAGAATACTCCATGGTATGCTTTTAATAACTTGATTTCTGAATTTCTTCAAGTGCGTTGAAGAAATTGCAATAAGGCAGTACTCATCCAAACAGCAACAACAGCAGTCAGGCTATAGCAATGTGCTAATTAAAGAGAGGAACTTGCCACAGATCCACTCGTTACTATTCATGGCAAGTGTACAGCAAATCACTTAGCTGTTTGTTTTTAAAATAGAAGCTTTTGTCTGTCTTGTTTGGAAAGACAGGCATGGGCTAAAAAGAGTTCTACTAAAGCATGACATTGAAAAGACATTGGCCCGAGGTTTGACTGAACAAAATGCTGAAACATTTATAGTTTAATGTTAGACCTTATTTTTTCCCTAGCTATTCACCTTTCATAATATGTTTCCTTTAATTCACTCCAAATCAACAGCTAGGGGAGCAGTGCAAGGAGTCTTCTAGGATATATTTTGTTCCAAGGAAAATTATAGGAAAAGCACACTTGCTAATTAAAATAAAGAGATCTCTGATGCCTGGCAGTTAAATACTGCTCATCTTTATTAAGGCATGAGGAGAACAGCATTGCAAATAGTCAAAAAAACCATTAGTCTCTCGGGCTGCGCTGTAAATAGCTGATTCATTGAAAATGCAGTGTGAAGAATGAGTGAGCTTTATTCCTAGAAATGCACAACACTGAATACTTCATATTATTTAAAAAGTAAAGAACAAGAAGATTTTCAACAACGTATTATTGTCTAAGTGAAGTTCACTGAAATGAAGGAAGAGTAGGAAAAATGTTCCACTAATCAACATTTAATAGCAATAATGATAAAAATAAAATTAATAATAATAACAATAAAAATAAAAGATGGCAAGCATGCTGTTTCTCTTCAAACTCTTTTAGAATTTATTTTCAAATAGAAGAACAAATTTATATTGTTATTCTCCCTGGACATGAAAAAATCAAACATCTACCTAGTCCAAAGATAAGATTTCCACCATTCTCTGAATTAGACTAAATTCTGGGCAGGGTCTGAAGTTTTACAATCTTTGACAGGAACAGATTTAGGATAATCCTCAGCACATCTGAAACACCCCACTTCATAGAAAAGATGGCATTTACTGGCAAATAGAGAGAGAAATCTTTTTGTGAGAGAATTCTATCCATTATGCATCTTACCCTTAATAGAATTTACAGATTTTTCTGTTGTCTGTATGTAGCCTGGCATAGATTTGTAGAAAAGTATGTAATTAAAATAGCTTTGGCTCTGCATTTGTTCTTCACTCTCACCCCCACAATGGCAGTGTCTGGTGCAATTCACATTTAGCTGGAACCTGATCATGCCAGTGCCATGGCCAAAGAGCAATGGTCAAAGGTAGTGTCTGGTGCTGGCCAGCTGAACACAGGTTTCACTTGCATCATATATCCAACCCAGAGTGGGTGCAGGATACTGATCTCTTTAAGTTTGCACCTGTTCATGCCCAAACAGAATATCTATATCAGCTTTTAAATCCGTATTTATGCAATTTAAGATGTAAATATTGACCTTTACTTCAGTACACATTGATTAAAAGCCACAAGAAAAGCAGAACAGCGCAGATAAAATGTGGAAATTGCTGAGGGATGGACATTTTTTAAGCTACAGGAAATGCTCTTAGTGAATAGGTTACACTTAGAAGGATTGAGTGAACTAGTGTGCAGTGGCTAAGAGCAGAGCCAGAGAAAAGCATTAAAATAGCCATCAGCATTAACAGGAATAATTTAACAACGGGTAGAAAAATTCATCTAAAATTAATTAAATTCTGGGATTTTTCTCTCCTTGCTTCTTGAGGAGAAAGTGGGTAACTGGTGGAAGCAGAGAGCAGGGTGACTGAGAAATATTGTTAATTCTGCAGGCTGTCAGTTGAACAGCACAGCACTTGGCTGCGTGACTGGGAGGGGAATGGACAGTAACTATATCATCAACAACACAAGAAAGTGAGCCTTGGCATCAACGGCTGTATATGATTCTAAATGTGTCTTTTCTCCTTGCTTTAGTATGAGACATAAAGTGAATAAATTTTTTTCAAAAACGGACAAATCATCACAAGGGAGTGGGAGG
Organism: Turdus rufiventris; assembly: GCA_013186435.1. Taxonomy (NCBI): domain Eukaryota; kingdom Metazoa; phylum Chordata; class Aves; order Passeriformes; family Turdidae; genus Turdus; species Turdus rufiventris. The sequence continues at coordinate 1,769,866 of PYHW01010846.1, forward strand.
GGTGGGTAGAGCTGCAAATAACCCAGACTGCTGTTTGCAGTGGGAAAGTTTTTGGAGCATAGCAAAGAGAAGTCAATGTCTTATGCAATTTGCTGCAACGGTTCTATTAAAAGAGCTTTGAACACAGGCAACATTAAAGGATAGGAGACAGGGAATTCTATAATCTCAACATTTACTGGCTTCCACATAAACTTTAAATAATAAAAGACCTTGAAGAAGTGTCCTCTTAGAGTATTAATGCCTCTCATGTTCTATCCAGAGCTTGTGTTACTCAAAATGAAAAATGTTTGGAAATCTGGTGCACCACTACAGTATGAAGTAATAAATGTGAACAGAAATAAACAGTAAGGCTGGGTGGATGGATGATGTCTACATGTCACTGAAAATAAACCTATATCCCATAACCACCCATATCTCTGAAAATACATAAAGATTTTGCTGTTCACAACAATAAATAAATGTATTGTTGTAGCTGCTTTTACTTGTAAAACACATTTCTGTGTATGAGGGAAAGAAGAAATATCATTCCTACTTGAAGCAGAAAGGTAATTTAGGCAGAATTTGTGAGAACACTTATGTTATATAATAAATATATAGAATGTAGAATGTAGAATATAGAATATAGAATACAGAATATAGAATATATATACAGTAATTTCACGATTACAAGCTGTACCGAGTATAAGCCGCACTTCCGGGTGTCAGCAGCTTTTCCTTCTTTGTCCATATATAAACCACACCTGATTATAAGCCGCATGTTACAATACAGAGTGTGATAAAAGATATCTATTCTATCACCATCTGTTGAGGGTGGGGGCAGTGATCCTTATCTTCAAGGCAGATATTCTGCTGATGGGCCATTGTTCTTTATCTTTTCACAACTGCACTCCTTCCTCCAGAGAGTCATTTTCTGCTAATGGCCCATTGAGTCCCACTGTGTGACTGATAAAATTACTGCATCCCATTAGAAGTTGC
>PYHW01010846.1:1793753-1824001 GCA_013186435.1 Turdus rufiventris
TGCACACCCTCTGGGGTATCAGCCACTGCTCCCAGCTGTGTGTTGTCAGTGAAATTGCTGAGGAGGCCTCTGCCCCTTCATCCCAGTCTCTGGTGGATAAGTTAAACATGCCTGGGCCCAGTATCAATCCTTGGGGCACAGGGCTAATAACAGGCCTTAATCTAGGCCCTGTTCAACTCACAGCCCTCTGAGACCCAACATTCAGCCACTTCTCAGCACATCTCACCTCCATCTGCAGCCCCAGACGTGCTTCCTGAGCTTGCTTACTACAACGTCCTGAGACGGGATCAAAAGCCTTGCTGAAATCCATGTAGACAATATCTACAGCACTCCACTCAACTATCCAGGCAGTTGTCCAGTCACAAAAGACAATCAAGTTAGTCAACACTATTTATGTGGACTTTCTTGCTCGGCTTCTCATTTTTCACTTAGAGAGGGCCTCCAGAGTAACATTTTGCTGCCTCTTCAGGGACTGAGGCTGACTGGCTGCTAGTTTCCTGGATTCTTCTTCCTGCTAATAACTGAGGAGACATTTGCTTTCTTCCAGCCCTCAGGCAGCTCTCCAGACTGTCACCTTCCAGAGGTGATTGTCAGTGGCATTCCTATGGCTCTGTCAACTCCCTCAGCACTCATGGTTATATCCCATCAGGGACCCATGGACTTGTGGATGTCAAGTTTGACTAAACAGTCAATCCACCCAATCCACCTCAATCAAAGTAAAGTCTTCCTTCCTCCAGACCATCTCCCTGTCCTGTGAGTCAGGGATTCCTGAGACCTGGCCATGTCAGTGGTGATCAATGCAGAGCAGGCATGTCTGCCTTCTCTGCAGCCTCTGTTTCAAGGGTCCCTGCTACATTTAGTAGTAGGCCAGTGTTTTCTCCAGCATTCCTTTTGTTATTGATGTTCAGAAAAAGGCTTGCTTGCCATCCATGGCCATGTTTAGTTCCAGATAGGCCTTTGTCTCCCTCACTGCATTTCTTCATACTGCAACAACATCCCAATATTCACCCCTGCTTCCACCTTATGTATTTCTTGCTTATGTCTGAGTATTAACAGGAGTTTCTTGTTCATCCCTGGAGGTGTCCTGTCCCTTTTGCTCAGTTTCTTGTCCATGAGGATGCAGCATTCTTCAGCCTGGAGGAAGTAGCTCTTGAATATTAACCAGCTCTCTTGAAACATTATTCCCTCTAGAGTTTTTACTACGGTATCTTTTCGGGAAGACCCCTGACAAGACTAAAGTTAGCTCCTCCCACAGTCCACTGCTGCAATTTCATTTGCTCATCTGTTTCCTTCATAAAATATACTGAAATCCACAATCTCATGCTCACTGCAACCATTCCTCTCCCCAGCCTTCACATCTGTAACAAAATCTTCCCTTTTTGTTAGTAAAAAGTTCAGCAGCACATTTTTCCTCAATGGCTCCTCCTTTATCTGTGCCAGGAAGTTACAGACAATGCTTCTCAGGAACCACCTGGGCTGTTTGTTCTTGGTTGTGATGTTCCTTCAGCTGATGTCAGGGTAGTTAAAATCCCCTTGAGAGCTAGGACAAGTGACTGAGGCTGTTGTTATAGATGTCTGTAACAGGCCTCTTCTACTTCCTCCTCCTGATCAGGTGGTCTGTAGCAGTAACTTACATCTGTGCTTTTGTCCCAACACAGAAAAATCTCAATTTGTTCATCCTCTGCATACTGATCTCTAAATCTTCTCATTTTTCTCCTATACTATGTGCATTGTTATACAGGCACTTCATGCTTTTCAGCAGCTAACAGAACCCTTTGATTCTTCTGACATGTTGGTAGGTACTAAAATAGAAAGAAAACTGAGCAAAAAATTATTAAATTATTTCTTTAAAGCTGAAGTCTAATGGGACTGGGAATTGTGCCAAAGTTTCCAGCAAAACTGAGTTTTTATCTTACGTTCTATCCAGTAGTCTATTCCTCATTCACTCATATGTGCTTCTCTGTGGGAGCGATCAAGAGCTAAACCCTGGAAGATGCCTGGCTTTTGCACTGGAATTACTGCCAGAGATAATCTACTTGAAAGACTACTTAACATGTGAGATGACAACAGCCTTATTAATTCCACAATGGCTTTTTCACCTTTATATTTTAAAATTTTATTGTTAATTCCCTAGGTAAGTTATCCTAGACCTTTCTGTGCCACACAGCTTTTCATATTAGCTGACCAATATTTCTCCAACTATCACAGTCTCCAATCCGTAAGTAAAACAATTTCATTTTTAGCTAGCCTCATACTTTCTGGGCACAGAGAGACTCGCTGCATTGCTTGATGACACTTGCTAGAGTTCAAAAAGAAGGCAATAATATCAACATTACAAAAATAATACCCACATTTGCTTTATTTTTCAGCAAAACAATGTTTATTCTTGTAACTGAGTTCAAACACATTTGGAAAGGTCAAAACTCGTCCCACAGTGTTCGGACATTTTCTGAAGCATCTAAACCACCATCAACTCAACTCAGACCAGATATTTCTTTATAATTCATTCAAATTATTGCTTCCTAGTTATTTTGTGAAAATACAATGAACTACAAAATTTTAGGTGACTGTATTTTATTTTATTTTGGCACTGCTTATTGAAGGTCTGAGCATCAATACATTTGCAATTCAAGTTTTTAAGGCCTAAGGATGTAATATGACAGTTAGTGCCCTGAACAACAGCTTGTAACAGAAAACTTGTTTGGAAGATATGAAATTAATTTCTTAAATAGGTAGGCAAAAGGTACTAACAAATTGCCTCTTCTCATGCTTCTTTGTTTGTAGTGTTCAATCATCTGCCAGTATATAATACTAAGGGTTACAGATGTTAAAGGAATAGGCACCCTTTTAGGTCAAAAATCAGACACAATAGTTTGTTCTGGAATTGAAGCTGGTAACAGCATAAACATATTTACAGTAATTTCACAACCATAAGTCCCACCGGACTATAAGGTGCACCCCCTGGGAGTCAGCAACTTTTGCAAATTTGTTGATCATATAAGGCACACCGGACTATAAGGCGCACTATTTTTCTGCAGTGAGGAACTGCGCGGTGCTCAACGAAGTAACAAATTACTGACAGGTGCTCAATTTGCAAACATTTTTCAAACATTGGTGTAGCCTTTAAATGCAGTTCCAGGAGCCCTCCCCGTGCAGTGGGCCCCGGCACTCCCGCCCAACTCCAGCACCGGCTGGCACGGCTCACGGCTCCCGGCTCCCACCGCGCGGCCGTGCTACGTCCTGGCTTCCCCTCGGCCGGCGGCAGCGCCGCTTCTCGCCGCTTTCCAGCAGCAGCGCCGCTTTTCGGCACTTCTCGGTGCTTTCCCGCTGTGCTTCTTGGTGCTTCCCCGTGGCCATGCTTCTTCCCCCCGCTTCTCCCTGGCCAGTGGCTGGGCAGCATCCTGGCATCCCCCTGCCCAGCAGCCGCGCCAGTTCCCAGTTTACCCCCTCCCAGTGGCCACGGCTCCCACAGTTCCCAACTTCCCCTGCACGGCCGCAGCTCCCACGGGTCCTGGCTCAGCTCGTAGATCGCACTTCCGGATTCGCAAATTTCCGAACTTTGTGCATCAGATAAGGCGCACCAGACTATAAGGCGCACTTCCGGGTTCGGGGGAAAATCTTAGTCAAACAGGTGCGCCTTATCGTCATGAAATGACTGTAGTCTTTTGCACTTAGAGTGAGAAATATTCTTTAGATCTGAATAGCATCTACGATTTGTTCAATGTACCTTTTTCTTTCAAGGTCAGCACTGCAAAGAAAAGAAGTAAGAAAAGAAACTAATTTCTCCTTTTACTGCTTCCTATGTCTTTCAGAACCAAATGCATTTTCTAAACACATTACAAAGAGTTTGCTTTCTCAATAAATCTCTAACAGAGAATTCATTCAGACTTACCAATCTGTCATCTTTCAGAAGCAGATTCAGGATGCTGGGATTTTGAAAAGATTCATTAGTAATGGAACTGCTATTTCACTATTTGGAACCTCTGTGTTATGTATTATTTTGAATTCCCTTGCCTTACCTACATATTCAAACTTTTTCAAAGGCAGAACAAGTGTCTGTTCCCTTCCAAGCAAGTATATTCCAGGAGGGCCTCTTTCAAATAACCCTTTTCTACAACTCACTATCTTAATTGTTTTCTTCTTTCTTTGATAACACTGACTTAATAGTGATGAAATCAACCATCACTATAGGGTTTTTTCCATAGTTTATCCACAATACATAGTTCACAGATAAAAGCAAGCACTATTCTTCATTCCTTATGACATGAATTGATATGAATACTGACTTTGGAAATCTACTGGTATCTTCCACAGTATAGGTCAACAGCTTCCAAATATGAATTGGACAATGGGACTGAGTGCAAGGACTCCAAAGCCTTACTGTTTCCCTGTCATGCCTTCATATAGTGTAAGATATTAGTTGCTATACGTAGAGATTAAAGACTCACAAACTTTTCCCAGGGTCACTGTAGGTAAAGGGCTTGTAGGGCTCCTGTGTTCATTTGCTCACCCTCAAAATAGAAATTTCCAGCATAGTCCTAAAAGAATCACCTATAAAAGATAAATGGCTTTCTGAAAATTTAGTTTTTGTTTTTCTGATGAAGGACACCATCCCCAGTCACATAGAGCATCACACCGTATGAGTGATAACAATATTACTTCAAACTACAAATATTTGTCTAATCAATACTATCTAGGTTATAGTTTGAGCTGAACATTATGGTTTTCACATGAAAAAATTTGTTCTTTATTGAATTAAAACCGTTAGTAAGTATATGAAGTATGGTTTGGTTTTGAATGTATAAAATTATGTTGGAAAAATAGAAAAAAATTTGTTAGCATTCTCTGTTCTTCAAAAGCAGCTACCACCAATACTGTTGCTTGATAAAATTGTTATACATACTCTGAAGTAAACGATTATGAACACATTTCTTCATGAAACAATATTCATTAAAACAGGATATGGTCTTAGTTGGAAATGACACTTCACCATCTAGTCATTTTTCCAAAGTAATATATATTTTATAATATAGTGTTAACCAGGCAAAAAATAGCAAAACACTCATGCTCTAAGATGGCCAAAATGTGAATCAAACAGACCATCTACAAAAAAAAATATGTCAATTAAACAGATGCTGTCTGCAGCTAGTACTTACTGCCATTCAGATTCATAATCTCTATTCTTATTAATCACATGCTGAAACTTCACTTCAGTAGCATGTGTGCTCCCAAAACCACTGAGTGTTTAACAGGTATGTGATTCTCCTCTCCTCCACGTTTTGTCATTGCTGAGTCCAACCCTCTCTATTAAGAAAGCAAAGACAAAAGGAATTCTGTCTTGCCTTTTAGTTTTTCTTGGGCATTGCTCACAGAACAGAGCTGCACCAGGATCAGGCACTCAGGTTTTGAAGGATACGGCATAAGAGCAGCAAGTGGGGCAGCATTACTATTCATATATGCAGCTTGTTTCATATAGTTAATCACCTGCTTAAGCCAAGCTGCTGTTTTGTGTGATGTTCCTTGCTTTGCAAAGCAGAACTGGTTCTCATTCATAAATAACCAGTTGGCTACTCAGACATTTGTGTTTTTCCTGCTACACCAACACATACTGAACAGAAGGTTCTCAAAGCAAAAATTACATTTTACTGCTTTTTGTAAGTTAAAATACTGAATGAATAATGACTGCTTACCTGGCAACCTGCCGTTATGAATACCAACAACGTATTTTGTATTTATATAGGTCACAACACTACTAAGTGTCATTCTTGAAAGCTCTAACCTTTCTGTTTCTGGACACTTTGTGACTCATTGACTGTACATTTTGCTATTCAAGAGGGTGTTCCGAAAGCTATTATCATCACTGCAAATACATATAGTTGTTTAGGATGCATTGAGAATACACAATTAAATTTTAAACAGGTTTCATTTTAACAACCATTTCAGCAGACCTTTCTTCTGACTCTTATATATAAAAGCTGTTTTTACGTGTAGATTGTTTTTTAGCACTGAAGGGAAATAACACAGTTGGTTAACCACAATTTAAAAATAAAGATGAAGTCCTTGAAAACAACCAACATACACAGGGAACTATGGGAGCCTCGAGATATCATTTAGTTTTCTTCCTGCCCAAAGGCAGAATCAATTATGCTATTGTCAGCCTTGACAGATGTGAGTGTGAGTTGATTTTAAAACTTCCAGTTTGTGCATGTGGGAAGTTCCCTGGCTCTCTTTTCCCATGTTATGCTGTCCTTAGTTTTTGAAATCTGACTTTTTCCAGCAGTGGTTTAAGGCTACTCTCTCTTGTACTGCCTGACATAGGCACAGAAACGAGGGACAAGCAGGGTCTGACTTGTGTCTACAATCTATGTCTTTGTACCCTATCTGTTCCTTAGCCAAAATACTTGTCCCCTGCTTAAGGGTTCTTGCCACCTATCCATAAGACTCTGTGCATGAAAAATGCAGTAAGTGTAAAATATATGCTGCCCAATTTTCCAGGAATTATTAACTATTATGATTGCTAATATGCAATTAGATATCCCCATTTAAACATCTCAGCATTGGAAGGGATTATAAAATTCCTGAGAATACAGTACAATATAAGAGAAAGAAAAGTGTCAAATGTGCCTACTTTTGTGCCTACTTTTGTGTTATATAAAGATGTGTACATATCTATATAGTGCTTTTTGATTTGCAAACTAGCATGTTACATGTGTTAAGTTGGGCCAGTACCAAAGACTTTTTTTCACCAGCAACGCAATGTTCCAGGCTTCTCAAATATCTGCCGTCCTCTAGCCAAAAACCCCCAACAGCTGAAAGCATAAATCTTGGAGTCAGCAAATTAAAACATAGACACTTTGTTACACCACAGCATTTCCTTCAACTTTCTCTGTGGTATCATTTGAAGCCTGCTTTCTAAAACAGAAGTTGAACAAATGAATCCTTCTGTCCTCACTTTCAGTTGTCAGCAATGCTTCAGCATGAGATGAAATAAATTGCCAGTCTCTTTCATCTTCTATAATCAGCTCTGCACAGCTGAGTACACCCACAGCCCTGCAAGCTGCCTCTGGCAGCACTAATTCTGTGTGGAATGGGAAGTCATTGTTAGTGCCATGTTTCTAAAGTTCTACACAGGAGAAGGTTTTATTATTTTTATTTCTCCCATTTTCTCCTATGCACTCTTCTCTAAGTGATAAGCTATTGTTCTATTTATTTTCTTCAGGAGACAAGCTTTTAGGTGGATGTGTTATTTTCAAAATGTGCTTGATGTAGGGTGCTTCTACTCCAGTGGGTCACACCATCAGTGATATTACCAGTGCTTTGCAATATAATACTTATAGATTGGCAATTGTTTGAAGAAGGCTTCAACCAATCTAACAGCAAGACTAACCATTTCATTTTTCAGAACTGTGAAAACTCTAAATTCATTGCTGCCACATAAGTGCAGTGCATTATGGAGATTTACTTATCATAGGGTTACTATCGTCTTTTCACCATATTTGCCCTGCTCAGGAACAATGAAAAAGACATCAGACAAGGGAAGATCAATGTTTCTAGACCCACAGGCACCCTAAAATCCCAGGCAAAATTAATTCTTGGGGTTGTAAGAAGCAATCAACTGAAAATCTGCCACAAAACATACAGAGATATGTACAGAGATGTGGAGATGGACTTTGCTAATGCACCATATGGTCCAGGTGGTAGGTAACACAGTTGTAGCATTCTAGCCTCCTGGTCATCAGCTCAATCTAAGGGCAGGTCAATAGAATGAAACATGTTTAGGGCTTCTGTGCAAGTCCCAGCAGACACATTGGCAGAATCCTCCTACCCACCACTCTTGCTGGCAGACTCTGTGAGCGTGAGAAAGGCCAGCTTATTTGTCACAAAAACTGAATTATGTTATTCTCCTTCCTTCCCAGAGCTAGCCCTTGAAGGACAAAACTATACAACTATACAAAACTATTGACATTGGAATGCTACCTTCTACTACCAGGCTAAGGACTGGTTTTCAGTCCCTCAACCTATTCTGGTATGCCTTATGCAAAGGTAAACAAAAGTACAGCATGCTGCATCTCAGTAAACAATGAATTCAAACGGTCCAGTTAAAGGAAAATAAGGCAGACCAAAAGATCAACTTTCCCCAATATTTTTACTTAAAACAAATATTTTTCTGCATGTTAAAAAATGTCAGTATAGAAGGCTACCTGGTGTCTCATGGGCTAGTATGTTCTATGCAAATGAGCACATTCATTAAGCAGCATGACCTAGAAGGAGGAGTTGTTTTACCATAAAATAGTAACAGTAACGGCCCATTATGAGGCAGAAGCAGAACAACTCACTACACTATAGAATTTGATTATCCCAAGACATGCAAAACAAACATTTTTTATTTAAAATTATTTTTATGGCTATTTATTATTGCTGTTCTAATTAAGTAGCTACTCTTTAGAAAATTTGTATTTGAGCACTTGATTGAGAGAAAGCTGGCCATTAAAAAAGCAGATATCATGTAAAGACCACCCAACCAGAATGAAGAGGCTGAAATATCCCATAAGCAGCTGTGAAAGTTTCACAATAGCTGGCTCTTGCTCCCAGGGGGACTTCAATTTGCCAGATGTATGCTAGAAATACAATACAGCAGAGAGGAAACAGTCCAGGATATTCCTGGGCTATGGGGAAGGTAACTTTCCAACACAGCTGATAAGTGAGCCAGCTAGGGAATGCACCCCACTAGACCTGTTCTTTGTGAAAATATTTGGACCCGTGAATGATAGAATCATGGATTCATTTAGGTGGGAAAAGCCCTCTAAAGGGATGGTGACTCAGCCACTTTCCTGGGCAGCCTGTTCCAGTGTATAACACCTTCAGAGAAGAAACTTTTCTTAACAGCCAATCTAAATCTCCCCCAGTGCAACTCGAAGCCTTTTCCTTGTCCTATGGCTTGTTACTTGCGAGAAGAGACCCACCTCCACTTTTCCAACAACCTCCTGTCAGATAGATGTAGAAAGCTATGTGGTCTCCACTGAGCCTCCTTTTCTTCAGCCTAAACACCTCCAGTTCCCGTCAGCTGCTCCTTACAGGACTTGCACTTGAGATCCTTCACCGACTTTGCTGGCTTTCTTTGGACACAATCCAGTACCATCCCTGGAAGTATCTAGAATACATGTAGGCATATAGTTTAGTGCTGAACTTGGCAGTGCTGGGTTAATGCTTTTGACTTCATAACCTTAGGGGTCTCTTCCAAACTATGCGGTTATGTGATCAAGATTATTGTGTGGCAAGTATTGTATAATAGTTATAGCAAGATTTATAAATTATTCTACCTTTTAAACATGTTTTAAGAGGCAATAAAACTTCTCCCTGTGACAAGTACTTTTCAGCCTTGAAAGTGCTGTTAATATTTTTTAAATTACTGTATATTTACTTTTGACCACTAAATTGCCTGATCTTTGGGCTCAAAGGTAAAAAAGGTACATTTTGCCAATATTTGTGTATCATCAGTGCACTGTCTTCCACACTTCCCAGAGATGAGGGGTGCAGAAGGCAATCACTGTTCTCTTAGAACTGTTGGGAGATGGAAAAGCAGATTTCTGGAGGTCTCATTCTCTGCTCATGACAAATTCTGAGATGAGGACTTCTAGTAACTACATTTCACCTTCTGGTTCTGATGATTTTCTGGTGTGCAAATTCCCACTCAGCTATGTTGAACTACACTGAGAAAGACTACAACTTCACTTCCAGAGAGTTTTCTTCTACATAAATGCAGCAAACCTGGCATTTAAAGCTGAATAGCCACCCCATAGAAAAACATTTTTACTTTAAGGACAGCTATGCCTTCACATAGGCTGCCAAATGTTTACAAGTATACCATAAACAAAAAATGTAGATGTGAAATGTCCCCTTCATTGTAAAATCCCTTACAGATCAGAATAATAACAGCTTGTTAATATCTTGTAGTTGCAAGCATGCAAAGTGGTGGAAAGTCCTGCAGCTACATCATAAGAGAAAATCATCCAGACCAAATGGAATACCTAACTACCTTGTATGTCAGAACCTTAAACCAGATTTGAATTTTGTTTTTTATAAGAGGCCAAAACAAAATTCCCAGAATTGAACTTCCTTAACTTTGGAGTATTTCAAATCTGAATTAAAAAAAGGAATGCTGAGTCCATTTGCAATGTGATGAGAAGTTAAATATAGGTAACACAGTAATGCAAAAAAAGGGTAAGGAAGTTCAAAATAAAATATTTGTTGTGACTTCAGACCGTTGTACGGAGAATTTTTAATTTTTCACCACAGGTTTATCTTGCTTGTTCTTCAGTTAGCAGTAATGTGTTTTACAGAAATAGTTATCATGGGTGCAAATATGATCATGAAAAAGAGTAGCATGATTATATCAGAATGTGCATGTCTTAGAAAATGAATAACTGCCATTTATTTCTGAATCAATAAAACCTTCTGTGCTTCTAGAAGGTTGTTTCTTGCTGTCAATGACAAAGTCAAATAAAGATCACAGATTCCATCCATAGGCTCAAGATAATCCTGGAAAAGAAGGCTGATGTTCTTGGACCTGAAAAAAGGAGCAGGCTGTATTTTCCAGCCACCTTTAATGGGAATTGAGCATGTCGGTGTGTAGGCTTAGGGCTTAACTCCTGGCTGTGGCTGCTCACAGGATGTGATGGCCCTCTACCCAAGGGTCTGGGAGATCCACCTGACATGCAAGTACAGATCCAGTCACATAAGTTTTTCTGTCCGTTACTGTGAACTCGCATCTCAAAAAAACAAGACAAAGACAAACAAACAAAAAACACAAGAAAACTAAACCAATCACCCAAAACCACAACAAAAAAATTCCACCCATATCAAAAAGACAAAACAAAACAAAACAAACAAACAAAACAAACAAACAAACAAACAAACAAACAAAAAATAGAAGCAAGGCCCTATTTATGCGTATAAAGGAGGAATGCTAGTGTCCAGGAACAACACAACTTCTCTTTTTCCTCTGACTGATAAAGAACAGCCACCTACCTGCTTTTAGTAAAGCTGTTAAGGTCCTCGTGTTAGTCAGGCAGGAGCTAGATTGCAACCATATTGTTTTTGTCAAAATTTAGTTTCATTCAAGCAATCTTTCCAACCACTAAGGAAAAGAAAGTCAGGATAACATGGAAGTTAATTAAGTCAACACCTTTCTCCTAAAGCAGGTAGCTTACCAGCATCTGGGGTAAATGATAACCTTCTATGCACAAAAAATCTAGTTGCTTCAGGCTATCTACTGTAACAAATATTAAATCAAACCCATATGCATAACACAACAGGCATGTGTGCAGTAGCTATGTTATTGCTAGTGTTGAAATACTTAAGAAACCCCCTGCAAACAGGTTCCTTTAAGCTTGATCACAATCACATTTTAAAAGTTTAAACTAAAATTAAGATGCAGTGAGACTATTGTTATGTATTGCAGTTAACACAAATCAGAACATTAAATATTAGTAGGGGATATAGCCTAGTGACAATATTTGTTCTTTGTATAACACTAATTTCATCACTAATTTCTAATGAGTAATTTTATTAGTTGAAATAAGCAGTTGAATGCTCAGAAAATGGTTCTGTTCTAGGTAATTTTTTTCTAAATACTGATCTGTATCATTCCCACATGTCTGTTTTCTACAAAAGAAAGCCCTCTTTGTAAACCATGTGAATTGAATTTGGTTTCTCTTAATGTGGTTTACTAAAGAGCAATACACTTGGTGTAGCAATAATATCCAGCTAAATGAATATTTAATAGCTGAAGCTGAGATCTAAGTAGATTAAATGAAAGGAACTCAATGAACAGGTGCATAGCTAGATCTTGGCACATAAAATGTCAGTAAACACAGCATTTGCTTTATACGCTTTTCTACATGTATTTGTGTTGTAGAAGGGGATTTTTGCAAAACATGTTTTATAATCCTCACAGCAGTAGACTGATTGGCAGAAGCTTCTTTTTTACCTTTCTTTTGTATAACTATTAGATCTTATTGCTGTTTCCTGTGTTTGACAGTGGTTTTCCTTTTGAAGTCAAAAGAAACTTTCTCATTAGCTACAGCTGGCACAAGGCTAAGACCACTGACAGAGAAATTTGCTTCCAATCATATATTCCCATTACCAGTAATATACAGCATATGGTTGAAAGAGACACAAGAGGCAACCAATACTTTTGGACAACGCAGAGTATCACAACCCTGACATATTGTATATTAAATTTACATTATATCCAGCAGCCAAGGAGAACATTAAATATGTTGATATTAGAAGTTCATAATATTCTTTCTCCCAAGATGCTGATATGATTTTATTCTAGGAGGATTTGTACAATTCTAAACAGAACTGTGACTTTATTAATGGTCACTTACTAAATTTCTGAGTGCTCTACAAGGCAGAGATCACAGACTAACTAAATCCTGCAGACTCGGTGGGGGGTCTATGGGGTGCACAACATGTTATCACTGGGAAAATATTTACATAGTACCTTTCCGATTTTTTAATTTTTGCCTTATTTTTTTATGTTTTCGTCACTTCACTGTTGACAGACATTGTTATGTCTGAGTTAGAAGCCTCACTAGGCTTCTACTGAGGGAAATGTCTTAAGCTCATTGATATTTCTGTGTACTGGAAAAACTGCTTCCATAAGTGTAGATTTCCTTCTCAGAGAATTAAAAGTTTGCAGAGATACATCTGTACTTCCTGGTAGTTTAAAACGTTTTAGAATTAACATTTTTTGCACTACTTATTACATAAATGGGGCCCAAGTGTAATTCTTGGACCCAGACCTACATATACAACCAAGTTTTCCGTATTTGGCTCATGATGTAATTTCTTTTGAGGCCAATGGGAGACATTCCACTGACTTCACAAAAAATACACCAGGCTGTTGGCTAAAAAAATATTTACACAAAGGAATTCACCCCACCACTAATTATAATAAGCATGTTTTTAGATTTTGCTTACAACACTTTCCATTAAGAAGAAAAGTTAACAAACTGAAATGCTCTTTTGAATATGAACTCTGTCTTGCCAATATATTGCAAAGACTTTCCTCATGACAAATTAAAAAGCTCACATGAAATACATATGCTTATTTATTATAAACATACTGTTAAGACTTGCTGAAGAAAAAATGCATCAGTCAAAAAAACCACAAAAAACATTTGATTATTCTATTTGAGTTTAAATGGCGATGAAAAACACTAATTTATATATAGCTTAGATCAAAACCATTGACATAAACTCAGATTGCATTCTCTATTAATTTTAGAGATTACAACTTTATACAGGTATCCTGGGAGTGTGAAAGCTAGTTAGTCTTTTATTTTGTCAATTATTTGTGAAAAAGTGTAGTTTGTATAGCTAAGATTTTGTGCATCTAACAATATTTTGTTTTACTAAGAAACAGTGGAAAATTTCTTAGAACATGAAAAGAAATAGAATCTTTTTAGAAAAAACCCTTACTATGAAAACAAACTATGCCTAAGTGCTGTCTTGCTAAAGCTAATAAGTTCCAACAACTGTTAATTTTGTCTGGTTCCTTGGTGGAAGGTTTATATTGCAAACACATTCCGAGTTATGCTGTAATCCATCTAAAAGGTGGCATGATATCAACGCTCCTGCAGCCAGGGCCAAGTCTGTGGGTATGAGGGTAAGAGAAGTGCATCAAAAAAGAAACAAATCTTGGTTCCTGCAGTTCAAAGACTGGTCCCATTAGAGCAGAAGGAGCTTATTTTGATTTTATGTTTTGGTAAGAAAAACTGACATGGGTTTGTTTGTGTCTATTTGGCTTCTGCCAGATGGAAAGGTTTACTCATCAGAGGCAGCTGTTTTAGCAAATTACCTCACTGTGGTATAATGACTGAGTTACAACACGCTATTGAAGAAAATCTTTCGTTTCCCAATGAGATCATGATAACTACAAACTATTTCAATAAGATTTTTGATTTACTTTGGAAATGATTCAGTTGGAAAGACTGGTGATACAATGATGTATTTCTTTTGTTCATAATTCTTTTTTTTATGTATGAAGCATTTGGGTTTGTCTTGAACTAATGTATTTATAATTTTCTCTGGAGTGATATATTTCATATTAAAACATGTAACTGCAATTACACTGGGAAGGAAGTTATTCTATACACAATATACCTTGCTGAAAAAACTATTCCAACACTCACAAAGAATTAATTCTTTGTCGTTTATACAACTACTTCATGCTTACATTATTAAAATAATTATAAGAGAAAATGTAAAGCAACATAGCACAAGCTACATACACTCTACATCCAGAATGGTTATTTGAAGAGGCAAACTTTTTCAGGAGAGTTTGAGTGAAGTAGACTTGGCTGACTTGAAGAGCTGAAGTAAAATAATCCACATTTTCGCCATGTCAATTTAATTGCTGTAACTTTTTCTGGAAACAAGATTAGCATGTTGGAGAGTAAAGTACCACAGAACGCTGGCATTTGGCAGGATCTTGGTCCCCTGGTCACAGAGGTGCCTCAGGAGGTCTAGTAAAAATTGGCTGTGATATGCTTTGGCAGAAGCTGTGCCTCCTGTGGCTGCTGCAACTACAGCTGCCTAGCACTTGCATTTTTAGAGGCAATGTCAGTTTTGTCAACTTTTGATTCCCGAGCTTTATTTTGAGATATTTGTTACAGGCTGTACTTGCCAAATGAGACCCGAACTGGATACACAAAAGGTTGTCCTTGTTCCTAAATTGGCCTAAGTGTCCTTCCAAGCAAAGGTGGTTGAGGAAGCCTTGCCCATGCACAGTGTCCCTGGCAGCAGAACTCTTCACAGAACACACACTTTCAACCAGTGAGATTAAAAAGCAAAATCCTGGTGGCTTCCTCTCTGATCAAGTTGCTTCTTTCCATAATCTTTCCTTTGACTATTGGAGTGGAAGATAAACTTTCACTGTGGTTCATTAATATTTTAGGACACAGCTACAGCGATTGACCAGATGCTAATCCCTTATGAGACCCTAGCCTCTTAAAGAGCCAGGCTTTCTTGTGCCAGGCCCTTGTAAGGTACTTGGTAAAAAAAAAAAAATGCAATTTACAGAAAAATCTGCTTCCTGCGCTAGCTTGTATGGATTAAAATAAGCAGCAACAGCCTACATAACAGTCTATATAACAGCACTAGAGATTTGATTGCAAGACAGCTTGACACTGTTTATGACATCTGGCCAAAGGAAGGGCACTCTGTACACACTACAGCATTATTTTAGGACTTCTGGAAAGGATATAATACTTCAGCTTGGTTTGCAAGTTCTATGGTTGCACAGTTCATTGATCTTGGACAGCTTCTGTGGGCCAGCAGCCACAGCAGCAAATTTAGTCTAGACAGAGCTCTTCTTTACTTTTATGACTGCAAGTGTATACTTTGAATGGACAACTTCATTGAGCTAATTCACAGCGAAGCCCACATTGTATTTTTAGAAGCACTGACCAACACAAAAGCCACCAGTAATTTAAAACTCCTTCCACCATACTTAGTTGTCTTTCATTTTATTTCTTGCAGACAGTCCATTTTTAATATGGTATTGAAAAGCTCTTTGCAGTTTCCTTCACCAGTGAATCACTTCAGCACTTGTGCCATCTGCTGTGCGTACTTTTACCATCTCTAGGATTTTAATTATAATTTCTCATTTTTATGGTGTTGCTTCTTATTAATAAGAAATTCAAGTTCCACTGTCACTTTTTGCCAGTTCAAAATGAGTCACTTATTCTTCTTCTTCTTCACTTCTTTATTCAGAATGCACAACATTTACACAGTTATCATATGCTAAATATGCAGTATAGGGTACACTCAATTAACATTGTGTAACAATATATATAATATTTGACCCTCATATTTGTATCTCAATATTCATCTGTAAAGTCTTTCTTTTGCTTACGTAATTCACATATTCTGAAACCTGAGAAACATTATAAAAATTCTGTGTATTTATTGATAATGAAGATCATAATCAGATACAACAGGGGAGTTCTTTTTCAGCAATATGTTATTCAATTCCCAAATCAGAGAAAACCTTCATGATTATCCTATCTCTAGTCCACCTGAGAAACCAGCTCAGTTTAATAGCTTGTTTTTCCCTAAGCATGCATTAGGGATTTATTAACCTGCAATGTTTCCTACTTTATATCACCAAGCATATCATTTGGGAAAGGATCTTTAGATAGTAACACCACTTGGGAAATCTGCTGGAAACTTGCATGCTGGAAAATTACACTCTTGATAAACCTTGGTTTTTCTGGGCACTGGGAGGGGAGGCAGGATTGACAAGTCACAGGCAGAAAAGTGGGCTGATGTCAGGGAAGCTGTCAGGAGCCAGCGGGAACTATACTGGGAAGAACACCTGGGAGTGAACTGGGATGTGAGACTGGCAGTGACTGCCTGAGCTGCTGTCTCCAGCCCCTTGTAAAGGCAGACAGTCCTGCATACAGCCAGTCATCAAAAGGGTCCATAGAGCTTCTGTCTCACATCCCCCATGTCTCCACCATCTATAAAAACTCTTTCCATCACTGAACAGCAAAATTAAAACCTTTAGTACGAAACCAAAGCCACAGAAGCTATAAAGTGTCAGAGGAAATTAAGCAGAAAAGAATAAGGGCACTTAATGCACTATATCCATGAAGTAGCAGGAAAGGTGGAAGTCAACAGATGACTTTGGAAGACATATTACACCGCAGAGGAAGACAAAACAACTGCAATAGGCCTGCCAGTATGACCTTGGGAAATTTTTTCCTGAGGAACATATTTTTCAAAATATGCATGCATTTTCCAAGATGGGAACCTTGATCTTGGGCCACATTCAAATTGGGTAACTCTCTTCCCCACAATGCCCAGGTTCAACAAATATATTGTGAATGGGTGAAAGGAATTCTTTGCACTTAATTAAAATGTTCATGTGTGCATAGTGATTGCTTGGAAATTCCCATTTGGTCATGGAATAAGATCTGCCCAATGATGAATGAGTTTCCAGGTAAACCATAAAACACTGCTGACTGAGAAATAAACTATTTTTTAAGGTCTTATGGTCCTTGGTCACTGTTCACAGAGATGGCAAAATGTATTACTCTCATTAAAAAATCCACTTATCATTTCTTCCCTATCATATGTGGGGTACTAACTTTTCAAAGGAAAGTTTACTAGAATTTATTTAACAAAGTCAAAGCAAAAGAATTTTTTCTTTTCCTTCCCAAAAGTGACTAAACTATATTCCACAGAAGTGAAGAACTTTCTATACAAGATCAATTATTTCAAATTGAACTGTTACAATTAATTTCCAAATGTTTATTAATGTTTATTAGTGAGAAGGAATAAATAGAAATAGGGAATGGTCTTAACACAGAGCTTATTTGTTTCTTGATAGCGAATAAAAGAGTGTTAAACTGTGAAAACACAGTCTTTTGAAAAGACATTCACTGCCTTCCAAGGGATTTTGGATAATATTTCACAACACTGAATGACAGACAAACCAGAAATATATGGATGAGACAAATGACTTTCAAATGTGCAAGGTTTTCATTTTATTAGCCAGAGCACATGTAACTAATCTTGGAACCCAGATAAGTATTCTTTTCAAAGCAATTAGTCCTGCTTCATTAATATGCTGCTTAACATTTGCTTGGGACTTTCTTTTGATTTTTTTTCCCTCATGAGTGAAGGGTATTTTGAATTTTTAAAAAAAGATAATTAGAATAGATTGTATGCATTAAATCTGGGAACATCTAGAGGCAGGCACTCCAGAATGCAAGAGATTGACATTCGACCTTGAAGTGTTAGAGAAGTCATAGACACTTGGACTGAGACATAAGAGTATCAATTTCCCTTGTATATTACAGAGAAGAGATGGATTTTTGCAAGCAAGAAAAGCTTATCCAGGATGTTCATTTAACTTCTACCTTCCTGTAGCTCTCTTATTTGGCAGAAAAGAATGTAAGGCAGCAGTAGCATAAATGAATCAGGAGTGATTTTGCAGCATCATAACACATAATTCAGAGAATTTTTATTATTTTATTGAGTTACCAGAGATTACATAGTTCCATCCCTATTAGAAATTAATTAAACAGGTATTCTTATGAGTTCTGCTATCAGCTAAGAATGCAATTTTCTTTTTTTGCAATGAAATTCAGTAGTTATCATCCTGTCTTGATCTTCCTGGAATCTGTTAATAGGTCTTGGTATGACAGAAGGCATGAAGGTGATGGCAGTTCCTATCAGCCAGTTGAAAACCTCATAGTGAACATCAACCTGTGGTGCAGAAGCCTGGATGAATCTTTGCTTCACAGCACCTAAAAGCCAGAGGGTTTTTTCAGATCTCATGTGCCATGGTGGTAACTAAGTCTTAATAAGTCAAATAACATCATCTGAATGAAAGTTTTTCAGTCCAACGCAGAGAAAAAGTGAGAAATTGAGGTACTACTCCCAGAAGAAATTTGTTTAACAGTAAAGGAACAGTGTTAGAGGTGGCTACTGTAGGAAGTTGTAATGTGGCTCTTTGCCCTATGAAAGATACATGTATCCAAAGACTTTTCTAAATATACAATATTTTTCTCCTTGCCTAATTCTTAAGTGACCTTTTGGAACTGCACACATGACCAAACATGCTGGAGTCTGGAGAGATCACTCCCTCTGCCATGAGGAGAGATAGTAGCTCCATTTTGTATTTAGCACGAAGTGACTCCAGATGAAGGTGGGAGTGAAAAGAAAGAAACAAACTATTGAAATGCCTCATCAAGAGTTCTTAATCCCAAATCTCCCTGTTTCACTTTATCAGGCTGGATCCATTCCCTCCCTTCTCTTAAAAGAGATTTTATTGATAAATTACAAGAATCTGCAATTCTGCTACAAGTGCCACTGAAAATTCAGAGCAAATAGTTGCTTAATACCATGCATTCTTTGAAGAAAATTGACAAAACTGTGAGCTCTGACTCTCTCTCCTGGATTCAGCTGAGGCATTTTCTGCTGCTGCGGCTTGTTCTAGTATGAGAGCTTTGAACTAGGGCAGCTGAAGAGCCAGTACATATTCACATCTGCCATGCCCACTTCAGGGCAGTAACCTTTGGCAGCAGCACAAAGGGACAGCTGAGAGCAATAACCTTGTAAATATCCCCATTACAACTTGCCAGAAACCGTGAGTCAGAGTCCCTGACATGAACATGTTATCTGGAAGATGATGGAAGATTTGTGATGCATTTTATTCATGTCTCAAAACAACGTCTCATCTTTCTCTGGTCTGTGTGCCTCCTTACTCCCACAGGCACATCATTTCTCATCGTTTCTTTCCTTCACACTGCCACTGCAACTAATTCACCTGGAGCAAAATCCTGCTCATTTTTGTTGCCAATCCAGCTGATCAGCACTATGCAGTCTGAGGGTTACTTTCCTTTTTTTTTTTTTTCCTGAAGTGTAGTTAACTGGATAAACCCTCTGCCAGCAGCATTGCAATTGACAGCCATTTCTCAGAGGCAGACTCCCTCCCTCAGCTAGCTGAGCCATTACACAAGCTAAACTCATCATGTGTGAGGGCCAGGCCAAAAACAGAGCCCCAGGCTTCTTGAAAGGCAAGCCAATGTGTTAAGCAGCTAAGCACTCAGCCTGCCTGCCCTGTGCTGCAGCTACAGCAACGCTGTGACCATCTCATGGGGCTCTCTGTAAGTGACCTGCTGCTTCCTAACTGATTTGCCTTGCTACATTATAATCATGAATCCACAACAATAGCTCCGTACAGTATATTACTAGGCTAATCAGCTGTTTTATTGGTAGAGTATACTTCTTAAAGCTAGCATTTCATTTGCCTCCTTTGCCTTGTAGAAATCCCACTGCTGAGGCAATGGATAGCTGTAAAGCTAATGGTCTTTCTCAAACTCCCCCTTCTCAAAGAGAGAGAAAGAAATCATAGTAATGTCCAGCCTTTTGTGTTAAAATAGAAAGAAAACAAGAATCATTCAGAAATTACGTACCAGGCATCCTGTATTAATATTTATGTTGACATTAATATTGATAAGGAGGCACCTTATGCTTTGTTGTCTCTCCCCAACATCCATAAGCCCCCTGTTATTCAAGCTAGTAGCCATTACCTCGCATCTCCCTCTGTACACAAAGCTTCAAACAGCCTTGGCAGGGCTCCAGCTCACTTACGCTTAAATGGACACTCAAGCTCCGACGGACACACAGCTAAATAGAGGCCAATAATTCAATACAGTATGACTGTACTGGGGCTTCTAGTAAATCCATCAGGCAGTAAATATCATCTGAAGCCAATGCAAGCTTTTATCTTTCCAATTTTGTGTATGTCTGTGTGAAGCCCAGGCGTTCAGCGAATCATGTAATTTATTCTGCAGTGCAGATCCTGGGCTGTCTCAGACATCATATTGACTTTTTTCCCATCTGTCAGGGGCAGTCACTGCTACGCTTTTGTGCAAACGCATCACATTGCATTTATTTATTTATTTAATCCACTCTCTAGCGCAATTGGGCAAGGACACATTTTTGCAGATCAACAAATACTAAGAAAAGCATCTGAATATCATTGCAGCAGCATGTTAAACATTTGTCCTAAGTAGTTTGTTAAATCAGCAAATGCACTTCCAGCAAATGCTTGTAATGGCTCAGAAAAGACTCCCTACTGCAATGTTTTATTAAGCCTCAAATATGCCCTGTTATTTTCTTTTGCTCTTTAGGTCAGTGGAGATGCCAGTACAATGTAAATAATACCAAACACCTGGCCTTATTGACTTGTGCACCATGTTTGAGAGGATATTTGGATCCAGTGGATGATACAAATAGAAAAACATCTAGCACAAATCAGGCTAGTGTTCTCTCCCAGAGTTGTAGGGGTCAAAACTGCCCTTTCGGGGAGGGGAAATGAATATACACTCCATGAGAGCAGCTGGGCTGGCCACAACCTCCATCCCAGGAGTGGGCATGTGGCATCAGTGCCAACTTTATCCTTGGGGTCTCCCAGTGTACTAGGAGATGTAACAGGAGAAAAGCACTAAGTCTAGCACCTAAAGCTAGCATTTTTTAGCACTGAAGGACTCGTCTGCCTTGGCGATACAAAGACAAAAGGCCTTGGCCAGGAGGTTCAAGGTCAAAATTACACACTGTGGAAAGCTTGTGACAGCATGGCGTATTTTAGCAGCTAGACTGTATATACATGTATCTGTAATGTCAAAGAAATTAGTCAACTATCTCATTTCCCTGAAATATAGCTAGCTTTTATTTTCAAGGGAGACAGGTGAGACTTAACTAGCTGTCTACTTTTTTTAAAAAAGGTCCTCTTTTAGAAAAAATCACACATTATATATATATACTTTTTTTCCCCCTCAAACATCCCAAACATGTTGCACAACAATACTGAGCACAAATCATACTGCTATACAGAGTTTGGTTCAGAAATCCTCCAGGATTACAGATGCCAGAAACATGTGTCTGTGGGAGCTCAACAAACTGACCTGTGTATTTCTACTGCCTTTAGTGTTTGTGACTTTTTTTAAGGTCAGAAATATGTGTTTTAGTCCAGATGCATCCACACTGTAGCCACAGTTCCCTTTGGACTGTAACCAGTGGTAAACACATTGCAAGGCCAAACTTGAGCTGCTAGCCTCCATCTTTGCAACAAGAGATTGCAAGAACAGAGTAAATGCGTGTGGTGGTTGCAATCCTGTGTGGCAAGATTTCTGGTGCTGGGGCTGAGTGTGGGAACACAGAGGGATATGATGACTACTGTGGCCTTCATCATGCGTGATGCAACAGCACACACTGCAGCCAGCCTGACCAGAGAGTTTCCTTCTTTTTCCATTTTCCTTCAACCCAGGAAATCTATTATATTCCAGCCTGTGCTCCTCCTGAGCCCTGTCATTCAGCAATGGATTAGAGATTTTGTTTTACACTACCATATTGGGCATGGGAGATGTGTCCTACCACAAGCATTTTCTTGACAACAACAATTCTTTAGCAATGTGAGAGTCTGAGATTTGTACTCCAATCTGGTACCCACCTGAGGACAATGTCCATAATCAGATATGCAGCCGCTGCTGTTGGGCTATAAACTGGAACACTGAGGACAACTAAGACAGATTTATTATCACTAACATGTAGCTGATGTCTGGCTCTTCAGATATCTTTTCCTTGGGCCAAACCGGCATTCTTTCCTTAGCCAAAGGCAGGGAGACCACAGACTTAAGGAAATGAAAGCTTCAAAAGACTCCTGGAAAACATGTAGGTAGAGCAAAAAATAAAAAATAAAAAATTTTAAAAATAAAAAAAAAAAAAAGAAAGGCAGACAACTTAAAACCATGAAATATACTTAGGCCTTCAGGAACTCTAAAAAATAAGGGCAGGCTAATCATGCTACAACTACATAACAAGGAAATTGAAAAACAGTAGGTAGATTATTTGCCAGGACAGAAAAAGGAAAACAGTAAGATGGTGTCCAATGTGATCTTCCAAAAATCATAAAATATTTGCAAAGGTCACGAGCCACTAAGCTGTCACATAAAAAATTGAACTAAAAATGTAAATTTCAATAGGTGTAGTCAGTAGGCACTATCCAAAAGAGAGAGCTCTCCTTGTCCTTGATCAGATCTGATAAAAGTGAAAATCACCCATCCAGACTGCCTTGTGGGACAGGGCTTGAGTTCAAAGCCATCCCACACCTTTGTTTGATCTTTGCTGCCAGATAAACCATTTGGCTTATGTCTCTCCAGACTAAGACAAAATACAGGTCTCTCTGCACCACCGGGGAGTTTAGATGCAGTGGAAGATCATCAACAAGATAGTAACAGAACATAGTTCTTTTAATAAAATAATATCATAGAATTCCTCTCAGACAGTGCTCCTGCTGCACATTTTGAAACCCACTGGCAATCATAAACTGTCAAAACTCTGCATTTAAATAAGAAAGGGCACACGAAGGGAGAAAATTTAATGATAATACTACCGTTACTCTGTGGACATGCTTGAATTTTCAGTAATGTGAGGTCTGGCTTTTGTTGGGTTTGGTTTTTTATTTTTTTTTCCTGCAACAAATCAGATAAGTAACACAACAGAGCTGAAAAATCAAAACTGTGTTATTGCTTATCCAGGTCCTTGCAGATGTTGAATATTTGAATGATACCAGCTATAATGAAAGAAAGAGTTGAGTACTCTGTGCCTTCCTAAATCAGACACACAATATACAGCCTGAACCAAGGTAACGTAAATTATACTTCTAAACATTGGCACAGAGGAATCTGAATCTCTTCACTACCTGCACTTCTCATCCTCCTCTCTTGCCACAAGCTCCCACATGCACACATGCAGAGAGGCAATAGCACCCAAACATGCAGTCAGTGCACTCTTATTAACCTCCAGTTAGAAAATACTGCATTGAACACATTACTTACAGTATACTGAAAAGCAACATGATGCTTTTCTAAAGAAACAAATTAAAAGGCAACTCACTGAGCAATTCTCCAGCACCTGAGAGCAATTAATGTAAGCAGAAACAGGAAACATCAATTATTTAAAACAAAATGAATATATGACACTGACTTTCTCTAGCACTCATCAGCTTTATACCTCCACCTGAATAAACTCAGGGGAGACAAAACCACAAGACAGACCTACACCACAGGCTAAAAATGTGCAGCAAATTCCGAAAGAGACTTTCTGTCTCCATGACTGTCCTCAGCATTTTTAGTTCTGCAAATGAGACTTAGGCTGTCAATCCCTAAAGTTTTGATACATGCACCCTTGCCTCCTATATTTTGAAATCCTGTGTTCTTTATTGTGCCTTTCAGGCTTGTCTTGTCAAAGAAGCAAATCAGACTATTTAGACTGCATGAGAGTGATCAAAGAACAGTAGATATTATCTTCTGTAAGTTGTCAGTCCCTGAATTTAATGAACAAAAAAAAAAAAAAAAGGTATCCATAGGTCATGCTGGTTTGGTCAATATAGAGAAGAGGTTTTTAAGACTCCAGAGCAGCTGTTTTCCAGAGCTCTATGTGTTTTTTAAAAGCAGAACTGAGGGTCCTGAGGAAAATGTTATAGCTCACATTATCACAGACTTGGATCTGGGCAGACAGGATTTCAAGGGAACATGGAGTTTATTAGCTGATGCAATTGCTGAACATAACATACAGCAGAAGGAGAAGGATATTTGGCACACTAATGGCTAAAGATTTTCAGAGAAAAGCCTATTAGACACAAAGTACAATAAGTCCTTTGTGACTCTTCAGGCTAAACAAGGCTTGAAGTGCTGGTGTCTGTTGTTCCCTCAACTCCTATTAGCAGTTTCAAGGAAATTCACAAGTGCTTCTTTCCAAGTAACACAGGCTTGCATGAGGTCATCTGCTTAAAATCCTCCTATAGACATCCAGAATCTTGACTAATTGTTTCAGATAAAGTCCACTGTGTCCTTACCATGAAGTCTAAGTAGATTACTAGTCCTCAGGATAAGATTAATGTTTTCATTGCTCTTAGGGTG
The DNA here is from genome assembly GCA_013186435.1 of Turdus rufiventris. Classification (NCBI taxonomy): domain Eukaryota; kingdom Metazoa; phylum Chordata; class Aves; order Passeriformes; family Turdidae; genus Turdus; species Turdus rufiventris. The sequence continues at coordinate 1,818,260 of PYHW01010846.1, forward strand.
CTATTAAGGACATTTCAGGCTTTCCATCATTATATTTGGTGAGGTTTTTTTTGGATGGATAGAACTGCAGGAAGTGACAGGGAAACAAAGAATGACATATAGGATGTCAGCATGCAAGCTATTAAAAGAAGTGGTGTGCTAACTGTTGAGTTTTAAATGAGAGATAAATAAATTATGCCAAATACTGCCAAGCAGTTTACTTATATATTTATTTACCATAGCTCTGTGACTTCCAATGATTTAATTAGAAAGACGTTTACAATAAAATATTTCTTCAGTGTCACCTAAATATATTTTGGGAGAGGAGGGAATCTGAAAGATTTGTCTCTAAAGAAGCCAATATTGCTTGCAGGTACCACATTCAGCACTGGCACAGTGAAGCACTTTTCCATGCAGGAGCTCTTGCCAAGCTGCTGCAACCAGTGCCAAGGAGTGACGTGGCAACCCAGAACCAGAGGAGCTAGGGGACGGGAAGCTCCAGCAAGGATGGAAGAAAATGTGGAGAACAGCTCTCCAGGATCTACAGTGACACTGCAAGCAAGACAGATTTGGCATTTCCTCCGTGAGCCAGCCTCCCCCCGCAGCAGCATCCTGGCTTCCCACAGCTGGCTCTGTGGTGCAGTACACTCTTAATTTAAGGGGACTTATTTGGGCCAGTTTGTGCAGGCACAGCACCTGCCAGGTGATGCACTCCTCCCACCAGGACTGCTATGATGACCTCCTTCACAGGACGATGAGTTATAGCAACTGGGAGGTATAATCTGTTTAGTGGGTTATGCACAGCTGGAGCCACAGAAGGGTAAAGAGAGAGCTTTATAAAGGAAGTATTTAGGAGTATAGAACTAGAGTCATGTCCAAAATATTAGACCTCTCAGTTACAGAAACACTCAGGCATACCTAACAAAAATCCTTAACAAAATCCTTAATTGTGCTAAACATCTTGTTATAAATAACTTTTAAAGAATTGACCCAATTCATACGGCCTTTGGAAAAAAAGGAAATCAAAGCCAGAGTTTTATGGACCTCTAATCCTCTAAGCTCTTTCCTCAGTGCATAGCCTGAGTCCTTGGGACTCAGTGCAGCAACATATTATCTGGAGCAAAGACTTCAGCAGGATGGAAGAGCAAATTGGATGTTTACATGGACATTAAAACTTGCTGAGTCAAAAAAGTATTAAAAAAGCAAACTTTGGAAGGAATGTTAACTCACAGTTCAGGACTTAACTAATGGGAGCATCTATGCAGAGCTTAAAGAAGGTTTGTCCAAAAAGCCAAGAGTTCAAAGAAGCACAGAGAACCAACACCAATACCAAGACCAGAGTTTTTCAATTTAAATAATATTTTCATTCAATTATTTCAGAAGCCAAATAAAATGTACTCAAAGGCCCTTGGAGGAGAACTGGGAGACTGTGATTTACTGCTGGTATCAAAATCAAAAGTTCTCTGAATGCTATCATTTTCTCACCATTCACCATGTATGGGTGAATATTGCAAGTTCAGAAAATCATGACAAACTGTTAAGAAATAGACGGTTTTAAATAAAATACTAATTTGTATTTCTATTTTTTTGCAGCAAACAGTGGTCTGCATGGTAAATATCCTTACTTATGGTTTGTAATAGCATATCGCTATCTCAATTTTTAATAGAAACATCTGAATTTTTCATTCTCCTTTAGTGTAATATCATTTAACATAACACATGAACTGAAGCCAAGAATGTCTTCCATGCTCACCCACTCCAAAATCATATCATTCAGACCAACCCTTTCTGATATTCAGGGCAGTGTGTCATTGTGTGATTTGCCATCAGTCAAAATGTAATTTGAAATCTCAAACCAGAACAGTCCAGAGAAAAAAAATGGTGCTGAGACTCAAAACCTCGTGCAAGTTCTAGCCTGCCTGCAGATCATACCCAGATGCTTTGTAGAGACAACACCATGCCCCAGACTGCAGCAGTTGATCTAAAGAGTTATAAAGTCTGATCTCTAGTGTAGCTGCATCTCAAGTCCCATGTTCAGCACTGGGGCCCTCACTTCAAAAGGGACACAGAAGTGCTGGAGTTCACCCAAATTGGTGAAGGGTCTGGAAAACAATGTGTCGTGAGGAGCATCTGAGGGAGCTGGAGTTGTTTTGCCTGGAGAGGAGGAGGATCAGGGGGAACCTCATCACCCTCCATAACCACCTGAGAGAGGCTGTAGCAAGTGGTCACCATTCTCCTCTGCCAGTTCTCAAGTGACAGGACAGGAGGATTTGGTCATAAAGTTGCATCAGAGGAGGTTTCATTTTTTCAGATTTTTTTCACCGAAGATGTAATCAGACACTGAAATAAGTTACTCAGGGCAGTGGTAAAGTGTGGAAGTGTTTATGAGGCATCTCAATGTGGCACTTTGGGAAATAGTTTAGGAGTGATTATGGTGGGGTGGGCTGGTGGTTGAACTAGATGATCTTGAAGACCTCTTCCAGCCTCAAAGATTCTGTGTTTCTGTCACTGGAGCACCTGTATAGCATCTTTGATGGGCATGTGTGTATCCACTGCATCCAAGCACTGAGCAGTTGTTTTGGGCCTTCCTTCTCTGCCTGGAATAATCTCCTTCAACTCATCTGCAGAGGGAAAAACCCAAGCCTGAGGCCACATATGCAAGCAGACAGCACATGGGTGATCCCATAGCTGTGTGCCAGGTCACTGCCACAAAGGGGAGCTGCCAGGCTTCTGCTGAGTTCAGCATTAGTGAGGATTGTCCAACCTTCAGTTGAAGGTAACCTTCAATTTCAAGAGCAGGAAATGAAGATAATATTTTCAAAAACCTTCAGACTATGCTGTTTACAGTAAGATAAGGTTAGGTTTAGTCTGGACTTATCTCGAACTGTCAAGATTGACTGCATGTGATCATTTTCCTGGAAAAAAATGAACAGCAATATCTTCAGTCAGGTCTTTTTTAATATAAGTTAATAATAGTGCGTTAAAATCTACAATTCTCATTCAGCTACTGAAAAAGTGAGAGCAGCATCCCAAGTAGTGGACAATCATTCTGTACCAAATATTTATTATCTGCACAAAGAGTAGAAAACTGAATATGTACAAAACTTTCTTATGCTACACAGTATCTATGCATTGCACCAATGTATGCTTGCTTTGCATAATTTTTATTCTCCGTACATAACTCAAGGAATTAGTCTAAGTTATTGTTAGGGAATTTTTTTTTTCCACTTTATATAGTGAAACAGACACTGTGCTTTCATGGGCAAACGTAAGACAATGAGTCATGGCATTAGTCTTCAGACAGCAGTTAGCTATATTTTAATGTTAGAGACATACAAGTTTGATATGGAGATCTGACTGTGGTTTAAAGAGCCACATGTTTTCTAGAGAAGTGGCATTAAGTGTTACAAACTCAATGTTTTGGCCAAACTATCCATGCGTGCAAAGTATGTGATACTTGTTGAAATAAGCAGTTTTAAGTCCATTTACCTTTCTTCAACTCTGACATCATTGTGTAAGTTAACACTATAGATGCCATTGTTTCTGAAATGAAAGCTGTGATTTTGATATATCTGTGTTTTGTGCTTACATTTTATTTAGTTATATTCACAGTACATTTTATTTTACTTTAATTGCACCATAGCCCAATGTTATTTCTAGTGAGTAACAGTGTGTTCCTGGGAAATAATTTCAATATTGCAATGTGTAAAGAAGTAGATACTGCCTAGCAAGTTAATGAACAAATCCTCTGTTTTGCAACCCACCAAATTACTGCAAAAAACCTCTCAGTCCTACATAGTAACTTGATTGTTATGGGTCTTATTACATTAGTGTTGCGTGTAATTGCCTGAAAAATAGAGCTGTTTTGAAGCTAGAAATTCAGTTTCTTAAAAATTATAAGCAAGTGCTGGCATGGGAAAGAGTTCTAACTGTCTTTGTGATTAGCCTAAAAATAAAAGATGTGTTTACACATTTTTATTTTTAAAAATTCAGTTCAGGTCAGATTAAATAAATAAATAAATAAGTTGTGCCAACAATACGGTCTAAATTTGAATCTCTTTTTATAGAAATTTCTAACTTAAAAAATCTTTATTATACGGAACAGAATATTTCACCTGACTTTGAAGATTGTGCTCCACTCTTACGGCAATAAAAGTCTTAGACTTTTAGACATGGCAGAAAATTAATCAATTCTGCCAAGCAAAAATTTGGAGAGCAATTTTGTCAGACTTGTTGTTAAGGGTGTCTTTTCTTAATCAGGATGATAGCTGTTCTCCAATTTACTCCAATTAAGATGAATTTACTGCATTCAGAATCTGTGACTACTATGGTAAAATTCAAAAACAATGGATTAAAAATTATTACATATCAAAGTTTCAGAAAATAACTCTAAGGAATTAATATCTTTTCCCTCAAACTCTTTTGTGGAGCTTAAATGCCTGCCTGTCTGACATGCCAGTTTTTTTCTGGCCTAATAATTTCCAACATGCCCTTTGCCCTAGATCCTTGAAATAAAACAAGGATGGCATTTGTCAGCAAGTTTCTCAAGTCTGCTACCTCTCATTCCATGAGCTGTCACTTGAAAAGGTACATTTAACTTGTGAAAAGGTCATTTTTCGACTAAGAAGAGAGCTTGATGTTTCAGATGATTTGTGTCTTGATCCAAATTCCATTTGACTCTACAGAAATAGCTTGCACATGCGTAAGTGCCTACACTCCTGCATGTGCGTGTGTGCACACACAAATGAAAAACAGAATAGGACACCCACTCTCCCATGTTAAATAATTTCCCCTCTTTGGGATTCAAATATGCACATATTCCTATGGTCTTCCACCAGGAGCCTATGTAATGATTCTGGCCATATCTAGCTCAGCTTACCATGCCTTTGTGCATCTACCGTCAGATTTGATGTCCTATTACAAAGCAGATTAAGAAATACAGTAATTTCATGACTATAAGGCGCACCCTTTTGACTAAAATTTTCCCTCAAACCCGGAAGTGCACCTTATAGTCCGGTGCGCCTTATCTGCGGGACAAAGAGGTGAAAGTTGACAACCCGGAAGTGCGAGCCACGAGGGGGAGTGGCCCCGCAGCAGGGCTGGGCTGTGAGGGGGTGTGGCCCCACGGGGCTGTGCCAGGCTGGGAGGGGGAGTGGCCCCACAGCAATGTCGGGATGCGAGGGGAGAGGCGCTCAGCAGGGTGCGGAAAGCCGGCATCGGGGCGTCCCCCATGCAGCATCGGGGTGGCCCCGGCGCGGGGTGGGGTAGAAAGCCACAGAAATTGGGGCGGCCCAGGGGCAGGGGGAGTAGAGAGCCGCCGAAATCGGGGCAGCCCTGGTGCGGGGAAGGGGAGAGCCTCCAAAATCGGAGCAGCCGTGGCGCAGGGGGGATAGAAAGCCGCTGAAATCGAGGCAGCCCCGGCGTGGGGGGGTAGAAAGCCGCCAAAATCCGGGCGGTCCCAGCACGGGGAAGGGGAGAGCCGCAGAAATCGGAGCGGTCCCGGCGCGGGGAAGGGGAGAGCTGCCAAAATCGGGGCGGTCCCAGCACAGGGGCGGGGAAAGCTGCCGAAATCGGGGCAGCCCCGGCGCGGGGAAGGGGAGAGCCGCAGAAATTGGGGCAGCCCCAGCGCGGGGGGGATAGAAAGCTGCTGAAATCGGGTGGTCCCGGCGCGGGGAAGGGGGAGAGACGCTGAAATCGGGGCAGCGGCGGCACGGGTTGAGCCTGCCGGCATCGGGTCACCCGGAGCGCCAGGGGACTCCTGGA
>PYHW01010846.1:1836832-1847692 GCA_013186435.1 Turdus rufiventris
TTGGTAGCAGTCCCATTAAATGGTGGCTGCAGTCCCCTTGCAGTGACAGATGTGATTCAGTTGAAGCAGTGCTCCTGTAGAAGGTGCAATTTCCCTCTATAGGTCCAGTGGTGATGTGGAGAAATCCGGTTTTCCTCTGGAATCCAGTAGAGAAAGGGGCTCCCTTAGTGTCCCAAAACCTCCATTTTATCTTGGTAAGAAATGTTGGGCTCTTCCCCCTGGCTGGAGCAACTTCCAATGGGATGAAGTAATTTTATCAGTGACACAGTGGGACTCAATGGGCCATTAGCAGAAAATGACTGGCTGGAGGAAGGATGGGTTGTGAAAAGATAAAGAACAATGCCCCACCTGGTTTCAATGGATGGCCCATTAGCAGAGTATCTGCCCTGGAGATAAGGATCACTGCCCCCACTGTCAACAGATGGTGATAGAATAGATACCTTTTATCACACTCTGTATTGTAACATGCAGCTTATAATCAGGTACAGCTTACGTATGGACAAAAGAACAAAAAGTTGCTGACACCTGGAAGTGCGGCTTATAATTGTGAAATTACTGTATATTAATTTAGATATAAAAACAATTAACACAAAGAATTAAGTCAACTTTATATCTATTATCAAGGACAGAATAAAAAATTGCTCGAAACAATCATCTATGTACCTCGTTAGCTATCAACCTCAGAGCAGAACCTCACTCTTTAATTGGTAGAATGGTTATTTTAACACTTTAAAAACAACTTCTTATTTATCTTAACTTATTTTATCTGTAATTTCTGGAAGTAATTTTAGGCTGAATTTACACATCTTTTATTGGAACTGAATGATTACTATTGTCATTATTTAGGCAATGAGTCTTTCAATATGTATTAAAATTTTCATAGATTATTGATTTTTCAGTTGTCTTATCAGATATAAATGTAACTTGGGAGATTTGTGGAATTCATTCTTTATTCTACAAACTGGTCTAAATAATAAAAAAAAATTAGAGGTTTTGGCAAAATAAAGTGAAAGCAAAAGAAAATCTGAACAAGGTATCCAAAGATATTCCATCTGGCCTACTTTATGGGAATTTTATTGTTATTAGGAAATCAATATTTGAACTGAAAATTTGAAGCCTTAATCTTTGAGTAAAATATCTACAAGAATGGTACATGAGAAGAAAATTTAAAAATTACCTTTTTCCTAATAAGTGCTAATACAAAGCATCTCGAGAACAGTAGCTCAAAAACTTTTATTTCATAGTATCTTTGCCATAGTAATAGCTTTCTCTAAATAATGTTAGTTGATAGACAAACAGAGAAGAAATTTCATTTCATTGACAATGAAGTAATCTTCAGCAAGATGTTAAAATATCCTAAGTGGCTAATGACATTTCTTGTGATCCATCTGCTGCCTGTCCTTCCCCTTGGGACAAAAAGAGAATCCTTTTTATTAAATGTAAATCATTATTTAGATAAACACTAAACAGATGAAGAGAAAAGCACTCTGACAGCCTTCAAGCTTAGGGACTGTAATTGTGCTCAACCACAGTGTAAAAACAATATTTTTTTTTCCACACAGACACCTTTGTGAATACCTAACAGCATGGGTGCCTTGATCTCCAGCTAAGGAGGAAACACACACTGGTTTATGAAATGTCAATCCACACAAACACAGATTTAGATAGTTACTATGACAATGTGCACTCATATGTTCTATCTCCTGTTTTATCTTTGTTTTAAACCCCTGGATACCAATGGTAAGGAGAAATGTGTGGGGACTTACAAGAAGAAGAAGCAGAAAGGATGTAACAATATGAGCAGGTACTTTAGGGAGAGAAAATTATGGCTCCTCTCCATGGAGATTACCATGGGAAGGTTTATGCTCCTTTTCCTAATCATTGTCACATTTTTCCTCTCCAAGACAAAGTTTGGCAAGAAAAGTAGCTTCAAAATGACATTATAATAAAAAATCATAGAATCATGGAATCTCAGAATAATTTTCATTGGAAGGGACCTTAAAGATCACCTTCATGGCCCTACTCTGGACTTATTTCAAGTCTACTTCTTTCTTGTGCTGGAGATGCCAGAGCTGGATGCAGTGTTCCAGGGAGAGTCTTACAGAGGGGTAGAATCACCTCCCCTCAACCTGCTGGTCCTGCTGCTTTAAAGCAGCCCAGAAGGTTCTTGGTTTTCTGGAGTGCAAGGGTGCCTTGCCACACTGTGTAGACCTTTTAATCCACAAACATCCCCAGGTGTTTCTCCCCAAGGCTCCTCTAAATCCATTAATCCCCAGCCTGTATTTACTCTTGGGATTGCCCCAACCCAGGTGCAGAACCTTGCTCTTGGCCATGCTGAACTTCATGATTTTCATGCAGACCTGCCTCTCAAGCCTCCAGATGGCCTTGTGCAAATACTCGTAACAAGTTAATCACTAAACTGTATTTTACTGTTCTAAATGTCAGTTAGAGTCTAAATCATTGGGCTTTTATGTGGGCATTTAACCACCACTTTTTAACCATAATTTGGAGATTAAAAGGAGTAAAAATTGTATGTCTAAACTCCAACCTCAGATTAAATCACTTAAATTCACTAACATTGAAATAAGATTATCAGAGAACACTATGCTGTACTTGCCACAATCCAAAAACTAATTACTTGAGAGGTTAGTAAAATTTACTATAAGACTACTGTTTCAGAATAGTGGAAAACACATGAAAATGCTTTCTGCACTTGGGCCTGCTCTCATTGCCGTCTTTCCTAGCAGGTGTGGGAGATTTTGAGAAATGGTGATAGATGAGTCTTAACCACCATCTCATAGCACATCTCAGACTCTTTCCTTTACTTGCACAGGATGTATCCAAATAAATCTATTGTATATATACGGTTTATATTGCATAGCAACCAGCAAATCGCTAACAATGAAGTGTACCCTTTCCTGAAAATATTGAATTTACTGAGCATAGACAGAAAGGCAGTGCAGAACTGCACAGCAGGCCCAGTGTTTCTTGGCATGTACATCTTTGATTATGCATGTTAGTAATCAAAGTTATTACCTCCAGATATGCCAACATGAGTAGGGCTGTGGCATGACATTTTCCTTCCATGATGGATAACCTCAAACATGCAACCTCATAAAAAATATATGGATACTACTGACTATAATGATAATAGTACTCTCCTTCTGAATAAGATAGTTAATAGATACATTAATTCATATTTGTTTTAGAAATCTCTATTTCCTCGTCTAGTAGTAGTAACATTTTTTGCCTTGTCTGATCTGACGGGTTTTGACAGGTTGCAACAAGCCTTAAGGATCTTTCCATGGTTCTGTACTTAGGTTAGTATCTAGTGTCTCAAAATTTTCTCATAGACTTCTCAGTCCTTGAACAACTTTCTCTGTGGTTTTCAACATACTTGTATCAACATCTGAATGAGCACTATCTTGTGGTCTTTAAACAAATCCTATCACATTTATAGTGTTTCCTGGTAAGAATGTAAAATTCACTTAAAACAGGCTGTCCAAGCCTCCATGATTTAATACACTTCCTTACCTTTGGGGGCCCTTAACCTTAGCAGTAGCTCTGGCAAAACAGTAGTTCCCTTTCAGTTAGAGGTAAGGTATCACTTTTCTTCTGAGCTAACAAATCTGGAATTAAGATCTTTAAAGCACTATGATCAAGTAACCCTGATGATTTGCACACAACCTCACAACCATCAAATCCCTCCTGACTTTGCATTTAATCTTCAAACCCCAGGTCTGTACCTGAAACAATAATATCTTTTTTCACATGTGTCTCATACCCCCTTTTGGCCATGTTTCAAAACAGATTATGGCTGGTTTCAGGTCTCAGTAAAATACCCATGTATTAATGGGTGAACAAAAATAAGAAATAAAAATTCTTACACAAGTGGACTAGAGACAAAATGTCCTCCTTTCTATTAATGTATTTGTATTGACTTTTTGTTAGCACTGAGACTAGGTACTCTTGTCTAGTTCTGGAAAATAAGCAAAAGTACATGTTCTAGGAGTAGCTCCCTATGTTGGCTCTTATTGCACTTCTAGTTACACAACCAGGGTTGTTCGTAAAAGCAAAATCTTTCCCTCTCTCTTTTTCTGTTTTTATTTTCTTTTCTTAATATTTCTAGACTTCAGGTTTTCATTCTCCCATCCTTATTTTGGTTCATATTTCTCTCCAGCAGATTGCATCTAATGGGTCTTTCAAATGTGAGATTGAGGATTTCTGATGAGATACATCATCACTGTTGATAATCTGAGCTAAAATCCAAGTGAAGGTCAATGAGTGTGGGGCAATGGAAAGGCAGGTCCCATCATACTTCTTATGTGAGGAGTGAGATCATGTTTCCATCAATCACCTTGTCAGAGTAACAGGCAAATTCTGAGAGGTTTGGGTTCATAATGCCAGATTCCTTAGCATTTGTAATTTAGTTTGATTTTTTCCAGCTTCACTACAACTATACAGGTAATTTAGAGATATGCAGGAAACACCTGTGCACATCTCTGCAGAACAGCAACTAAAAATTCATAATTTATTAGGCAATACCTGATTTTGGGTTAGGAGGGATACAAAGCACTAACAAGCTGTTGAGCTGCACTTGTAAAACTCTTCATAATGAAGTACACAACAAAGAATGGATAAGAGGGTAAAATCAATGATTTTAAATCCTCAGCACGTTTTGGTAATGTTTATCTAGATTTCTCAGTCATTAGTTAGAAAGATCCTACTTTACTGCTCCTTCTTTAGCAACACATTTATTTTTATAATTCCATCCCAGTTCCAGTACTTCATTGGTGCAACTCAGCTAAACATCTCCCATTCCATGAGCTTGGTTGCCCTGGCAGTGATGAGCTGATTGCTGGGCTGAAATTGGCACATTTTCAAAAAGAACTGCTGAGCTTCACCACTCACTCTTCCTCCAGGACCAAAGACTACACCTCAGCCTACCCCTGTCTCAGGAGACCTAGCCGTCTGCGGTTCCAGCAGCCTCAGATATTCTGAGTTTAGTGGGATGCTATAAAACTTTGCTGTGGTTTGATTAGAACCATAAAATCTACAGGCAGCTATAGGGAAAAACCTGCATCTACCACAGCTGGAGAAAAAACCCTCCTGCTTCTGTTAGCTAAACAGATGAATTTTAAAACCATATATGTAATGTAATTTGTCGAAGAATACCAGCTAAAATGATCTCCTTTTTTATCACCTTGTTTGTAAGATGTGTTGATGGATGCTACATGATCATATTTAAGATATCAACATAAATGCATGGGGTAAATATTGGTGATTTCAAAATAGTCTTAGTTGCTGGTAGACCAATATTGCATCTTTTTCCTCAGCCTTGGATACCAATTCGCATAGAAAAATAAATTCTAACACTGTTTCTCTCATGGTAAATGTATTAGAAATACAGTATTTAATATAACCACAATCTACATGCTTACTGTGTGATTTATACTTAAAATTGTGAAATAATATAATGTACATGGACTAGTCTTTCCAAGAATACATACATTAAACTCTGCACTTATTTTCTCTATGAAGAAAATTTCTTCAGCAATATTTTGGGGAATAAATTCTGTATTAGTTCCATATATGTACAGTCTTATCTCCTTTTTCTTGTTAAGAGACCAAAGTTCCCAAAAGAAAGCCTAGAGTTCAAAGGTTTATGGAATTTTTTGTCACATATATTTTTCTTGTTGGGTGTGTTTGAAGATATTGCAAATGCCATTTCTCCAACATAGGTCAAATGCTTTCCAGTTTACTGGCATACTACTGTAAGTGAAAACCTTTTCTAAGAAATGGACTTAAAGTATCTGCAAGACTATAACGTTAAAGAGGTTTTTTGGTTTGGGGTTTTTTTGTTGTTGTTATCTTTCTTTTTTTTTTCTTTTTCTTTTTTATTTTCTTTTTTTTAATGAAGTCTTCTTGGCAAAAAAATTGATTACTTTGGGAAGAGTATAATGAAAAAGAACTACACTTACACAAAAGGTTTATTTCATAAAGAACCTATCTTCTACACGGGAACTATGAAAGTGAAAAAACGTCAAGAACCCATAGGAAAATATGGAGATCAAACACTCTGGAATTTTTCATCATAATGTTAACAATAGGAATTATCTGTGCTATTTCTGCTAGCTCTGATGAAATCTGTGTAATTCTTTCACCTCTGAGCAAAGTGCTGTTGAGCATAAGCAGAGAAGTGTTGAATCACACATAGATTTCTTTAATTGAATCAGTTCTATATTCAAAGGACTCAGTTACAAATCTGTAAATCTTTCTGGCAGTTCTCTGCATTTGGTGGATGACTGAAAACCTGGCTCCTAGTAAATTAGTGGTAGCTATCTCATTCACTCCAAAGACCTGTGAGCAAAGCCAGGCCAGCAAAAAATAAAGGCCAAGTAAGTTTATACTTCAAGGTTTGTTTGTTTGTTTGTTTGTTTGTTTGTTTGTTTGTTTGTTTGTTTTTATAGTATGTAAAGAAAAGAGTAAGTAAATTAGAGATTTTTTAAAAAGCAAACAATATATCATATTTTTCTAACGCTGCAAAAGAAATACAATTGCTAAAAGATAGCAAAAAAAAAAAAAAAAAAAGAAAAAATAAAAAAAGGAGACCTTCATGCTTCTCTGCAACTACTATTCATTATAGCTTTAGGCACTTCTCTTTTAGTACCATTCAGCTTTCAGCTGAAAAGGAGGGCTGGCAGTAGAGAAGGAGAATGTCCCACTAGCTAACTGTAAACAAAAAAGATTCTGTGCACATCAATCTAATTCCTAGTACATTAAGTTCTATCCCAACCTGGAAATGAGTTCCTCTAAGTGTTGGCAAGCAGAATTGTTGAGCACATAATTTGATTAATACTGCATTCAAAGGCAAAGCCATTCATCCATGCAAAATACAGTGGGGTCACACTGCAGACCAGGTCACTTTAGACAAAGTTATTTTAAACTCACATCAGGTCTCCAATCCAAGTGACCCACACATACCAGCACAGAGATGTGGAAATCTCTTAGGAATACTGAGAGACACCAAAAGAAATTGCTACCAAAGTACATGGAAAGGCCTCTTATTTAATATATGTCTGCAAAGAAAATCCCAAGACAGGACAGAGGAAGAGTTTTTTAAGAGGGCAAGGTGGGTAATTTGGTACTTGTCAAGTGTTACTTCCCTTAGAGTGACAGTGATTCTTGTGGCTTCCACAAAGTCTTTTATGGCACTTCACTCCCAAGAACTGCAAATGGCCAAACCACAGCCTCCACCTTAACTTGAACACTACAGCAACAAGAGGGATGTTTCTAAACAGATTTCATAGACAGTTAATAGCTACAGCTAGAACCAAAGGAAAAGAAGTAAAATCCTAATTTATTCAAAAAGGCCAGAATGGTACTTTTCAATAATCCCAGCAGCAGGAGAGGACAGCAACAAAAATGGAGCCAACTAGAAACAGTACTCCTTTGGCCTGGCATAACTATCCTAAAAGTGACTTGTGCTAAACTAAGGGATCAGACACTGACCTCTTTAACCAGAATTATGGATCCTGTTGCTTCTGGCAAGTATTTTAGCAACCATTTTCAGAAAGCAGAATTCAAGAGTAACACTTGGTCTTTCAACAGACGCAGAAAAAAACTAAATTACTATCAGTACAATGAAAACAATAGTTTCTAACAAAAGAAAATGGTACTGCTTCTCTTGCTGCCTCTCAGCATGTGGTTTGCTGCACAGCTAGTTAAAAGGATTTTATTAGGAGAGAATAAAAAAGCAGGACATTAAAAAAACTACTTCATGACAAAAGGCAACTTTAGTAATAAATCCTGCACCTGAGCATATCACCCTGCCCTGAGACAGGTGTATGTGTCCCTCAACCATCCTGTCAAACTGCAGAATTCAGCAGATAGACCCAATATTAGTGTGGATTTGGGATTACTGGAAGCACTGAGGTCACACATCTTGAGTCAGGCTTTTTCCATTCCAGAGACTACTTCTGCAGTGCTTTTTTTACTGCAGTGCATATAGGAAGGCTTCTATGAACGCACTGGATGGCCTCCACAACTAAGCAGATTATAGCCTGGTCAGATTTTCCAGTAATAGCCAGTGACTATAATCCACAAAAATGCTAGAAATTACCAGTTTACTAAGAAGAATGTAAGGGATTTATATATGCCAATAGCAGGAAATGCATGTCATTTTGAAAAAAATGATGTCGCCTTTGCACTAAGGCCTTAGAAGAGGGAGAATATATCTACCAGAAATTTTATATCCGGTACCGCTCTGGAGTTGCACACACTCCTTTTTTCTTTACATCATTACACACTCCTTTTTTTCCTTATTTTCAAATGCTCTTTTGACTCGTTTCCAGCTGTCTCTCCCTCCTTCCCCCCACACATGACACATCTAGTGATGGAAACCTAAAACTCAGTAACTAAGAAAACCAAAGATATGATACTCCTGAGGGAAAACGAAAACCAAATTTCTTTCTTATTTTTCTCATTTTCTTCAAAGCCAATGGTTGTAAAGTAGAGTTTTGACTTTCAAAACTCACTTATTTCTTTATTAAATAGTAGAAAATGACAGAACATGGGAGTAAGTGTAATATGAGTTTAGAAGTGCCATTTATCAGACTTCAGTTTGGGTCAAGGTTGTCTTCTATATTGTCTAAGACAGAGATAAACTCAATCTCTCATAACTAAGGGGTAACAAAATACTGAGAAACAAGTTGTGAGATTGTGCAAGTGTTAAAAATGTTTTTACTCAGAATCTGGATCCAAGAAAAATTCTAAAATGGGAAGGGGCAAGGGAGACAGAGTTCTACAGTGACTTACACCTTGATTTCATGGTTTTTTCACTTCAGTATCAATGGTGTCCTCATAGAAGATGCACTATTACATTAATTTCATGACTATAAGGTGTACCCTTTTGACTAAAATTTTCCCCCAAACCCGGAAGTGCACCTTATAGTCCAGTGCGCCTTATATAATGGACAAAGTTGTGAAATTTGCCAAACCAGAAGTGTGAGCCGCAATGGGGGGCAGTGCTGCTGGAGCGCCAAGTCGCAAGGGAGGTGGGAGGGGGCGGACACAGCCTGCAGGAGCTGCATGGGGAGGGAGGGAGCTGCCGTCAACCCCGGCCCGGGCACGGGGGTGAGGGGAACAAGAACCCAGGCAGCACTGCCCCCGGCCCAGGGGCGGGGGGGGAACAAGAACCTGGGTGGCACAGCCCCCAGCCCGGATGCGGGGGAATGAGAAGCCGGGCATCGCTGCCCCCGGCCAGCAGCAGCCACACAGGGAGAGAGGGAGTGGGCAGCACCGTACCACCCTGAGCGCTGATGGTCCTGAGCCATGAATGACCCCGAGCCGCCCTGAACTGCAGCAACCCCTAGGTGTGAGCAGTGGCCACCCTGAACTGTGGCAGCCCGGAGCCCCACCTTGCCAGCCGGGGGCGGGCAGGAGTGTTGAGGCTCACGCAGGGGGAAGGCACCTGGGACTGCTTTTAAAGCCTACACCAATCTGTTAAAATGTTTCCAAATTGAGCACATGCCAGTAAACCCATGATGGTGCAATTCTGTTACTAATCCATTACTTTGTTGCATGCTGCGCGGCTCCTCGCTGCAAAATCGCTGCAAAAAAAGTGCGCCTTATAGTCCGGTGTGCCTTATGGTCGTGAAATTACTGTATTTCACATAATGGAGGGGGCAGCTAAATGACTGGCTTCTTTGCACACTGCAGCTACACTGACATTTGTAAAAACATTCAAATCCAAAGGGATAAATAATTCACAGCTTTGCTGAAAGATAGTACTAAAGGGGTTTGATAGATTTGTAAAGAAGAATACAGCTGTAAAAGTTTGGAGATTCCAAGCTTCAGGGAATTTGGACTGGCCTACTATGTCCTCACAGTTCTAGAGAACTGTTAAACTACCCCCCTCCCCCCCAAACTTTCTCTTTTAGCTTCAAATTACCCAGAAGATTTAAAAACTTATCAAAAAATACCCAAGAAAATAGTTCTGTAAAAGATGCTTCAGAAAGGCAACGAGAGAGGGGGTTAGCTTATAGTTTTCTAATTACTTCTTTAAACACATTCTTAAATTGGAATGAGAATTATATCTTAGAGTTCCTTTCTCTGTGGTTTGACAAATCAACAGTTTACCCATTGTAAAAATAATTACATGTTTCATTTATTTTCGCTGGTTCTTTTAATAGAATATTTTAGTCTTAAAATTGCAGGGACAGCTGAAAAGCTTCTTTGAGAATGCAGAAATCTATGCATTACGAAAACATCTGTGATGCCTAATTCTGTTAACAATGAATGTAATGGCTTTATTTGTTTCTCATGGTATCCTCTGCATTCCAAACATTTGAGGATATTCACTCAAATAGACATTTATCTGATTTTAACCCTGGAGGGCCCTTGTCTTGTCCACATTGCACCCAGCCAGAACTGGGATGCATTTCAAAACCAATCCTCATCAGATATGTGGACAACAGTTGCAGAATTAAAAGAAAGGGTCAATTCTATACAAAACACAAGTTTTCCTCTTTAAGCACTTCCCTGCCTGAACTAACAGTAAGACTAAGCAGTAACTCATTCTCCCACATGTTGATATGGAACAAAGAGGCTGAAAAGACCCCTGGTTTAAGAATCACCAAGCCAAATCCCCCATGTTGAAGACAGTTGTGAGCACTCCTTCTGCTAACAGATCCTTCTCACTGCTGAAAACATTTCTGGATTTGCTTTTAATTTAAATGGATTTTCAGGACATAAAAGCTTGTTTATATCTATGGTAAATACAGTAATTTCACGACTATAAGGCGCACCCTTTTGACTAAAATTTTTCCCCAAACCCGGAAGTGCGCCTTATAGTCCGGT
>PYHW01010846.1:1848513-1863172 GCA_013186435.1 Turdus rufiventris
CTGATCTACAATGTTGCAATTTTTGCTGACTCCCGGGGGGTGCGCCTTATAGTCAGGTGCGCCTTATGGTCGTGAATTTACTGTACTGGGAGAACAATAAAAAACCTTGTGGTGTGGGTTGTACTAGAAAATGTGCCCAATTTGTTTATAGTACATTTTTTCCAATTTTCCCCCTACAGGGAGAGGATTCAAACAAGTGTGGACATGTCCTTTTGCCTTCTCTTTCACCTCCATCCCTTTGGTTTTGGACTTCTAAAGTCTCTTCCCCTATCCCAATTTCACCTTGGGGCTCCCCAGTATCTCTCTGATCCCCACATCCACCTTCTTCTTTGGACATTCAGCTACTATCTCTGAGCCACAGAGTCACAAATCTGCACTTTTATTCCACACCTAACTCATTTCCAAACTAAACTCTCAGCATGTTTCTCTGACCTCTTTTGGATAAATGTCAAATTAAGGTCAAAATTGTAACATCTTCTTCCTGAGGTATTTGAGGCTACTTTCTCACTAATTTACTGAGGATAATGATATATATATTCATATTTCAAAGACGTCATCTTTAACTTGACTTGCTCCTAGTTGTCAAATGTCAAGGATGTGGAATACGCTAAAGTTTTACGGCACAGCACCTCCCCTTCCACACTTTCACAATTAATTTTTTCCAGATGATTCACAATATCAGATGATATTGTCTTTATATTTACTACTTTCCTTGTTTGGAATTGTATAAAGGAACATCAGTGCTTCAATGTCCACAAAAAACTGATGTTTAGAAAGATTACTTACTTGTCTCACTGAGTGAGGCAAGCAATGCATCCATGATCTTGCAGCATAGCTTCTCGCTCCATGATGTGACTTCTTGAAGTTGTTCACAGCTTTTCTTCACCCTCTTTAAATATTATCTGACATTCAGCTTCAAGAGTTTGAAGCCCATCTCCAGCTTATGATTACTTCCTTCATGTGGTGATTTTTCATACAAGAAGCTTCAAAGTACACTCAAGATCCTCTTTATGCTTGGATTTTTTAGTAAAACTCACAAAACTACCTTATTACCTTTCAAACAGTTTCTACCAGTGTCCTTTCCCTAACAGAAGCTGGGTAATGCTCAGCCCATAGGTGCATCTGAATGATTAACTGCTATTTATTAACTGGTTTCATTTCCTTATGCTTTTTGCTCACAGTCCCCTATGTACACCAGATGATGAACTGGCCATAGACCAAATTCATGCTTTGCATTTTAATGGAGAGCTCAGCAGAGGAAAATCCCATCTCATATGTAGGGCCCCAGTAGCTGTGGTAACACAAGCCTGGGAAATCCTACTTCTGACATACAGCATGACCATAAATTATCTTTTTTTCAGCACTGAATGTTCTCACTGGGAACCTTATCACATTTGGCCTACCCAAAACAGGGTGACATTCAGATGACCTGACATTAGACGCCTCCAGTGCAGTAATTTCATTCTGTAGTGATTCCCTAGACTTCCTCTAGTGAACAAACACTCCTGGGCACCAGGAGTCATAGTCATCTATGGCAGATGTGAGTCATGGCCTCCTTGTGCTTATTTTCTCCTACTTGGTATGAGGATGGTCCAAGCTGCAGAGCAGAAACACATGTAGGCAGTGTAGATGTCTAAATTTAGGAGATGTAAATCCCAGTCCTGTTATGATGCCTGGTGGCACAAGGCAGCGGTGTATTTTTCCCTGGGCATATCAAGTTCTGTCTTTATTTAAGCTGTTCTTAGCATTAAGCTTGTACCAAGGGCACACATACAGGGAAAGTTTGTCTCACCAAACACAGCCAAAAGAACATAACAGTTATTTTCTGTTCCACAAAAGAAATAGCAGCTGCTCATTTCTGATATAGAAAATACACTGATCTATAGTTTCAGCTGGCATGAGAACAATGAGAGCTTGAGTCTTGCATTTTCCTTAATGTTTATTTTGTTTTAATTCGTTTTATAGTTTATTCACCACCATCCCCTTTGCCAGGTTTCTTCTACATGACCTAAAACTAACCCTTGGACAAATGTAAAAGCAAATAGAGTTCTTAAACAGTATCTATATGTTCTTTTGTCTCAGGAAATGTAAATTAGGGCACTGGGTGAATAACACTGCTTGCTTTGTGTCATGAAATGTAATTGTGGAGCTAAGGCAGGGTCAAGATTTATGAAGCTATCAGGACTGGAGTGGGCAGGGGGCCAGCTTACACCTGCAGCACTATTTTTGCTGCTTTCCAGACAACTGACTCTGAAGTAAGGGGCACTGGCTCCTAAGGTCACATTATTTAACAGCTTGGCAGGCACCCCTTTGAGATGGACAGGAACTGTACAGATGGAGGAAGAAATGAAAATAAAAGACAAACAAATTGCTAAGTTGGATCTATATAAAGTAAATAGAAAGTATATTTGAATAAAAACAAAGATAGTGATAGAAATAGTAAATCATTTGAGCAACTCAACACAATCCCTAACTACACATGAATAAGTGAGAAAGACAAGTTATCTTAAGGAAGTTAAAGCAGGTAAAGGATGATTACACAGTGATATTTCTCAATAACAACTTATTTTTAATCCAAGGAGCTAACCTAAAAAATGCTTCTATACTGGCAGCTAAAGTGGTTTGGTGGAAAAAAAACAAAACAAAAACAAAAAACCAAAACAAACAAAAAACCTCCTTCACTACAAACCAAACAAAGACAAGCAACAAATAAATAAAAGCACCAGAATATGTGTCTCAGTGACTAGGTTTCTATTGATGCCCATCATATTTCTCTTTCTTACTTATTCACAGCTCACTGACCAGATTACAAAATCACCAGCTTCAGCGGCTGCTGGGGAAAGCAAAATAATCTTCACAAGAGTCAAATGCACAAAATGAAGTACTACAGAGAAAAGATTCAGCATTTATTGTGTATGCTCTGCAGTATCTTTCTGGTTATTAAATGGAGCTTACTTTATCATGGCAGAAATTTGACAAGCTATTTGCCAAAAAAAAAAAAAAGTATGTATAGAAAGTGGGGTTTTTTATAGTGAGGCAATATGTGAGAAATCCTAATTTACTCGAATGTATTCAGTGTACAAGTTTATATTTCTTCATATTATGCTGTTTATTTCCATTATTCATAATTTTCATTGAACAAAAGTGTCAGATCAAATAGAATCTTTTCTATTTTTCACTTCATGAACATAAATTCATATTTCATGTATTAATTTAAATTGCAGTCTTTTAAGTGCTATAATCTTTGCTCCTTCTGAATATTTTTCCTCAATCACAGAACACAAAATGCAGATGTGCACATAGTGAAAGAAACCATAAAACGACCCAGAAAAATGTTGCAGTTTTCCTCTGCATGTATAATTATTTCAAGAGCACTTTTCAATACTGTAAACCTATATATTAGGAAGATTAGTTAAACAAGAGAAATTATTATTTTCTTTAACAGAGAGAAACAAGGATGCTTAAAACCAAAGTGGACAAGAAACTATGGTGAGTTCTCACAATCACACAACTGTGCCTCTGCTTGAGTGCTCAAAACAGGTGGATATACTAGATACTCCATTTTTTCAGATGCTAGGAATCCATGCCTGTCCTACCTTATCAAACAAACCCTTATTTGTAACAGACAGCTGTCAAACACAAAAGGGCCAGCTACTAAGCTAGAACAAATTGATGCAAGTAATTTTGAAGACTGTAGTTTTCCAGTGCTAAATATTGGTAATGCCCCATTTCTCTTTCATGTTTTGAACTCCCAGTAAATGCTGGTTCAAAGCATTTTTTGTATTCACAAATTCCTTAACTCCACCCATCCAACATCATAAGGAATCAATATATCCTTGGTTCTTTCCATCAGGGCTTGGTTGTTGTGAATTGAGTTGTTTGGGGGTTTTTTGCTACATTTAACTTAGATTCTATATGTTGATGTTAGAAATCATAAGCAAGATCTTCTATATTCTTGGCCAATAGAGTGCAAATTTTTATTAAAATTAAATAGAGAGATAGTGCAGAAATTATCATTGAAATGCTTCTATGTGAAATAAAATTATCTTTTAAATGCTTCAGTTCCATCCAGCTAGAATGAGATTTCTGTTGGCATCCAGAAAATTCAGTATGCCAATCTGGCATTAGGTGTCTCATTGGAAGCTTCCGCTGCATTAAGGTGCTCTATAAGAGGCTAAAAATTGGATGAAAATCATCTCATTATTTATGCTTCTAAAAAGTCAGAACATTACCATAGCACAGTACTTAGAATGTTGATTCTGGAAGGAAGATTATGTATTAAGCCAGGACTTCAAGTTAAATGAAAGTGAGCATACCTAAGCTCTGGGTACTGGATTATTACATTTTCATTGTTTCTGGCACAAACCAGACAATAGGTGTGAAAATAGCAATTAAATTGAAAAGCCTGACTACTTACTACAGTACTTATATGTACTTCTGTCTTTTCCTGCTGTTTGTATCTAAATTTTAAAATAATACAAGAATGTTTTACATCTAGTATTTGATAGATCCTATTACAACTCCTTCCTCCTCTTAGTGTACTTTTTTTCTGCAATGTGTACAGCAGAAAAGGGCAAGGAATTAATCAGAATGCCAAAAGAGTTGGGTTACACAGTGTGTAGAAAGCACTTCAGCTACATTATTTGCTCAATTTCTGTAGGGAGTTGTGAAATAGAGGTCTTAAATTTAACGTGTCTGGCTTACTTCCACCTGGATTCACTTCAAACCCGTTGCCTGCAGCTTGCTGAATACAGAGTGGGAAATCAGTCATTACATTAAGAACTGATGGCAAATGATTCCAATTCACATTTTTCAGCTGGTATGTTTTTTTAACCTGGAGCAACACCAAATTGAAAAATTTTGCAAGCTGGGCACAAAAGCTGTGTTGTAGACTAAATATATTTCCAGTTCTATGAAGTCCACAAGGGGATAGTTCTCCAGCATTTCTCCAGTTGCTATGCTACCCACTGAAGTTACAAGGTACACTATATCTTCAGCTCTCATCCTGTGCTTTTCTCTCTGCTACCAGTCAGCGTCAAAGCTGCTCAGCTGCTGTGATCTACAGCTTAGCACTGACCCAATTTCAATACATTTATAAATGTCTGATACAGACTTACAGGCTATTTGCTGCTAAGATAAAAACACATCTTTGAAATTAACCTGCTGTACTTTCTGATTTGAAGCAGGCATTTTGGTATTGCAGGAGTTGTATATCTTTTCTGTTCTGTTCTCTATAAAAAATATAGTTGTTACTCAAATGCATTTGAGTAGCTCACGGAGACATTACTCTGCTCCATAAAGCCCTGATACACATTCCAAAATTTCTTGAGAAAACTCTCACAATTTCTAGAACTTACAGAAGTGAATTAAAATTTTACTTCCCAGAGTCTTATATAAATTAGAAGCCAAATCATGGTGCAGAAAGGAAATCCATCAGACCTGAACTCTGCTACTCAATGTCATTTTAGCCAGGGGACCCTAGTGGCTGCGTAACACTGTATGTGTATATTGATTTTGTGATGCTGACAAATGTAAATTTACAAGATACAGGAGGATGTTTTAATCATGTCACAAGAAAACAGGTCCAAAACAGGTTTGCAATGCATGGTAACATGAAATTGATACAGAAAAATTTTGATACAAAATACATTTTAAAATGTCCCCAGCCTCAACTGATTTTTAAATTATTTTTAATGAATGCAATTTAACTAAAACATACAAGTTTCATTCTTGTAATAACTTAGTGCATACTCTCTATTGTCCCCATAAAATATTTATAATTCAGTGACAGTATAAAGGGAAAAGCATTTGAGTTAATCCTTCACACAAAATGCAATCATGACAAATATATTTCTGGGATAGTGACACTTAAATCACTTTTGCCTGGACAATGTTATGAGAGTCCTTAAATTCTATGACTAGCTGATCAGGGACTTGTTTCAGTATATTTTCTTATTTGTATTTTTCTAGAAAATTTGTATGTTCAGAGAGATTTGGTTGTAAGTATAAAGACTTTGGTCAGTGTAACATTTTCTATCAGTAGATCTGAGTACGTGAGGGGAGATCTTAGCACCCATGTGGAAAACTGGAAGAGAGAAAGAGGGAAGAGCAGATATTCTGGAGTTCATACAGTGAGCAAGTGACAAATTTAGGGATAGAAAGAAATGGATTGAAATGTAGAAAAAAAGAATAGCTCTGGGTACAGTTTTATCATAGCATTACAGTGAGTGGAGAGTTTCTTCCCATCTCATCCATGATGAAAGACCTTCCAAAGGTAACTTTATCATGGATTGAAAAGGGTCAGCATTCTAGTTATACTTCATTCAATTGCCTGGGATAAACTTTCATCTGTTCCAGGAACAATGAAGCCAATGTTCATGTTTTCATATTGAGGTACCTTTCTGTAGATTTCAGGGTTGCATTTTAATAGCAGGAAAGAGAAAGGTAAGAAAAACCTACATCATTTAGCTCGCCATTCGAAACGCCTCAAAAACTACATGGATTTCAGCACAAAAATTCCTTCTTTAGAATTCATATTTATCTACATGATTTTCAAATTGAATCTGACGTAGAAAACTGAAAAGGAAAGGACTTTTAAAAATAATTTGTTGCTCAGAGCAATGCCTATGTCAGTGACACAGCATGAAGGGTTCTACATTCGTTCAAGAAGTGCTGGGGACTCAGATCTAACTGAAATGCACATGTCAAGATGAAGGGCTTGGAAAGCTTTTGTTCAAGATCAAAACAAAAATCTTCTATTTCTAGATTTGATCCTGATGGAGCCCAAAATCGTGGAAGTCTTGTGATAAAGGTGCAACTGTCAGAAAATCACACCTGAGATGCTCTGTTAATACAGACCTTACATTTGTGCTGGTGGAGCCAGGAGAGAGACAGAGCTTTCTGCACTTCTAACACCTTGTTCAGCCACGGTGGACAGGTGTGCTGCCAGTGCATCCTAGCTTTAAGAGATTTTTTTAATGGTATCTTAGAACTGTGGCTAGAGCAGTCACAAAGGGAAGGAGAATCCTTCACCACGGGTGCCCCAATATTCTTACCTCCACAGACAGAAGATAAAATACATCCATGATCTAGTCACACATTTTGGTGGAGTTGCACAAGTTGTGTTCATTATGTGTTCATTTTGCAAAGTGCTCTCTGCTTAGGCAGAACATCCAGAATCCAATCTTAGATGCAGCTATAATTCACTCTCCATTGACTCTTGATCAAAATTGTGCCAGATAAGACTTTCACTCATTATAAAACATTAAAAGTAACAGATATAATAAAGATTTCTCTGAATAAGCAGCCACGATATCTCCAGTTCTATATTTGACTAAAGTAAAGCATTTTTTGTGTGATTTAAACAAAAATTTTAAAAATATCAATTGGATACCCATTTAAAAATTGTTGGGCTGCAGAAAAAGCCATAATCTTCCTCAAAATATATTTTAACTGCAACTTTGTCAAGCTGATGCTACCTGTTCTTGATTGTAAATAAGATTTTGATCAAATAGCATACATTTCTGAACATATTTGGCAGAGAAAATTTGCTCTTTAGGCTGCTGTTCTGAATTTTTCACGTATTTATTTTGACATCCACCCATTTGCTAATGAATTCAACTGGCAAGTGGAAGCTTCCACATGATGGAAGTACATGTGTTTGTTTTTCTATGACAGCATCTAAAGGAAGGTAAAATGCTCTTGAGAATCTAAATTAAGCCAATTTCCTATTTTTACTATGCTTGTTTCAAGTGTTTCAGATTCACCATCTTTTTAGGATGTCTCTGAAAAGGCTAATTCCTGCCTAAGATGAAAAGTCTGTTATATCCTACATAAGACTTTTTTTGTTAATATAACAATAAGCCTAGAAATTAAACCAAGACACAGTGTTTTATTTCCAGTTATAGGCACTTTTAAATCAGCTATTATAAACATTATCAATTTCATTATCTGATTCATCTGTCTTTATATTGTAGTACACAAACTAATTAATAAACCTGTTCCAGATATAAATTAAAATTAAGTAAAATTTTTAATTTTCAGATATGTCTATTTTTTCTGTGTGGAAATATTTTTTTTTTAAAGAAAGGCACCGCTTTTAATTATCTCCCTAGTAAGATTATATTTCTAACATTTGACCCATTTTGCTCCATACAGTAGCCTAAAGAACTAAAGTTTATTGGAAAATGTAGCCCATTCTTTTGTAGAGATTTTTTTCTACCAGCCAAATCAAGTGTTCAACACAGGTGGTAAAATCCCACTGCTTACAAAGCCTTCCCTCAATCTGTGCGCACCAGTTTAACATTTGGGTTTTAGGAAGCAATTCTGCATCTCTAGTTTGTACCTTATTTTATTCTTCAGGAAACAGTCAGGAAGAACAAGAGGCCAAATTTATTTCTGAAGTAACTCCTTTTACTAAAGTTGACTTATGATATAGCAAGGCATCTCAGAAAGAAATCATAAGCACTGCTGTGGATTGACAAGTTCAGCCCCAACCATATATCACAANCCAAAAAAAAAAAAAGCAAAGCAAAACAAAACAAAACAAAACAAAACAAAACAAAAAAAAAACAATGAAAAAAAAGAACATTATTCCCTTTGTCTGTATCTGGAGGTATGAACAGATTTTTAAAATTCATTTTTCCTGTTCCAGGACATCAGCAGTATTCTGATGACTAAAAAAATGTGTCATCTCTATCTACTTACTTTGCTCCTTATCACAGTAAAATTTTTAGTCTATTGAAATGTTTGCTGAGGTTTTTAGAGTTTGCTCTGTGCCTGGGAAAAAACTACTGATGTACTGCTCAATACGAACTTTTCATTTGGTTTTGGCTTTAGCATAATTTTAGCACCTTATAATTTACATCTTACTTCATAAACAATTCATTTTCAAGAAACTATCAATGGTTTCTGGCTCTTGTGATCTGATACTGTAAATACAGTCAGCAAGTAGTATGCTACATTTTAAATTTTCAGATAAATATTTCATAGTTCACAGCAATATTTCAACTATGGAACTAATGGTAACTGGCAAACTTGGAACACAAAACTTGCTAGATGACATATCAAAAGCATATGTCTTGGCACTGCAGTTTTGAATGAAGTTTCAAGTGCCTGAAGCTGTGAAAAACTTTGAAAAGCAACATGTTCTGACAGGTCATTCAGTATTTCCTCTTATTTAGGTATAAAATAATACTTAATTTACTCGTTGCCTTTTATATAATGTGATTTACACTGTCATGAAGTGTATTATTTATTTTTCTAATACACATGGAGTTCACCCAGAATTTTTTTTTTCTTTCTTTCTTTTTGTGTTTAGTCTGGATGATATGAAACATCTTTTAAACTGTACCATGTCCTTACTGATTAAAGACAAATAAGTCTTTAAACCAAACATTACAGTTAATGGTCACAAAAGTATAAGAATTTAATGCTGTTCCTCACATTAAAACCACAAAAATTCCCCACAAAAGAACAGATTGATCTTTCAACAACACCGAAATCAAAATGCTGAACAACTTTATAACTTTGTTTATTCTCCTAAAAGCAATGTTGTATTAAAATGTGGCTATCTGTCATAAAAACTATCAGCTGTAACTAACAATTTTAAAGCAACGTCCATTGTTATGTTTGCTCTTTCAAAATATTAGCTTCAGAATGAATGGCTGATCAAGGTTTGTACATATTTCCACAAGGCAATGGTCAAACGAATGAAGGGAAAGTAAAGTCTGTATTATTTTTGCATTATAATATTTGAGTAATTAGCATAGAATATTTATCCGTACAAAGAAGCTGGTTGAGTTTTTAGTTGGTTTTAGAATACAGTAGGCTTACAGAGTCCTAGTAGCACATAAAGAAAGTGGGTAATTAGGTAATGCAATGTAAGGTTGCCAGGGGGAACAATCTGTAATGAACGAGTATTTGTACTTTCACCTGAATTTCTGGCAGCGGCTGTCACCAAGCTCACCTCAGCAGTATCTGTAGGAACCAGGGAGGTGCCTTTACTGCCAGGAGGCGTTTCATTAGGAATCAATGGACCTTATTATCCCTACAAATGGTAATACCAAACCTACATTGTGGTGGTGCTCGTCTACCCTCCCCTGTTTTCAACATTTCTATGCCTACAACTATGGCAGACTTTTTGAAGATACATGGAATATACCCTCACCATGCCTCAGACATGAGAAAACAGTACCTCTCTAATCTGCACAGTAGAATTTGAGTCAAAAGTATACAGCTAGTTTATGAAAGAACTGAGATAAACAAGACACAAGTTGATCTGTCCCAAGGTTTCTGGTTTACAGAGAAGAATTTACAGAGGAAGAAATAAAAATAACTGAAAAAAAGAAAGATGCATATAAAATAATTTTAATTGTAAAAACTTTATGTGCAACTCATCTGGCCTAGTCAAGCAATAGCAGCCAGACTAACAAAATTCAGTGATTCACCTAACCCTCTCTAGAACAGTTTTGGAGTTTAAATAAAATATAAAAAATGGAGTAAAAAAATAGAAAAAGTACTAATTTAATTTTCCAAAAGAAATGTTGCAGGATAAATGAATACAAATTCAATATTGAAAAAAAAATATATATTGAACAAATTAAATAATGAAACATCTATTTTTGCAGACATCTTTTCAGTTTAGAAGAAAATAATTTTCCTGAATATAGAAAGCATTTTTCTGCAATACAGGAATCTTTCCTGCAAATATATTTGTATAGAAAATAAATTGCTCATAAGATGTATATCTCTGACTAGAGAAATCATTTCTATGGCTGAGCAAAAGGCAAGAGCATTCTGAGGATTTAGAAGTTGGATTCATGACTGAGACAAGAATGTGGTTTACATTTATAACTTTCAGAGTCAACAAGGCAAAAAAAATACTCATATTGAACTCTATTTTACAGAGGTCTGTATTTCACTCAATTTCACTAATCTCAACAGAAATGAGCTATTTTACCCATTTAAACCCATACAACACAAAAACAGGCCAAGACAAACCTAATTGTTTTTCCCCGCTCCACACCAGCTCACATAAACCAGATCAGAAACCAGCATCTTGCTCCAGCACAGAACTGGCCCGGCCAGTCTGCCTTGCTGAGACACACTGCCAACCTAAGTTAATGAACTTTGCTGGAAGTTAATTGCTTTAACCCTGTGCTCTGGGGTGTCTATAGACCCTGCCCTGTTTAACAAACTTACCTTCTAACTGTGCCCAACATAATTGATTTAAAAATAACTCAAGTATGTTTCCACAGCCACAGTCACACCTTTGAATTACGGGAAGGCAAAGCCCTGGTGCTGCTGCAAAGGTTTTCTCTCTCCAAGAGCATTAGAGGTAGCAATGAGACCAGCTACTCAAGTTACTTAGAAAATTAGAGCAGGTCAGAATTGTTATTTTAACAACTATGATCAAAGCGGTGCTGAGTGAAAGGAGGGAATGTAAAGCTGATTCACAGATAACAAGGACAGAAGCACCACCCCAAGCTTTCAGAGCAGTACTGTTCACAGAAATCTGAGTCACACAGAACACAGAATACCTGAGTCAGAGGTACAGTCTGCCATGTACCATTTTATAGTTTCTTCATCAAAAAAAGTTTCAATAAAGTTGAAATATACAAACTTCAGCATCTCATAATATAACATGTAGTAGCAAAATCAAAACAGATAATACTGCAACTCGCTGGAATGTTTTCCACAAACACATCGAAGAAATCAGGCCAAAAAAAAACCATTTTGGATGGAATATTTTTCTACTGGAAAACATTTCAGCAACTCCAGTTATTACAGTTGCTCTATGCTTATGTTACTATAAGAAGCAGCAATATCTCTTTAGAAAATAGGGCTATTTTTAGCAAGAATACACAAGTACGAAGTGCTTGACAGTGCACAGTGTACTGAACAAGAAACTCTGAGTTCCTACTATTCTCTGCAAAAGGACAGAATGGCTTGTTACATCTAATATTAATTCATGTTGAGAGGCTTGATAAAATTTAAAAAGCAATTTATTATTATGTAAATCCCTTAGCACAGTTCTTCAGAATGAACAAATAATATAAGTTAGAATTTCGTTTTAGCAGCCTCTTACAAAACAGACATTTTTTGAGCAGGTTTTTGGTGCTAAAACAATAATCAGGCATTAAATGAGCAGGTATTTAATAGACACAATGATACCTCCAGGGGCTTTAAAAAAATAGATCCTTGCTGACAGGTCAAAACACTTTGCTCTTCACCTCTTTTATGAGTCCAGGCCTTCATCTTTCCTTTGCCTGCATAATCCTAAACAATGAGCTCTTTAATGAAAAGAATGAATATTTCAGCTTTCTTTATTCACCATTCAAAACAAAGATTTTGAAAACCATACTTCCAAAGGGCCCATGTGAATTACAGGGAAGGAATTTCTCAGAATGATGAGCCATAATGAGAACTTTGTGACATGGGCAAAATGACAGTGTTAGCACTAGTAATATCAGATAACATCATTTATATTAATGCCTTCTGCTTAAGAGTGAAGCACATCTAGAATGTAGCTTTGTGGAAAATCAGTATTCTATTTTGAAGTTCCAAAATGCTGGGCACAAGGGGGTTCGAATCCCCCACCAGCATTTTTAAGTGCTATAGTAAGACAATAATGGCAGATACCATAATGCTTCAGTAGTTCGTACACATGTATATAACTGAAATGCATTCTTTTCTGAAATATAATATTCCATAAATAAATAGGATGGGGCCTAGAGTGTCAGTAGTAACATTACTCATATTTTAGGGGATTCATCAAGACTTAAGAAACTCACTGATCACTAGGTGACAGAATAATATGTATAAGAAATTAGACACTTGTAATGTGTTTTATAACAACTCAGGGTCCCTGGAATTGTGCAAGCAGGGGTGAGTTTGTCACAGGTGGTGAAAAATCTAAGAAACAACATGTGTACAAAGACATTGAGACTGCACAAGTTTCTCTGTCAAGTTTTTGCTGCAAAAAATAAGTTTTGATTTTATTGGTGTAGACAGAGAGCCCAGACACAGAAAGAAAATTTACAAATATATACAAAATACTGCAATAAAAATTAAATATATAACTACTGAAATCCTTAGCAATCTATGGATTTATAGAGATTGGTCACATCAGTGTAATCAAGCTGTGAGGAACCTTAGGACAAAATCTTACTCCATTTCCTCTGTAAGTTTTCAGGTTAATTGGTTTTGGAAGCACTTACTAGAAATAGCCTCCTGTGAATGTGAAGAAAAAAGGTCTGTGAGTCTCTCAGATGTGCTTTACTGTGAAATATTAGTTGGCTATTACTAAATGTTAATTCTTTTCAGAGAGAGAACAATACTTTCCATGAAGAGTCTCCATAGGTTGTATTTTTTTGTTTTTGAAGCACCACCACCACCACCCCTTACAAATTTTTATATGCTGACTAACTCTGCTCCTTTACTTGTGGCAATTCAAGGAATTAATCTCTTTTCATGAAAACAGCCATGTTAGCTCAATTTTGTCCCATATACACAATTTGTTCTTTTGTTCTGATCACCTTTGTCCTTAAATAAATAAATGAAGTTCCACTTAATACTTGCAGTTGAAAGGCTCTACAAATTTTGTTCTGCAGCATTTTAAATGCCTGAGCTTTGAAGTTTTCATATAACAGCCCAAAGCTGCACAATTCTGAAACAGAGAAAACAACAGAGAAATCCCCCACTGAAATTCTTTTCTGTTTTATATCAAGGCTCTAGGACAAGGATAGCTCTAAATGTATGTAAGCACGCCACCACTCCTTTGAGATCACAGTTCAGCCTTGCCACAAGTCTTGGCTGAGCATTCCCACTGCCCACTGTTCACCCTCATATTTTATTTATGATTGATTTCTTCAACAGAGTCACTAATATTTCCTGCACCCCAAAATGTTTGTGATTCTTGCACAGAGCTGCTATACAAATAACCATTCATTTATGGTTAGCTCTTGTCCAGCTGTCCATCACAAGGACAGTGAGTGGTACGGAAAAGTGCTTTCATTTAATACAAAGCCAAAAGCATCATAAAAATAGAATTTGGTTTCTTAGAAAAGGCAGGTTTTTGTCAAATGTAATTTTATCCTTTAGCTTTGCCAGACTTTCCAGAGAAAAAGTTAAGCTTTTTGCCCAGCCTTCAGCAGCCATACCACCTTCTATTGAAAATACCTAACATGGGGAAGGAGTGTGTGTTGTTATCAAGGATATTTACTACAGAAACATTTAACTCACACGGACTGCAAAACTCTTGGTTGAAGATTGCAAACTCTGGGACTTGCTGAAACCGCTAGAGCAGCTCAGTGCAATTGCTGCATTAAGTCATTACCATTACAGAAAGAAAACATTGCTGTGGGGTTTTCTAGTGTCAGAAGGTTGTGTTTTACCACACGGCTCAATTTACAAACCTTTCTGTATACAGGCTATTTTACAATGAGGCTTTACAGATTTGGCTGCGTAAGAGAGGAAGAATTTGGTTTTGGTTGGAATAACAGATTAAGTTTTAGGGTACAATTTTAGTTACAAATCAACCGTTTGTTTCTGCCTGCACTTAACAAACTCATACTAAAAGCCCATTCAGAATGTGAGAAACAGAAAAAACAGAATGCCTAAACCAAAAGCAGATGGATAGAAATAAATACAGATTATT
>PYHW01010846.1:1872210-1889956 GCA_013186435.1 Turdus rufiventris
AAAATAAAGTGTCAGAAAATCTTCAGAGGCAAAATGCATGCTATTAAATGTTTTGCATTATCTTATCACAACATCACAATAAATCCAGGAAGCATGACCATATTTAGGAGTCAGTACTGTGAAATCAAAGACCACACCACGGTCTCTCAGCTATGTTCTCCTCTGAACCTGTACAAGTAAGTTGATGTGCTTAGCAAGGCAGGCTTTTATGATTACAGGGTGGAGAGAATGCTTTACAACACTAACAAATTATGGAGTGGCTTTTGTAGCACTTCATGAGGCAGGAATCTCTGAAATTCACTCCTGATATCATTGACACTGCCTCAAATCCTCTTAGTCTCCACTCCTCAGATCTGAAGATGTAAATAAGTGGTCAATGTAGAAATAGCACAAATGGTTATGTGGACAGCTAAACAGATGAATAAGAAGGGAGTTGTTCTGCTATGTTTTGTTGTAGTAATTTTTCTGGACCAGGAAGCAGGATAGGATTGGCACTGTGAGAGGAGTAATTTAGGAAATTAAACTTGCACAGTTCGTTTGAACACAAGCATAATAAATTTCACAAGATTTTTTTAGCTGGTATGATGTGCAACCCTCAGCTATGAGTAAATCTGTCCAATTCCTCAGTGTTTTTTGGAGACAGCATGCCTCTTCCTTGGCTCCTTCTACAGGTGGCCTCAGTGCTTATAAACCCTCCACAATAATGCAGGTTATTTTTCAGAATACCTTCAAGCTCAATACAGTATTCTAACCATGTCTGCACCTTAGATTTGCTATGTTCCAAAATAACTAAAATGGAAATTCCTGGGGAATATGATGCTTGTGACAGTATTTGAGAAGGCATTCATAGGCAGGTGTGAGATCAGCATTTTTCATGACAATTAAAGTATTTCGTATTTGAAAAATAAATATTCCTTTTACTTTTACCTGCAGTGATTTTGAAGCATATCCTATTGACACAATGTCTAGTTGTTTCATTCTAAACACCCATTTTGGATGCAACACTACATGATAAGAAACCTGCAAAATATCTCCCCATTCCTTCAGAAAAAGAAAAAAAGCAAACAGATCCTTATGGGACATGGAAAACCCTGATATGCTGTGTGAAGGTCCTGGCACAATGCCACCTTTTCCTAGCCTGTTCTTTTTTTAACCCAAGATAGGAACACAAGCCCGAGGTAAATTGTTGTTCAGTGAAACTGGATTCTGTTTTGAGCTCTGAGTGTTTTTCTATTAGTCTCTCTTAGTGCCTGACTGCAGGTGCTGTGTACTCTCATTTTATCTCTCCATGTGGTTAGCTGCAAGCTTGAAAATCTTGATCTAGACACATCTCTGTCCCTGAAGCATATTAAAAAGAGTGATTGCCAGTGCAGTGGTCTAACTTTTACCTTTTTTTTTTTTTTTGTTAGGGAGAGTGACAAGGGAGATGACACAGTGAAGAGTGAGAAAACGCAAGGAAAGAAAGCTTACCAATCTCACTCATAATCTGAGACTGATGTCAAAACAAATGTCTGGTGAGCGAAAGGGATGAGGTTTGCCATTTAACTCCAACTCTAATTGTGTTTAGTCTGCCTTGGTGCTGTGAGGTGTGGGTCCACACTCCCCACAGCCTTACATTTGCAGGAATATCTGTCTGCAAGTATCAGTTTCCCTGTCAACAACACACATTTGCTCTGTGTTGCAGTGAGACTGGGTACGGACATCTGAAAAGAGTAAAATCTGTCTCTTTGGCACATAACATCTTGTGGCTTTTTCCCATTAGATAATATTTAAAGTGTTTTCCCTCCACCATCCATCTAATTCTGCTTCCTTGTTTTTGCAATATTATTTTCCCCCTTATGATGACCAGCACTACGAAACCCGGCAAAAAGGTTGTTTTTACCAGTCACAGCCCAACAGGAATATCCTTGTGACTTCTGGAAAAACCTGCAAACAAAGTTTCTTTGTTTTGTGAGACTTTAGTTACAGCTAACTTGGTTGCCAGGAGAGGTGCTTCAGAGAAAAATACTGTCTTACATTAGTTTTTGTCCCCATTTATGTCCTGGAGTTAAATAAACAGCTTCAGAAGTTAAATAAAGCACTTCAGAAAAGATAAAGAGACTTTAACTCCCGAGACTGGGGATGAAACTGTAAAAGCTCTGGCATATTGCACTTGATTTGCTTGTTTTGTGCCAAATTATGAAGAGCATTATAGCAATCTTGAAGACACTGTCATTTCACCTATTAACCATTAAAAATAACCAGGACATTTCCTTCAGATTCTTTACAACTTCATGTGTCAAAAGATGAACTCTCAGGAAAACACTACCCAGAACATGAGCAAAACAAGAATGACAGAATCACCACTTATTACTTGAATCCATCTCTCCTAATTATCCTGGTTTTAACTGTTTCTACTCTGACAGTTATTAATTATACATCTGGTTTTGGAATTTCCAGGTTTAGTGTCTACATTATATTTTTCATTGTTGCAACAAGTAGTTTTATCAGGAAACACTAAGTATTTGAAACTATACTACAGACTGTGGTTCTATTTTTTTTGGTAAAATGTGTGTTTCTTTTCTAAACCCATTCATTCAATTTTGGTTTTAATGAAAGATTTTTTTTAAATTCCTTCAAGAAATGGATTATATTAAAGATACTTATAAAAGAAGTACACAATCTTGTGTGGTTTTCCTTTGATGGAAAGCATTCTGATACTCAAAAGACATTTGATGCCCCTATCTGACCCGGATACTGAAAATTTTGTGCTTTGCCTCCAGATTTTACTTTCTCCAGTTTGCCATTCTCTTCAGATCCTTTCTATCAGTGATATGAAATGCTGTGCACTGATAGGTATTGACAGGTCCTGATTAAAATTCATTTCACATCGCCTGCTATTACTTCAAAGGAACAAAGATTTTTTTTGAAAGAAAACCTAAGATTTCTTTGAGGTACTGAGCATGAAAACTGTGTCTTTGTTTGATAAGCAACATCTGATGATTCCTGCCTTTTCAACTCAACGACTGGTCACTACTGAAAACCTGTGAAAGCTGGATTTTGCTTTTGTCACATCCAGGTGCTGCTGACAGCTAACAAACTGCTATTTGGAAAGCAGTGCTTATCCTTACCAGTTTCCTAAGGCAGAAGAAATAGAAAAAAGGTACCACAGCTTGAGGCATAGAATTTATTTTCAGGCTAGCTCTGTATATTTTGACTCAAGGGGAGCTGTTGCATTTCAATACAATTTTCTTCTGTTCATGGTCATTTAGAACCTGGTAGTTAAATCTCATTCCCCTTTCACTCTGCTTGCAAGTTGCATGTAAACTTCCAGGAACTTTTGCCTCCTTTTCCTGATTCTAAACATGTCCAAGTCAATTTTGAATTGGCACATTGGCACGTGGGACCTAAATAGCAGACAATAAAAAAACTTGTCATCTGAAACGGAACTGAACCAAGTAAATCCAAACAGAACACTTCTCTTGCATTTGCTTCCTTACATCAAACAGTTTTGATTGATTTCCAAGAACCAAATTTCAACCACAAATTTTAGCCATCAATCCTGGCCTTAGTCACCAAGGTCATGTGGAAAATGAAAGCATAGATCTTTGAATCTATCTCTTCCTTAGACTAACTCTCTTCTGATTTCTCTGCACTCTGCTACTGTCAATATGTAGTACATAATGCAACAGACATTAGAGTAAAGAACCCTTTTAAAAAGTGATGCTGCATTCAGGAAAGACGTGAGTCTTTTCCAGGTTTGCCAGAGAAAAGTAACGTATTACAAAATTATTATATACCTCATTGGTTGATTAATTAAATGTATTTCTTTGGCCAGACTCCAAACACTTTGAAATTTCGACAACAAAAGTTAGCCTTATAGTTCAGACCTGGTTTCACAAAAATTCCTCAATACTGCCAGTCTTCCCCAACACCCAGCCTATAAAGGCAACAATTTTTGACATAATATCTCGCATGGTACAAACAGACCATCCACTATGATCTTCCAGTCACCATAAAAGTGGTTTTTCAAGTCTGCTTGTGGCAGGCTCCCACCAGTAGAGATGGTGCCTCCTCTTTCCATAAGACCCAGTACAGTCACAGGTCCCAGAAATTGGCATTTCCACATTAAGAGAAATTAGCCTTAGTCTCACCAATCCTCTACCTAGTGCATATTGCCAGCTGGCACATGGGCACTGGTAATACTGCAAGGATGCAAAATAATCAGTCCTAGCTGAATTCAGTGGTAAATAATACTAGGAAAGGAGGTGTTTGGGCCATCAGCAGGGTATTAACAGGACTAGAGTTAACAAAAAATTAAGGACAAGTAACCTCGGCATTGGTGAATGAGTTCAGGAAAAGTGGGTATCCAAGTCTTCTGACTCAGAGGTAACTAAGCCTGATGCACAAAGTGCAGCTAAGACTAACACCAGATCTGATGTAGTCAATGAAGATTAACCTGTTTTGTGAAATACATCCTTAACAGCCTTCAGTGACTGCAAGGTGGCATAAGACAACTTCATCTTCGAGCAGTTGGTTTAAGAAGAAGACATGCTCTGTCAAGAAGATTTAGCATGGATAAACAAACAAAAATTTGGGTAAAATCCAGAGCTTTAACACAAGGGTATCCCAATTCAAGATTAGCACAGAAAGAAGAGGAGGAACACAAAGATAAGGGCACTACAGTGGCAGATACACACCTCCATTGTTGCATTTGTGAGCAGGCTGTGTGTCATGCTGCAGTGGAGACTGGGTAGAGGTAATTAACAGCTCCACAATACTGAACAGAATTGGATACAGCCCCCATTTAGGAGCAGTTGCCTGCATTTTCTGCCCACCTACCTGTCCTCCTTCCTTCTCAAAAGATGCAGAAGACCATGTGTCCTTGTTCCTTTGACTTGATTTATTTGCTCAGTACTTCACTAAGTTTGGCATCTGTCAATGCATTTTCCTCCTCTCTTGTTGACTGCAGCTTTCTCAGGGGGAAGGGAAGTGCTGAGTTCAATGTAGGCATTATTTAGCTGAATTATTCTTCCCAAATCTAGCTGAACATGGTAGACAAACAAGGCAAAAATGCACAGAAATAAATCTGTCTTTCATCATTATTTATAGGGAATGATTTTTCCATTCTGTGGGACACTAACCTGTTTCATGTCAGGATGAAATCAGTATTTTTCAGAAATAATGTTTTTAAATTATTAAATAATTGTATATTTTAAGGGAAAATAGGAAATCACACTTCATGTTTGCAAAGGTCTCTTTTATTCCAAGTAACCACTAGCTCAATTATGATAGTCCTCACCTAGCAGCCAGGTGACCTTGCTATTACTTTGTCTCTGATGTGAACATACTTCAGTCACAGAAATGGCCTGGGCACTGAAACAGTCGAAAATATTCACAAAGAAAAAAGCAGTGGCAGCAATTCTAAGCAGTAGTAGTGTGACTGTTTCATTGTTAAGAATCTTATAAACCACCAGTTTAATATCAATAGCCAAAAAAAAGTGTTGTGAATGTTCACCCTGAGTTCTGTGAGACTCTAGCTGACTCCATTTCTTCATCTTTGCTTAAAATAAAATTAATTTTAGAAATTAAGGCGTAAGTCATATGCAGAAAGGGCTATCAGTAGTGGCACAAAATAATGAGACTAATGTACCACTATGGAAATACAGAGGAAATAAATTATGTTCTTTTGGTTTTGAAAGAATTCAAAGGACTGAAAAATGAAATAATAAACTTGTACCAGGACAAGTTAAATGATGTCATGGGCTATGCCACAGGACCAGGCAGTACCTCCTGTATTATGACCTCCTTGAACCTGTTCTGTTAATGAGCACACATCTTCCATTAACAGCTCAGGATCCCCTGAGGCAGAACAAGTGTTAAATCTGCTCAGTGCTCTTTGACTGGGCTAACTAAAACACATGCTTGGCAATTGTCATCCACCTCCACTGCACCATCCTTCACCCTAGAACTCCCTGACTCTACACAGGCAGACAATTTAAAAGACCAAAACTGACAGACAGTTAGCATTCACCTTCTGTCCTGGAAAGACTAAAATTGACATTCCTATGGTCTGTTTCAAGAATAATATGGATTAACTAGGAGAGATGTAGCCAGAAATATCATAATCACTGCATCATCATTACTGAGGAACTACTGTAATCCTGCTGGTTCACTTACTAACATCCCATTTCTCCAGTGCAGGCATACTTCCCACAGCTGGCAATGACCCAAAAGCTGTGCCAGTTTTATTCAGCACATAGCAACATGGCAGAAAGAAATAGTGTGGGGAACCACAGGCATGGCTGCATCTTAGCTGCACACCCCAGTGCAGCTACTACAAAAGGTGGATAAACATACTCATTTTGAAATATTTGGTAAGACAAATATTTTAAAAACTTAGGTTAGATTTTATCAAGTCTATTTGCCATTCTCACACATTTCCCTGCACTTGAACCACAGGTGTCCAGATTACAGCTTATTAGCTGTTCCTCAGCGTTACAGTTGTGGTTGATGGGGTCAGTCCATATGGATGGCAAAGCTAACAACTAGGCCTGCTGCCTTTCCCATTTTTTATATCTCATTTTACATTGCCACCTTTCTGTACAAGGCCTTTGGGGTGCCTTCTAGACAAAAGACTCTTTCACCTCTTGCAAGAGGAGATAAACACCTTTCCTACTACCTCTGCTTCCTCTTGACCCTATTAACTCTATTGTCAGAATCAGATTCCTTACCAGAAACATCAAAGTGGTATTACAGAGGTAGATTGAGAGAACAGCAATAGGAATGACAAAGCACATGAAAAAGGGATGAGAAGGAAAAGACAAGGGGTAAGGGTTTAAAATCTGGCAACTGCCCAGGCCCTGCTGCTGACTGGCAAATATTCTACTAATCAGCAGCTGGGATAAGTCATTCAAGGTAGCTTTGTTTCCTGCATTTTATTTGCCAGAGTAACCACATTAACATGGGTCAATAGTTACAACACCTATAATGTCTAGCACATAAACCATCATCTAACTGCCTGACTTGCTTATTACCATCTGTCATTCAAAAAGCTCTTATTTGAACTCTGCTGCAGTCAGTTCCTCATCAAGGCTTATTTTTATAATTAGATTTTTAAATAGCATGAAAAAATAAGATTCCTGCAGGATTTTTTAGCTCAGTGATAATTCATAAGAGGATAGTAATATTGTTAGCTATTTCAGTATATTAAATACAATCTCCTAAATGAGCAAAACCAAAGTTATGACCAGAAAACCATCTATGATAACAGCTTTTCACAAAATCCTGATCACTGTTATTATAGTTGCATCTCCATGCACCACAATCCATGTAATACTTGAAATAAAAAAAACAACAAATCAAATAAATAACAGCATGTACTTAAACATGCTTACAGAATTATGGAGCTCTGAAAAATGACGTGCTATTCCACTGCCAGGTATAAAAAATCCCAGCTGTTTGATACTGTGAGAGAAATATATTGGTTTTACATTTTATAATTTCAAACCCTGTTGTCAACAGGTAACTTATGCTACTTTATATTCCACTCATCACAGCCCACTATAATTCCTTCTGGCATGACCAAGTAAAATATATCCGTCTGTGCTGACACTACTTATTGTTTTTTGTCTTCTATAAATGATTTGTGGCTGTGTTTTGAATTTTTGTAAGAGTATTTCCAGAAGCTTTAAAAAGAAACAGTACAGTCAGCAGAGCAGGCATACCAATATTTTAGGAAACAGGAGAAAACCTTTGGTTCATTGTCTGACTCTGCTTAATTTTCCTCCTGCTACTTCTTGCCAGAGTCCCCCTGGCCCCTCTTTTCTGTTCAGGCTCATCAAGTAGTCATGGAATCTATTAAACTACTTGCTTTAGGCTATTTGAGCACATGAGTGCTGCTCACTCCAGCCCTTATGTCACACACTGAAATGAATCGAGAATCAGTTTTTCTGTTTTGGAATAATGAAATGCTGATTTGGCACGCCTACATCTCATCAGTGGAGGAAGGAAATATCACACATGGTGAAAACAGCCATGAGAATGAAAAGGGCTCTCTTTCATCTCGTTACCTTAAGCTAATTAAAAGAGTCATTGTAGTTTCTAGCCACAACCATTTTCAAACACTTCTTTGACTACTAAGATATTTATATGGAATTGCAGACCTCTGCTTGGGTTTGGCAAGGCTGTCAGATAGAGCAAAAGCCTGTTTACTTCCAAGAAGGCTTGACTTGAAGCCCAGAGAGCGGGTTTGTTGGTGATTTTTTTTCTGGCTCTTTTAACACCAGAGTACTTTAAAAAAACCAGTTTTGGTCAAATACTGTGATTTCACAGAATCACAGAATCACAGTTGCAGAATCACAGAATGGTTGAAGTTGACATAGTCCTCTAAAAGCCATCTAGTCCAAATGTCCTGTTCAACCTAGGCTGTACAGAAACATGCCCAAGTGGTTTTTGAGTATCTCAAAGGATGAAGATTCCATAACCTTCCTGGACATCTGGTGCCAATGCTCAGCCACCCTCACAGACAAAAAATGTTTTGCCATATTTAGAAGGAGTATCCCACAGATCAGTTTGTAACCATTGCCTTGTTCTGGTGTTCATTGAGAAACACTGAAAAGAGCCTGGCTCTGTCCTTTTGTCACCCTTCTTTCATAACCTTGCACACATTGATGGGATCCCCACGTGTCTTTTACTCCATTCCAACTCTTTCAGACTTACACGTGAGGGATATTTCAGCCCCTTGTCACCTCTGTGGCCCTTCCCTTTGGTGAAGCCATGTTGATGATTTTCTTGTACGTTTGTGCCTGGAAATGTTTTCCAGGATAAGCTGCTCCATCTACTTCCCAGAAACCAAGGCAAGGCTGACCTGTCTGTAGTCCTCTGGGCCATACTTAACTTTCTTGAAGGTAGAGGTGAGACTGTGACATTTTATTTCCTCCAGTCTTTCCATACTTCTCCCAGTTGCTGGAATCTATCAAAGGTTGTTGATAGTGTCCCCACAATGATACCTGCCAGACCCCACGAGTGCATCCCATGAGTTCATGGATTTACATATGCCTGGCTTGCTCATAGTCTCTGACCTGATCCCCTTCCACCAAGGGCATTTCTTCCTTCCTGCAGGGAACCTGGCCTTCCTTAATGCCAGTGTTTCTCTAAAGGCTGAGGCAAAGAAGGCACCAGCAGCTCAGCTTTTCCCATGTCCTGTATAACTGAGTACCCTCTCTCATTGAACAGTGGGCCCACGTATTCCCAAGGTTTCCTTTTACCTAGGTACTTACAAAAGCATTTCTTGTTGTCTTTGATGACCTTGACCAGGTTCAATTCCTTTTAAATTTCCTAGGTCCATCCCACGATGCACAGGCAGTGTTTTACTATTCCTCCCATGTTATTTATACTTTCTTTGACCTTTTTTATGCTTCTTTTTTTGTTTTTGAGTTTGGCTAAGAGCTTTTTCTTCATACACACTGGTCTCCCATCTTTTATGCTTCCTACAATGGAAATGAAGACTCCACTGTGCATTGGCTGCAGTGATAAAACATTTTCCAAAATTTTCCATTACAAAATTCTGTGTCACAAGGAAGGATTCTTCACTTAAGCCACTTCATTTTAATGCATGACTTAATGGACACCAGGCAAAATTGATTTAAACACCATTACTACCTATATAATTAGACAAATATTTATGGAACTAATTTTTCAGGGTTCACAGCAGGTTTCACTTCCTAATTGAAAAAAAAAGAAAAAGGAAAAGCATTGCCCCTAGAAAGAAGAAATTCAAGCAACTATTTTGCCAAGTACATTAGAGACATTATCAGTGTCATGACCTTTGGCCTTTGATACTTTCAAGAGTTGTCCCTAAGGAAATCATCTGCTGGAATGTTAATCTGTTGCATCTCTGACCTTCTACACATGTACCACATTATTATTACAACCACATGCTTCCCTTTTCATGCTGTCATTTTGACAATGGGGCCAATGGGCAATTCATCTCCAGACCAGATAGTTGCAAGAAAGTGGATACCAGTAAATGAAATTAAATTGAAAATGGATATTTCTAAAATCACAGTAAGACTGCTTTTCAGCAAGAGATCCAGCTTTCTAATTACATACTATGTGAGGCAAAAAGTGTGTTGCACACATGTAACAATGGTTTAGAGATAATGCATGGAATGCATGGGCATTTGTTTCAAGCTTTTCACAGCTTATTCTTTAAACATGCATTTCTCTTTGAACAGCATCTAGGAAGATTTATGACTTGATTTTTTTCCTAGCCCATATCATAGTTCATTCCTTCACCTGCCCTTTGTTTCATCTCCCAAATGTAGCAAAACTGGCACTACCTCAATGTGCCTTATCATTATTATTATTATTATTATTATTAATCTTTAGCACAGGGATTGTTAGAAAATAGAGACTTGCTGACAATCAGATGTTGTGCCATTTGTTTGTGCTTAGAAGTGACTAATATTCTTGTCTCACAAGTTTATACATGATGAGTCCACATGCAAAGAGAAAGGTAGAGTTCTGTGCTAGTCAAACCCAAAATTATTCCACTTCTTGAATTTCCTGTGTGCTCATGAACCAACAAGTGTGCTGTAGTAAAACTTGATAATTGTTGCAAAAGATTTCAATATTTTAATATGGTTTGATTTTTTTATTAACTTCCTCATTTGAGATATCAAATGTTTTGATATTTCATTGTCCAATAGAAGCCGCCTTTAGAAGCTTTCCAGATATTTGGTAGTCTAACACAACAATCTGAAAATATGTTTAATAGCATAATTGCATAGTTTATTTTATCTATATGCACTACAGTTTTGAGTTCTAAACCCTTAAGCCCAAGACAGTTGTTCAAATATTTCTGACCACTAGCATAGCAATCATATTTAACACATATCCCTAGTTTAAACTACTCTTGAAAGGGCTTGCTTGGAAATTATTTCTACAGAGAAAAATTATCACAATGACATTCAAATCTTGATTTTCTAAATGACACAAACATTAAAGGTAACTTTTATGCATTTATCCATCTAAAATAGAATCTAACATGTTTTCTAAGTAAAAACTAAAATAATCTTTTGAGGCCTTTTATTCTGAGATCACAGTGATTAAGTCAAAAAGACTTCTTAAGAAAAAGAATGGAGGATTAAAGGTCAGCAGATGACAGAGTTCAAATTATATATCCTGGGCAAGAAAAAAGTGCTGCAGAAGAATGTCAAGAATGCTGGGCTTTTGTCTTAGTTTCAAATAAACATTTTAAATTAATACACCTCTACTGTAGCTCTAATGAAGTTGAATGACAAATTATTGAAAATGCAACCCCAAGTTTTGAGGCTTGAACATATTAACAGGCATTTCAGCACTTAGTAAAATTTCTCTGTTTCCTGTTATGCAAAGAAATAAGAAACCTCGCTGAAGAGTCAAAGATATATATCCAGTACAAAATATGTGACAAATCAATGAACCAGGCTTCATGTTTAGACAATAATTTGGGGGTCAGGGAAATCTTTCTTCTGAGTTGACCTGAAACTTTAAAATACGTAAGATTAGTTTTTAAATAGCCATTTAGAAAAGATTGTTTAAATACTGTTCTGTGAACTTGACCCAAAATCCAGGATCCATTTACTGCTCTCTTCACTAGTGGTAACATTAGAATTAAAACAGGGTATGGAAAATTATGACAAAGTAATGAAGTGGAAATTAAGTAAAAAGGGGTTAACAACAAAGTAAAATGTATTTGAAAAATATAAAGTATTTAAGATGTTAGAAATGGCAGCTAGAAGCATTCATTATAGGAGAAACTTAAATTAAAAATAATTTTTTTAGGGTATAACCAATTTTAGCCCTTAATCCAATTTTTACCTTGCAAAGATAAGGAAATTGCTAATCACAAAGCACAATAAAAAATAAGAAATTTTTCCCCAAAAAATATTTAAATTATGGGGACCAAAATTACTGAAAATTTGATAATTTGGTCGTTTGGCATAGCATTAATCAGCTGCAGCACTGGCAAAAATACAGTACATGCTGCATCCATAGAAACAGCAAGTATTCAGAGAAAGTGAAAATTAATCAGGAATTTCTTCCTGAAACTGGAAAGAGTGTAATAGAAACTGTAAATTCATAAAGCCTAAATCTCTACTTTTTGAAGAAAATTGACAGAGAGCCTATTTAAGGATAAAATAGTACAAGACCAGGGTGAGACTAATTCTGAAAGGCCAAATGAACAGTGGTTTAAAAAGAAATCATGTCAGAGTCCTTTTGAGGTCAGTTGTTTGTGCTTTAAAGGAGTTGCTAGCAGTAGCTTAGTTTTTCTTGAGGCATTTGGAAAGTGACTCAAATCCCGACCACTAAGCGATGTAACAACAGAGAATGGAGCAATATGAGACTGTGAAACAACTGTGAAGAAAGATACAGCACACAAACCAAATAGAACTTAGGTCTTTTGCCATGGTTAAGCTACGTAAGACCTCTCAGTGTCAGAAAATGAATACAAATAAACAAGGACAGGGTTGCATGAAAAGAGCAGTATTGCAAAATATTCAAAGAATCATAAATGGAGACATCATGTGTCTTTATAAGTCTTTAAAATTGTAGAATTTGGTTATTTAATTTCTTCCAGTGTTCCCAGGTGCCAAAGAGGGCCAGAAGTGTGCTGGCATGTGTCAGTAATAGTGTGACCAGCAGGACCAGGGCAGTGACTGTCCTCCAGTGAGACTTGGCACTGGTGAGACCACACCTTGAGTGCTGTACTCAGTTCAGCCCTGCAAAAAGGACATTGAGGTGCTGGAGCAAGTCCAGAGGACAATGGAGCTGTTGAGGGTTCTGGTGAGAAGCAGCTGAGGGAGGTGGGGGTGTTCAGCCTGGAGAAATAGAGGCTGTAGAGGAGTGATCTTATCACTTTCTACAGCTACCCAAAAGGAGGCTGTAGTGACATGATGGTTTGTCTCTTCTCTCACATAAGAAGTGACAGGACAAATAATGGCCTCAAGCTTCTCCAGAGGAGATTTAGGTCAGGAATTGGAACAGGCTTCCCAAGGCTGAGGCATTTAAAATACTAGATGTGCTTCGGGATGTGGTTAAGTAGTGGACTTGGAAATGTTAGGTTAATAGTAGGACTCGATGATCTTAAGGGTCTTTTCCAATCTAAATGATGGTATGATTCCCTGGTACTGAATCCTTTAAAATTCATCTTCCCAGGCTCTTATCTGCTAGTCAGAAACACATTTCAAAGAGAACTGAAAGACAACTTTAAGACCCAGATCACCCAGAATCCAAGATCTGAGGTTTTCAGAGGTGCTGGTTGCAGGAGCACATTTTTCTGGTGGCTGGACTGTGGAGTGGATTGTATATGCCAGGACAGCTGTTGTCCCCACTGAGCCCTTACACTCTGTCCACCTTCCCACCCTCTACCCAAGGGTGCTTATGCTGGAAAATAAAGCCATCTAACATGAAGGTGGAAAGGAGGCACCATGCAGCATGACAAGTGTAAGTTTGGAAAAGAGAATAGAGAAGGAAAAAGAAATCTCCATGGCAGCATTACAGAAAAATGTTCCCTGGAGGCTGGCACAAACCTCTC
Organism: Turdus rufiventris; assembly: GCA_013186435.1. NCBI lineage: Eukaryota > Metazoa > Chordata > Aves > Passeriformes > Turdidae > Turdus > Turdus rufiventris. The sequence continues at coordinate 1,885,772 of PYHW01010846.1, forward strand.
CCCCAAGAACAGTCCCCAGCAGAGCATAAGTTTGCACTCTGCTCAGTCCTTGCTGCCTTCGCTGGCACTACAGCAGAGTTGTTCCTGATATTACCACTGGAAGAGTGATGTGGGGTGAAAACCCTTTTTTTCTTCTCAGCTCTCCAGCAATACCATGAGGATGGGAGGAATGGGTTCAGACTTGCGTCTGTAGAATCAAAAATCAGAGGGTAGGAAAGAAAGCAAATGCCCATGCATCACTGCTGTCTTTTTCAGTGCTAGCTTGGAAGAAATCATGGCTAGACTGCTTCAGGACCAGATCTACACCCCCTGTGCAGGACAGGGGCCCTCTCAGTTCAGGCAGTACCCTTCCAGTATTATTCCAGTATTAGAAACAGGAAGATAGAAGAATCTATGTCACCTAAACTAAAAATTGAGGAAGGGATTCAAATGCATTTACCACACACAATGATTCCTCTATGCAAGAACAAATCAACATACATTTCACTGCAGCAACCAAACACACCCAGACACCCCTGCTTTGGCCTGTTATGTGTCTGGGGCAGCTCTTCCACTGCCTGTGTCTGTCTCTCCTAAATAAAACACAGTTAAGAGGGAGACTCTGCTTTGCCTCTGCACTTTGTCTGCTGTGAGAAAGATGTTCCCAAAAAAGTATGCCAGCATTCTGGAAGAAGCTACCAGATAGTCCCTAGTGCATTGACACAAAAAACACATACAGCATCTTTCTTGTGGCTTTTCAACTTTTCATAGGATGTCCCAGGGGACTACTTTGCTGTTATTTCCACCTAAACTGCTAATGGTATTCCTACTTAATTACTGGGCTATTTATCCGCTACATATATAACCAAACCACTCCAAATGTCAGATTGAATGCAGTATATTTGCTTCCTGATGCTACTGATGATCTACTCATTTAAGGACATTGGTTGCTTTAATACTTGTGTGGGCTCTGTATTCCCACTGTGCACATTTTGTTCATGGAAGAACTGGCATTTATTTTGGTCCCTGAGAAAGGTCATAACTCATGAATCACAGAAATAATTATGAGAAATTAAAGTATTTTTCCCATAATACAGACAGTAAGGGTCCTTAAACTTATTAAAGTATATTATCTATTTAAAAAATGACATTTCATAAAGCAGCTACTCATAAAGCTGTTTTTTTTCCCAATAATTTGTATTTACAAGAGAAGTATTTGTTAAAATCTGTAAAAATGCCATTCATCCCCTGAAAATATTTTTATTCATTTATGATTTGAGAAGTTGCTTTCTAAGTGGCTTTTTTGTAATGGCAGAAAACAAAAAGGAAACATCAGTTACTAATGGATTGAGATACAATTATGCTGGAATTAAAGTATGTTCATATCACATTTCAGAATAAAGCTCTAAGACAGATATTGACATCAGTTCACACAAAATACCAACAGTGATTGTGTGGCTCTCAGACTTAAAACATACTTTTCAGAAGATGAACAGCAAAAAACTAAGAGCTGAATAAAAAATGGATGTGAATGAAAAAAAAAAGTATAGCAGCAGTGTTTCGAAAGGAAAAAAAGATCAGCAGTGTAAGGAAAAGCTGGTTCACCATTTTCATCATGTGCTATTTTGGCAATTATGCTGTAATATCTGTCTCCACATATAAAGAATTCGACATAATTATCTTCGGCCCTGACCCATAAAAGTGAATACATTTTTTCACTGATTTTAAGTAAAAGAAATGTTTAACATCTTTGCCAGAGCAACATTTTAAGGTAAATCTCAGTTTCAGTGGCATGAGCAAGAACTTTCCCTTTGAATTTAAAAATTAGGAAATTTATTCATCCTGCAGGTAACCACCTTTTGAAGTGAAGCCGTTTTTATTAGCCTTTCTCTCTCATATTTGTGTTTTTACATTTTCCTTAATCTCTACCTGAGCCACCTGCCTCTTTGTCTGATGAATGTATCTCTGATCCAGGGTTCTTCTATACCTACCAAAGCTTTCTCTACATGGGATTTTAAAATGTATCTATTCAAACTTCTGGAAATCTCTGTATAGGAATATTTTTCTCAAGGATGTTACATTTGGTATAGTTAAACTAATGCCAAATACTGCTTAAAGAAAATACAAACTCATACCAAAAAATTGTCTTCCAATTGTATCTCTGAGGAAGCTGTCTTTGAAACATATTCGTACCAAATGTGTATTTTTATATCTAAAAATCACATAAATTTACCTGCAGATCATGTAAATAATGAATAACAGAAGATACAGTCTTTGAATTTAAATCCTAAAAAAATCCACAGAAAATTAAAGTCAGAAAGAACAATCATTTCAAAGGAGCTTGGCAGTAAACTTATCTGTATTATCTGTATTGTCCATACAGGTCTTGCACTTCTAAATTGCAAGCTGGGGGTTTGGAGTTTTTTTGTTTGTTGGGTTTCTTGTTGAGTTTGTTGGTTTTTTTGTGTTTCAGGTTTCAGCTGGGATGGTTGGTTGGTTGGTTGGTTGGTTGGTTGGTTGGTTGGTTTTACCTAGCTTCAACTGCATACTAAATTAAAAAAACAAACAAACAACATCATTCTTTTACAAAGCCTATTACCACTCCTTCAGGTGGACTAAAAGCAGATGTGAGCTACACTGTGAGCAGTACTTAGGCCACAGATTACAACAAATAGAAAAACGTGCTCACTGAAGTCTGGTTCAAGGAGAGTCAAAAGTAACTCAATAGTGTGGGGAACTTATATCTTATTAAAATTGTGCAGGATGGAAAATAACTTTGCAGAGCATCTTGTTCAAATTCCCAACCAAAACAGGCCCAACAAACATAAACTTAGGACATGTACCAGGCTTTGAATTAATCCAAGAATAAAATAATTATTGGACATACCCTGAAACTCTCTTCACTACTTTAATATTTTGATGGCAATGTTTTCCTAATATCTCACTGGAATTTTTTTGATGCAGAAAAAGGCTGTTGACTGACATCTCTGAGAACAGCCTTGCTCTCTCTTATCTATAAGATTGCAGTGAGATTGTTAAGACAGCAATAAAAGTCTAACATTAGACTTCCCCTTAAATTTTATGCTGTGTGGAAGAAGTCTCTATCAAAATGGTGCAATCAATGTTAAGTATAAATTGGGCAGGAGTAAAATGTAAGAAAAGTAAAATGCACAGCATGGAAAGATGGAGCTAAAGACAGAATGTGCAAAGCAGGGAGATATCCTTATATCCAAAAAATAAACTGCTGAGAAAGGGGCTGTAGGAGATGTATCTGCTAATGGACAGACATCAGAGGGCTGTCAAACAAGAGCAAGTGGGAAAGCACAGACAGCATATGGCCTCTGCACAATAGATGAGCCAGTTGCTAATGGCCTCACAGAAGCTGGAGGATTTGAGTCTTGTAAAGATGTGCATGCATCAGTCATGCCCAAAGGAGTCAGGTGTTCCACACGTCAATTTAAGACCTTCCATCCCCATGCATATGAATGCATGCCAGGCATGTTGTGATAAGTTCATTTTCTTGAGTAGAAGGTCTTTTATGCAATGAGCATACTATGGCCACTGCAGACATGATCTTTAACTCTGAGGAGTGAGACCTTAGCCATGACAAGGAGTTTTATACCTTTATAAATGTAAAACAGATACCTGTTTTAAAAATGTGTTCTTCTGGAAATGATGCTGTTTAAAATATTAAATAATAATTTCTTCTAACCAGATCAGATCCTTTATATCACTATAAAAACTCTTTCTTACAGCATTTCAAAAGCATATACTCTTTCATTTGTGGGTTTAGATTTTCTTCAAAGGAAACCATCTTATTACCTTTGGTAGAGTCAGAACCTTCTAAAAGTGTGTCATAAAAGTATTTGATAAAGATCTAAAGAGACAGAAAAGCCTTTGATATATAATGAAATAATTTTGAATCATTCTTCCACATGCAAGAGCAAGACAATGTATCTTTTTTAAAAGTATAATCTATTCGGCACACAGCATCAGTACAGAGGCTCTTTTTCCAATTTGTTGGCAGCTAAAGTAATTAGTTTACAAAATCAATTACTGATTATTATGATAAAATAAAAAAATATATTTTTAAAAGTGTCATCTCTTTCTTAAATAAACCCCAAACAGCTAAGGATACAAGTATTGAATTTAAGCAAGGAATATTAGTATCCCCAGCACAAAAAAAAAAAAAAAAGAAAAAAAAAA